>OZ025243.1:37556978-37594478 GCA_964019155.1 Osedax fenrisi
GATTACGGAGATACATAACCATTATTAGTATGTATAATTGACTATAAAAACGTATTTTTCATATAATAATTACTATTTCCAAAATAATGTCGTAACTTTAAATGTAATTATTACGTTATTTAATGATTGTCTAGTTAATTATAGTGCAATACAATATACTTGTATACTCCTATGTATATAATATATGCATATATATCTAATGGATGAAGTCCCTAGATCACAAACTTTTATAGACACGAATAGTAATATAGCGCTTGAAATTAAATCATAATGATTATGATAATTTTAAATATGATGGATTATGATAATCCACATCTAATATTTTATTAACGCGTTTTAGTTGCACATTTTTGATCATAGCTGTTTAAATATCAAGTTGAAAAAACTAAAATATGAAGTCTATTATAGAATTTAAAAAGTTTTCTATTGGTAAAATCAAACCTAAAATCGAATAAAGTTAATTATTTATGATATTTATATGTAGGTTTTCATCCTAATATTAATATTATTATATTCACTATAAAGCTTATTAAATTCTACAATACAAATCATATTTTCGTTTTTATAGATACCCTAAACAAATTAAAAGTTATGGTTACATATGTACAACAAAATATGTACATTATATTAAATATGTATATATACAGAATATCTATAGATATTATAATATAATATTACATTGATATTATGTATGTTTATATTTATTTATAACATTAATAGTATATTTTCATGATATATATATATATATATATATATATATTATTAATTTAATTAAATATATATGTTAATAATATCATATATTATTTTAATAATATTATGTTAATAATATCATATATTATTACATTAAAAGTATATTTTCTTCATACATATTAATTTAATTAAATTATATAGGTTAATAATATCATATATATATTATTCGAACATTACAAATTATAAAAGTATTACTATTAATGATTTGTTTTAAATAAATAAATTATATATATATATATATATATATATATATATATATACATATTCTAAGGGAAGGGCGAATTGATGACGATAAACTACACTTTTTTCTCTAACCTTTAACTTACGTAATAAAATACAACTTTAAAACACATTCTACTTTTACGAAATATAAATTTCATTAAATTATTCTATTCAAGTACCCATTGCAAAAGTAAAAAAGTGTATTTTCTCGTCATCAATTCGCCCTTCCCATCGAAATTATTTGTAATCGTAATTATTTCTATTTGAATTATATATTATTATATATATATATAATATCTTTATTCACTATTTGTATCTTTATGTGATATATATTATTCTAACATTACATACTATATTAAAAATATTACATACTATAGTATGTATAGTATATATACAAAATCTCGTTCGCATGCCTATAGGCATGATCGCCAATAAATGTTGATTATTGTTTATTATTCTAATTATTACAATGTTATATTAAATAATATAATATACATTCAATAATATAATATACATTCTATAGATTATATAAAGTTTAACCAATATATCATATACTATATGATATATATAGGTATTCGAATGAGATTTTGTATAGTATGTCATATTTGTAATATATTTTTTGTAATATTTGTAATATATATAATAATATATAATTTGAATAGAAATAATTACGATTACAAATAATTTCGATGGGAAGGGCGAATTGATGACGAGAAACTACACATGTTTACTTTTTTACTTTTGCAATGGGTACTTGAATATAATAATTTAATGAAATTTATATTTCGTAAAAGTAGAATGTGATTTAAAGTTTATTTTATTATGTAAGTTAAAGGGTAGAGAAAAAATGTAGATCATCGTCATCAATTCACCCTTTCCTTAGAATATGTATATATATATATATATATATATATATATATATATATATATATATGTTATGTATGTATCATATAATATGTTATACATAATCTAATAAATATACATAAATATAAAACATAATAACTGCATGATATATGATGATATATATAATGTACTTATTTAAAACAAATCATTAATGGTAATAATTTTATAATTTGTAATGTTCGAATAATATATATATATATGATATTATTAACATATATATTTAATTAAATTAATATGTATGAAGAAAATATACTTTTAATGTAATAATATATGATATTATTAACATATATATTTAATTTAATTAATAATATATATATATATATATATATATCATGAAAATATACTATTAATGTTATAAAATATACATTGAAAAATAAGTATTATAAATAAATATAAACATACATAATATCAATGTAATATTATATTATAATATTATAATATCTATACATATTTAATATAATGTACATATTTTGTTGTACATATGTCACATATTTAATATGTATAATATGATATTATCATAATTATTATTATGTGACCATAACTTTTGATTTAATTTCAAGCGCTATATTACTATTCGTGTCTATAAAAGTTTGTGATCTAGGGACTTCATCCATTAGATATATATGCATATATTATATACATAGGAGTATACAAGTATATTGTATTGCACTATAATTAACTAGACAATCATTAAATAACGTAATAATTACATTTAAAGTTACGACATTATTTTGGAAATAGTAATTATTATATGAAAAATACGTTTTTATAGTGAATTATACATACTAATAATGGATATGTATCTCCGTAATCCATTTGTTTATAAAAAATATAAGTGTTTAATGATGTTAATTACTGACATTTGTGAAATAATCTAATTAATATTATTTAATAAATAAAATAGATTTATTGACATATTTAAAATATATTTGTGTTATTTTAAAAATCAGGTCATATAGGTCATGCTGGGTCACGTGACTTATTATTTAATTTAAATTAATCGAAGTGACGTGTATTGCACGTCGTGCAACCCTACACTCGCCTCCCGTGCGAGTTTATTTGTTATAATATACCTATAGGTACCCGTAACTACCTGACCTCCAGTCAAGGTTAAACTACCTATATTAGCGTACATTATCGCGACCTAGATTATTTTACCAGATTGTAAATATAAATCCAATGACTCATTGTGGCAATGAGTCAGTATGTTACGAATTCGGAGAAGTTTGAATCATATGATGTAATAAAGGATGTTGGAATGCTTCCAATCACATGCAATGACGTAATATATAAACCTGACTACAATACTGGAAATAACAATACAATATTGAACTTGTCAGCACGACTGATGAACTGGCCATGTTTTTAAATTCATCTCTACTCTATATTGTAGATACAATACCTATAGTTTATAATAGAGTATCTATCATCTGATACACATAAGGAGTACTCGATGGAGGATCTCATAAAAAAAGCGTTGAATAGGCAATACCTATATACAAAAGTAAACCTATAAAATAAAACTATTTCTGTTAATACATTTGTAAATATACTTATCAATCTTCATTTAATTCTCTACTAAAAACATATATGTCACTTTTTATTTACACATTCTTCATAATATTCTAGCCCACATACTTACTTTGCATATATTACCCCATGTACATTGCAATATATTTATATACTACCATTCCTTTCTACTACTGTCATCTCCTTTTGTTTGAGACCACATTCCCGAAATAAAATCATTGATTTTATAAATTCGTAAAGCCCACATTTAACGTATATATCATTCTTAAATTGTAGACTTCTTCTATAGGGGATAGTAAAATAATACATACACTTTAACAATACATGGACTTAATATTTGATGACTAATTATTTTTATTCAAAAATTACAATATATTAATATTATATGATTATAGATATTATTGTGATTTTAATATTTTATTTAATCTTTTAATTTCATAGATAACGTAGGTGTTCGTATTCGGTACCCATGTCCGAATACGGAAACCATGTGTTATATTACAGACACCATATTTATCACTAGATAAACTATATATTATTTATGAATCAATCAGACAAATTACAATTACATTATTTATAATTAATTTTATGAAAAATGTATTCTAATTTAATTAGTTAATAATTTATTTATTTTTATTATTTTTGTAATTAATAATACAATTTAAGTATATAAATAATACAATTTTTACATTTAGCTTTATTGGTGGTATTAATATGATAACGAACACGATTTTTATGAAAATAAGAATAGTTCATACGCTGGGCGCTGATTGGTTATATATAACCCTATAGGGTTTCCATATTAAGACATCTAGAGTATCCGTATTAGGGACTTATATGACCTCTAGATATATTCTTATAACTTAATGAATAGTTGATAACAAATATAGAAATTATATATATCGTTTTAGAATGCTTTATTTTTTAATAATATAGTGTCATATTTAATATCGATTCATTTGTATATTCTTGAGAAGAATTTAAGTTGAAATTTATTTTCATAAATTTAAAATCTTTATAACAAAATCAGTGTATTGTATATATCAGCAATATTTTGAATAATTAAAAAATAAAAAATACTTTGTTAGACTATTTATATAATTATACATATTTTATTCGTTAAACATTTTTTTGTAGGATTTATGGTTTCTGAGATACCGAACGTGTCCGTATTCGGTTACTTTCACCTATAGGGTATATATAGAATGTACAAATGTATGTAAATTAGGTATGGTCACTGATCATATATGTAATCGTACAGATGTTTATTATAGACCTATCATGTCCTATTGATACTATCAACTAGTATATACTACTACACCTATATTCTGTATGTATTATAAATAATAACTCTTATCTAATTTAAATCCTATCTTAATAATCGTTTGTTTTCTGTACAAATTAATGAATATATTACTTCACATATACATCGTATTGATAAGTTCCCAATTATATCCCAATTCATATATGTCAAATTACTCTATATATCCCATACTTTCTATCAACTAATTAACATATTTAAATACATTTTTTACAATATATACCCTAAATGCATTCAAATCTACATACTAATAATACTAAAATATAGCCTGTATTCTAATAAATCCATTTCCAATTATATGAATCAAATTAATGTTGGAAAATTATATTTATAAACAATTTATTTTATTAAATGAAATTAAATTAAGTTAATAAATATATTACATTCTAAATATACATTTCATTATCTTTATATACATAATTCTACTATTTTCTCTACAAATATCGACTATATATATTTGACACTATTCTTAATTATGATAATTAATATATATATATATATATATATATATATATATATATATATATATATATATATATATATATATACAGTCAACTCCCGATAAGTCGGACTCGCAAGGGACCGAGAAAAGTGTCCGACTTAACGAGATGTCCGACTTATCCGAGATTAAGAATATCATGCAAATAAGACATGAAATGCGCAGCGCGAGTTAAATGGTTAACGAAATATGGAATTATTCAACAATCAACAACATAAAATGTTGTATTCAATTATATTACTTACTAAAATTATAATATTCATTATTTAAAGTAAACATTTCTGACAATTTATAAAAAGTCCGACTTATCCAGTATAAAAATCATAAAATTGACTATAATATGTGTCCGACTTATAGAAAAGTCCGACGTATCCAATCCAACTTATCCGACTTATCCGATTAATCACACATGGAACTAGATACAAATCCAACCAAACCAACTAAATGTGTCCGACTTATCGAGAAGTCCGAGTTATCCGTAGTCCGACTTACCGAGAGTTTACTGTATATATATGAAATATATATTTCAAGAATAACTATTGAACAAATCCTTAACAGCAGAATCATCATACAAAGGCACTGAGATTCAGAAAGATGTCTCCACAACTACTTTGATTTAAAAAAGCTTTCGATAGAGTATTGCATAAAGTATTACGGAGCTTCATAGCAAATTTCGGCATATCACTAGAAATGTTAAATATAATAGAATCATTATATGCTAATTCAAACAGCGTGATACTATTTAATAACATGACCGATACTTTTTCCACACTACAGTTGGAGTATGAATATCCACTATGGCCAGTGTTTTCAATATATTTCTGTAATAAATTATGCACTATAGTATATATGTATATATACACTTAAAACAACAAATCAACAATATCAGTAATATCTTTAGATTTTCCGACGATATTGATTTTATCGCAGGTAGCAATCTGCATTATAATAACATATAAATAGACTTGTTGAGTCTTCCAAAGAACATGGGATAGTAGTACGCAAATAGAAAATTAAGACATTGATAAACAATGAAAACTAAAACACATCAATATTTGAACTGCGCATTTGGTTAGCTACAGCTACATCGGCAATGGTGAGTCTCGGAAAAGTATGAAACGGCAAGAATATCAATTTTCAAGTAAAATACAACCTATACAAGTCACTAATCTTATCAATACGCTATACGGATGCGAAACTTGGACCATAATTTATGGACCATAACTGAACGGGAGGAAAAAACTATACATGCATTCGAGAACATAAAGAACATAGAAGACTATTATATATATAACATATTGCCAACGTAAGACTAATAAATATGTTCATGAAATAATATTAAATATAATTAAAATATTAAAAATATTAAAATCGGTAAATATGAATTTCTCGTTAACACTATAAAGCGAAGAAAGCTAACATATTTGGGTCACATTTGTCGACACGAAACCTTGGCTAAGACAATTCTACAAGGAAAAATAGAAGGCATTGTTTATGAAAAGGAATAGTAAGAGGAATTCCGACGAATCACTGGGTGAAGAATATAAATAAGTGGTCAAAGAAACCGACTTGTGAACTACTACGAAAGGTAGATGATCTATAATGATGGATAAGGTTTGTTGTGAAAGCGAGCTTGACAAGAAATTAGACGGCACTTATATCATCATTTTTAGAACCATTTTAAATAAGTCTTGGCGTGATCACCAACAAATGCTGAATTATATCCCCCCAATATCACATCTTATATGCGAAAGAAGAATCTGATATGCAGGTCACTGCTATAGAAGTGACAAAGAAAGTGTGAGTAAAGTTCGTTTTACGGTTTGGTCTTCGTGCGTACACGTCGACGATATTGATAATGTAATAAAGAAATGAACCTTTTCTTATTAAAGTCATTTAACAATATATAGAGTAGTGTGTTACGTAAGAATTCATAACACAACATATATATATATATATAGGTTATTATTTAATTAATAATTATTAATCCGGATAAATCAGTTTATAAGTAAAATAAATATTTAAATTAAATATATCCCTAAATATAGTAAATACTATATAAATTCATACTTAGGTAACATGATACATATTACATCATATATTACATAATCAAGGTATCGGTTCATTACGAGATACACGCCTTAGCTGCGGCTATTGGAAACACTTAAATCACAATATTCGCGCCAACTATAACTGGGCCAGGGTACACTACAACGGACCACCACCGCTAGCAGCACTATCGCTAAGGGATGGGATGTCTAGTTGTTGAATACCGTCTTGATTGACGTGAGCGGTGACGTAACCTGCGTAGTCGTAATGTTACGTAATCCCTAAGTGGGTGATAATTAAGGGGGGAGAGATGAGAAGAGTATAATAGCGATAATTAACACATTTATAATTTATTTACTGCCGACCTACGGAAGAGATGTACGAGATGCGGTAGACTATGAAGAAGCTGCATTAGTAATCACGTGACATCGATTATTTATAGGTTACGTAATGTTGTCAGATTTCCACGTGATATTGATGAGAAGACGATCAAAAATAAGAGATACTAGTATTTTATAAAATATATATTTATTTCATACAAATATATTTTTAGTATAAAATCCTAGTGTAGATATCCGATTCATCAATAACGATTAGAACTAATTACATATATGCAAATGAGATAATTATATTAATACCAATATACTGAGTTGACTATTGTTGCAGTATTGCTATTGTTGTTAGAGGCGATCATAATAGCGCCGCCTGTAGGGAGAGTTAATGACTAGAGTGGGTTGATGTGGTTAATACACTCGAGAACAATTCATCTAATGAAGGAGGAGGGAGGAGGATGGGGAGACTGACATCCGCTTACATTTATGTGACGCGCTCTGATCGATCTAATAATACACGATATTAATACACATTATCTGGCAACAACAATGTTAATTGTAGTATATTGTTTAGTAGTATATTGTATATATGTATATTGTAGTATATATATATATATATATATATATATATATATATATATATTAACACTCGTATACACATATATATATATATATATATATATATATATATATATATTTATACAATACAGTTATATTTACATACAAAATAATATAATATTAATAAATTAATAAATTTTATTAAATCCATACAACTTTTAAAATTAATTAAATTATATTATTTATTTGTTATATGTTATTTTCTTAAATGTATTATATTATTATATTATATTCATATATAATATTAGAAAATATATATCTTTTCTAAATATTTAATATAAATTTATTTATAAACATTAGTAAATTAAGTTTAAACAAAGTTAGACTAATTACTTGGTTAGACGAAATTAATTTTTTAAATAAACTATTTATATGTTAATTATTAACACCAATGACAAGATGTCCGGCGGAAGTCGTCCGATCGCTATATCTGCAATGGTTACTTGCTATACAATGAACTAGAAACTGTTCAGTAGTATATTTAATAATATTTAAATAATGTAAATATATGAATCAAATATATCAGAGATATTGATTTTAAAATAAAATGCATTCATATTACTAATTTTGTATTTATATATATATAAATATTTTATTAACATTACGAATTAATTTATAAATTAGGTTTTAATTGAACGATGTTTATTATATTATTTATATCGACATTCCAATTAATATAATTTATATTAAATTATATTATGAATTTATTATAATCATATTGAAATCATTGATTTAAGATGAGAGTTGCATTGATTTTTGTATCAAATTTAAATGTAGACTCCTGAACTATGCAATATGATAAAATCACTCGAGCGGAAAATAATATTTTCGAAAAATATTCGTTAGCTGACATCCTTTCCTTGATAATATTAATAATAATATAATATAATAGTTTAAATTGATTATTCGCATTGAATTAAATATATAATTAATCATTTGTTTTATTATATAACTTGTAAAGTTTTTATCTATATTTCGAATTCAAATAAATATATCGTGGATGGGATATATGGGGAATGGATGTGTTAATGTATGTAGATTGATAGGGAATGGAGTATTGGCGTGTTGGTCGAATCGATAATGGACGTATTGGTAGAATCGAGAAAATTCAAACTAAAACAAATATGGATTCATAGGAAACATCATACATATTAACAGTCATGATTAAATATGTATCTATCGAGAAGTTCTTACAATTAATATCATGTGTTTTACTATCCTTCCAGTGTTACGCTGTTTGCACTAATAAACCATATAATACCGCACTTTTCGATAATAACGATATCACGTGATGGGCGTAGTAGGCGTATATCTTATAACTAGCTAGATAAAACTAGTTAATCTAATTATAAACTATGCTCTCTTTTACTATTTAAATAACAGAAATAAAAAAAAACAAATAACCGTAAATATAAAATCAACATTTATACAAATTACATAACATTTACATTCGTTCAAGCCACGTCTACTAATTGCAATTTATAAAACCGAAATCAAATTATATAAAAACACAAATATCTAAATATATTAAATCAACATTTAATAAATTACATAACACATTTATACATACCTACATACAGTTATAATCGTAGTTACAATACTACATATATACATATATATATATATATATATATATATATATATATATATATATATATATATATATCATACGTTATAATACATTGCGATAATAATTACATGTGCATAGGTATTTAAATATATATATATATTTATATGTGATTTTTTAGGTGAAGGAAGTAAGCATAATTTATTACATATGTCCATTGGTTCTTGAGAGTATACACTATTACAAGAGTTAACAGTCATAACTGCCTGTGTGGCTCAGTGGCTAAGGCGTCAGACACACAAGCAGTAGGACACGGGTTCGACCCTCGTCCGGACCATTAATTAATTTTATAAAATGGGTCTTAAAATATTATTTAGAAGTGATCTTATATAATTGTGTATAAATAAATGATCGGCTCTCGTTAAAACCATGGATGCCTTAACATGAGAGCGGCTTCGAAGAGACATTAGAGCCATATATGGTTATAAGTGAAAACTTCATCTAAGTTCCTGGATGGGATGAAAGGACTCTACCAAATAAAAACAAATAAAAAAAAATTAATATTTCTTATTTTCTTCTAGTTTCCATACTTTTGCTGGTATTTCATCTAAGCCAACAGCTTTTCCGTTTTGTATTCTTTTAGTAGCTTCTTTAATTCCTCTATTGTAAAAAGTCCTTTTTGATGTCTAGTTAATTTTGTATCACAATACTTTCATAATTTTATGTGGGGATTATTAGTGTACTAAGTAGTTCTTTAAAATGTTAGTGTCATAGTTGAATCCGTAGTTTTCCAAAATTAGCTTTAAGTTTTGATCTGATGGAGTTCTTTCTTCACCTAACTACGTTTACTATTTTCCAGGTTAGAGCTTATTTTGAATTTCACTTATTTTATAATGAAATAACTTAGTAAATTTTGATTTTAACCTACTAATAATAACACATTATCTACAAATATAAAAAGTCACTCATTAGATAACATGTATTAACATGCATGTATTTGAGTATTTATACATTGACATTTCACATTGTAATCCAAAGTTGTCACTAAACATAACAATCCAACTAATGAAAGATACAACCAATCAGTTCATTTATGTGACTTATAATAAAAGTATCCTATGTAATAACAAATATTATAACTCATTACATAATGTACATTATTAGAAACTATGAAGAATGCATGTAGAACTGCAGTGTCTGTCCGACTAAATATAATGTATTAATAATGTATCAATATAACAATATACTAATATTAATAATATACAGTACGTCTGCTACTGTATATTTTTGAAATTTTATTTTATTCTTGAGTGCTTTTTGATTTTATAGTATTGCATCATGGATTGGAGTACAACTTTGAATTTGAAAACAAATTAATGCAAAAACAAATTTGTAAGCAATGGTTTTAATATGATTATATTAATAATATAATTTAATACAAATTTTAATATTTGGAATATTGACATAGATCGTTCAATTCGAATCTAATTTTTAAATCAATTCGTATTTTTTAAATATAATTTAAAAATTATTATACATTTTAATGTGACGGATAAATAAATATCATTGCTATATTTAATCCAAATATTTAAATCATTGAAATATAATTTAATATACAACTGAAAATTATCTAGATCGAAGTACAAAAAGTAACCATTAGAGACAAAGCGAGCGAACATATTGTACTTGCTATTATTAAGTAAGTATAGCCTACATTATGAATGAACTTTTGTTATCTCATAAATCAAACCAATTCCTTTATTTTTACCATTTTGTATCAATATATCTCTTTATATATTATTGAATCAATGTTTTTTTACTTAAAATAATATACATATTTATAAATAAATTCATTTAAAATAAAAAATGTAGGTTGTAATAAAATAAGAATATTCAATATTTTATTATATAATACTTTGTGGGTAATTCATTTAGGTATACAAAAAATAAGTAAAAACGCATATTTATATGGGTATATGTATATGATTGTTGTTGTGTTTGATATTTACACTAAATCTAATGGTTGATGTCGATGAAGCGCACTTCTTTCTTCAAGGTCGTGGGAGATGTAGAGGTCATTCGTACGCATTGAGGTGTTATAAATGTGGTCAGCGTCACCTCTCCTGTCACCGCTGTCATTGCTTTAGGATCACTAATTATTGTAGAATCTGTGTGTTTATGTGTAGGTGTAAGGGTTGGGAGTTAACGTGTGTGATCAGACAATGATGTTAGTATAGCGATGCTTGGTTAGTGATATTCTTATGTGAAGTAAATATTATCGAGGTGAGATATTGTCAGTACTAGACATTTGAACACATTGCAGGGTGAAACTTAATTAAACATTACATGACGGTGATAATATAATTCTTTAAATACCTACATAACCCTTTATATGTTAGTAAAATTAATTAGGACAAATATCATTTCATTTTTACAGAAAGTAAGCGAACATGTAAAAACAAAGTATTCAGTTTCATATCTACATTTATAATATAAAGGTATTGTAAACTGTAGGTTGTTTTTCTAGAGTTATTGTTTGAAATTGATGAATGAGAATGCATGATAGATATTAGCTACCCACATATACAGAACGGCTCACATTAACCCCACTAGGGCCGAACCCTCACCTAGGATCATTGATACCCTATCGTCTCAACACATGATTAGAACACAATGATAACAATGATAACAGGGATAACAACACAGTCCAACATTGCGGTTAAGGGGCGTGGTTAGGGGCGTGGTTTACCTGAGTTAAAGAGACTCGACGGTAGTGGATATCTCCGAATGCTGTGTGGGTACGATAGGCTATTGGCTATAAGGACTAAACGAAACAAACACACACAATAAGTAAATCAGGCTACTACTTATATGTCATGCGCATAGCTGCAGACTAATCTAATCTAGTTTAACGTTTATTCACTAAAGTTCTAGTATTGCTTGAGAATACAAATAATAAAGATTTAAATAAAAAAATATGTAATTAAAATAAATATATATATATATATATATATATATATATACATGTATAAATATATTTATATAGATATTATAAGAATGACATACTAAAATAGGTATATATTTGAAATATAAAAGAGTATCTAATTTATAAATTATTAAAAAAGAACATGCTAGTACAGTTATAACCTTTATGATTAACTTTATCTCCCTGTTCACTGTTACCCTTGCCGCTGTCAGTCACTGAACCGATATCACTGTGGAGGTCATCTTCTCTCTACAATTCAGTGGGAATTATTATCAGTATGTGTGTAGTGATATATAAAGAATATGCTACATTTGCAAATAATCTACAATATCTAATATATTAGATTTACAATTTATTCACATGTTTAACATCACATTTAAATGCGTTTCATTTATTGTATATTAATAATTAATTAATATTAATAAAGTCTCTATTTAGAATTTTTAATTATGAATTTTAAAATAAATGTATACTTATATAATAACTATAGTTTATATTATAATATAATATATATATATATATATATATATATATATATATGTGTGTGTGTGAGTGTGTGTGTGTTTGTGTGTGTGAGTAGTTGTAATACACCTATATTTACAATGCAATATTTATGCTATGTAATATCCCACTAATAAATAAAGTCAAACATACGCTAAGGTTGTTTTAAGTGTTATTACATAATAATATAACTACTAGATATGATTAAGTACACACCGTAATGGGATCATCAGTTGATAATAGTCCTGGAGAAAATTCTTGCTGTAGAAATATGTATAATGTTTATACAATGAATAAGAGGAGATATATTTATATTAGTATAAAATGAGATTTAAAAGTCCTTTAATTGTTAGGATTTTTATATATTTAACATAAAATGTACGCATTTATGTTACATATTTTTTATATAATTTTTTTATAAAAATGTTTTTAACTATTTTTGAAATATTCAAATAATATAAAATAGATATTTCAGATAGTAAAATAACCGTTATACATTAAATACTTCATCCGAAAGTAATACCAGGGATACTAAATACTATAAACTGTCACTATAGTGTCACTATAATAATTTACGATAAGCTAAGATATATATATATATATATATATATATATATATAAGATTATATATATCTTTATCTGCCTTCACAATAAAAAATGAATCAGATAATCTGGCAGATATTTACGTCACGGATATCTGCTAGAATGATTTTATTTATTTAGAACAAATGATGGATATTTTAATATCACATGTTAATATTGTAAATATCCTAAATAGAAAATAATATTATAAAATATAATATTTTTATATATCTTATATACTAAATATATATATATATGTATTTTATTTTTTTTAATGAAATTAAAAGTAAATGTTCTTTTTGAATTTGAATGCTGAAAAACCATACTTTTCATATTATATAATAATCAGTTAGTTTTTTTTATAAAAATATAATAAAAATCTAATAAAATTGGAAAATATACAAAACTATTTATATTATATAATATTTATAAAATTAAATCCATGATTTTGTTGCTTTGGTATATATATATTTATATATTAAATACTAATATATACATTAAATACTAATTAAATGAATCCAATAGACGATATTTTTAAAATAACTACGTGAAACTACCGAATATTTGTGAACAAGTTTGAATAAAATAATATGGATGATATTTTTGTCCAAATACTAAAAATCATTCTCGCGGATATCTGTTACGAAATATTTGCAGATATGCATGCATGCAAGATAATCATACTATTTTTTTGATGTGAAGGCAACTCTAGATATATATCATAGATTATTTTAATATATATATATATATATATATATTTATAGATATGCTGTATGCCGCTACTTATTAGCTACCACCTACCATATTATTGTAGGCCGCCTTCTGTTGAGATAGTTTGCCCCCATCCCCCCTCCACCGGCCACTCTTACGACACAGACACACTATAACGGTCAGCATGGCTACAGCCAACACCACAGTGGCCGAAACAGACACGCATATCAACAGAATGTCCTTCTCAGTAAGGGATGAGCCACCTCTCACCGCCATGGGTTGTGGTCGCGTGACCTCTACCACGACCTCTACTTTGATTGACAGGCGAGGTAGACCGCTGTCCGATATGGTGACCTGCAGGTGAATCACGGTACCGGAGGGAGGTAGCTGTGACAACACGAATAGCTTGCCCGATAGTTCATCTATACCGATGTAGTCCTGGTTCTCTATAACGCGGAGGTAGATAGGGAAGATTATATATGTATTATAGTTAATCGTTATTCTATATAATCATTAATATATAGGGGACGGAAGAGAATATATTGGACGAAAATGTATACGATGATTTAGCAGAATTGTAACGTGTCCATGGAATGTTCATGTTCATGCCTATTTAATGTTGATTTAATATTTGCATATTTTGAATTAAATCATGTAGTTTTATATTATATATATGTTTTTTATATGATAACTATTTTAATTTTTACTTTAACTATAATTTCCTAATACTATTGGAGTAGTGGACGAGAGTAACACAATGCACCAGTAGGTGTATATCCATATACTTAATTAATTTGTTTAATTATTACAATAATATATGTATAGTAATATATGCAAAACACATGGATTTTATTTTCAAATCTGTTTGAAAAAAATGGTGCAAACAATATTTACATTATGTTATTCCTAGTCGATATAGAATAACTATAATACCTACAAATGAAATACATATTATATATATATATAATAATAATAATAATAATATCAGAATTTAGGCATGACCAAGGTAATCGAAGAAGCGCAATGCTTATCTAGTCGTTTACCTGAAACATATTCCCAATTAACAATTATGAGGAGAAAAAAAAATAAAAGTAAAATTTATATAATATAGAAGTAAAATATGTAATTTTATAAATCTTATAAGAATCATGAGAATATAAAACTATAAATCATATACAAATATAAATAACTTTAAAAATAATATTAAAAGTAAATAATTATAAATAAAAAAATTAATAGTATAAGAAATTAAAAGTATAATTGGAGTATATATATATATATATGTTAGTTTTGAATGCTGTAGTTAAAGATTACTAATAAATTAGATCCAGAGTTGCCAATATTATGTTGAAATTAATGATGGTATATGATGTATCAATTTCAAGGATATGGGTACGCCAGTTCCAATGCCTTAGGGATCTTAATATCGCCAATAATAAGAACACTGACAATACTTGCCCACTCCACAAGTATATCCCATCCCCCGATACGTATCATAATCATATCAAGTCCAAACATATTAGCCACTCCGGTCATAGAAAAAATATAATGAAAAAAAAAAAAAAAAACTAATATATATATATATATATATACTCTAATAATTAAAAACTCCTCATAATGTCATTCATCATATAATCATAAAATGTAAAGAAGAAAAATAAATTAATATAAAAATCTAGGAATATAAATATAAAATAATTATAAAATTAAAAATTAAAAGACAAATCCTATTGAATAAAACAATTAAACATAACTAAAAATAACTAAAAAAATAAATAAAAATAAATAAATAGCTATATTATAAACAAAAATTAAAAAAAAAAGTAAGTAAATTTATAGTAAGTCGAACACTGTAAACACATTTTTTTTTTAATATTATAATAAGTCAAGAAAAAGTCAAGATTAAAACAAACAAATAATATTTTGTAATTTTATATTATGTCAAAGTTATATAAATAATAAAAAAAATTATATAAATATTAAAAATAAAAATAAAAATAAAAAATAAAAATTTAAAATTATAAAAAACATCAGAAATGTATGTTAAATTTATATTATGTCAGAAATAAAAATTAAAATAAAACAATAAAAAAATAATTATTTAGACAAATTTTCCTTTTTAAGTCATTTTCAATTCAAGAATATATTTTTTAACACGTCTTCCAAACGATTTAATACACCTATTTTTTGTAAGTTGAATGGGAAGTAAGTTCCACTGTCTAGAGGACACATTTCTCACTCTAAACAGATCTCTGCTAGTTCTTGACTTGAATCTTACAAATTTATCCGTGTTTTTATTAATCAAAAAAAGTTGTTGAATGTTACTCGGTAATTTATGATAATATGCTCTGTGAGCAACTTTAATCGAACTTAATTTTACAATATGATCAAAATTCAAAATTTTATTTTCTCTCAAAAATACATTATACGATGAACTTGTGATTAGTTTTAGTATTCGCTTTTGTAATCTATTTATATAATCAGTTAATGAGGAAAAAGTATTTCCCCATATATGGGCACAGTAGTATAAGTGAGGAACAAATAAAGCATTATATATAGATAGTAAAGTATATTTGTTTGCCATTGGTCTAACTTTCCTTATAATTCCGGTTATCCTAGATAACTTTTTGGAAATGTAATTATACTGTTCTTTCCAGTCTAGTTTGTCATCAATGAATACTCCAAGAAACTTATAGTTTTTAACCTTTTCGATCTTGGTATTATTTATTCTGATATCAAATATAGAGTTAGTATGTATATTTCTAACATTGAAAAGGATAAAATTAGATTTTTTCAGGTTTAAAGTTAACTTGTTTGCGCAAAGCCATTTATTCAATTTTTCAAGTTCCTTATTCATTTTAACATTTAATTTACCTAGTGAATCACTATTAAAAAAAATATTAGTGTCATCTGCAAATAAAATTGTTTTGAAGTCATTGGAAATATTCTGTAAATCATTAATATATATTAAAAATAAAAGTGGCCCAAGAACCGAGCCCTGCGGAACACCATATTTCATAATCTCAGTAGTTGAGTATTCATCTTTATAGTGAACAAATTATAGTCTATTATGTAGATAACTTTTAAGTAATGAAAGTGCTGACTCCCGTTTACCATAATGCTCTAGTTTAACAAATAATATGTCATGGTGTATAGTATCGAACGCTTTTTTTAGGTCAATTGATACAACTGCACATTTTTCCAATCGTTCAAGACTTTCAGATATTGATTCAGTTAGATCCATTAATGCATCCGAAGATGAAATACCTTCTCTGAATCCATATAGTGAGTCACTCAATATATCATTTTTTGTTAAAAATACATTTAATCTTGTTTTTATTATCTTTTCAAATAATTTTGATATTTGTGGTAACATTGATATTGGTCTATAGTTGGATAACTCATTTTTAGCACCAGATTTATATATAGGAATTATTTTAGAAATTTTTAAATCATCTGGAAATAAACCAACATGTAAACATTTATTAAAAAGTATTGCAAGAATTGGACTTATCTCATCCTTTATTTGTTTAATTATATGCATATTAAAACCTAAGGTATCAATGCTGTACTTATTATCACAATTTTCGATAATTTTTTTAATTTCATTAACGCTAGTAGGAAATAAAAATAATGAATTTTTGTTTTTATTAGTTAATGTCTTATAGATTGACTGCAAATTATTATCACAAAATTCCTTAGCTAAATTTGGGCCTACATTTATGAAATGATCATTAAACTTATTTGCAATTTCACTATTAGATTTATCACTAATAAAAGTAGTATCCTTAGATTTACTAGTATATCCAATTAGCTGTTTTATCGCTTTCCACATTTGTTTTGGGTTATTACTATGAGTTTTAAATTTGTCATTATAATATTTATTTTCTACATACCTAAGAATTGTTGTTAACATATTTTTATAACTGGTATAGCTCAGTTTGTTGAGAACAGTTTTATTTTTTATATATCTTTTATAAAGTTTATTTTTTTTAAATATACATTTTCTAATTGTATTCCATATCCACTTATTATTAAATATAATATAATATTAATTACATATCATATATATATATATATATATGATATAAGATATATATGTTCAGAAAATAAATATAATTATAAGTTAATTTTGGACAAATACGTTATGTTAGATAAGAGGTATATATAAAGATGGGTATAACTAATGATGTACCTATAGATACATCATTATCATACCGCCAGAATATATGATATAATATAAAGTATAATATACTTGACTGTTACTACAATAAACTATACATGCTTATAATAGGGCGTTAATAGTACGATTTTGTAATGATAGGATCCGATCTTTTTAATATTATAACCTATCTGATATTTTGTTATTCGTAACTACCCTAACTCGAACAGATACATATACTTTTAAAAATATAGTGATATTTTATAACGATGTACATTATACAATGTATAATATACATCCCTATAGGGTATACGTATACGTGCATACATTCTTAGACTACAGTGTATATACATACCTAGTCGATATCGTAGTTTCCTATTATCGCCCAGATCTCTGTCCGTAGCCCGAACCGAGTCGATGACGTAACCCACACTCCGGGCCGGGTCCACTCGGAGCGGTTTCTTAGGCCACACCAGTTCGGGTAGGTTGTCGTTAACGTCGGTGAGGTGTATCAGTACGACGGCGATAGATAGGGGGTGGTGGCGGTTACGCGGGGTATACACGTGTAGGCGGAATGTTAACGTGGCCTCTCGTTCCCGGTCAAGTCTTCCGGCCACCTGTGACGCGGATATAAGTATAATGTGGTTATCTTGTTAATACTATATGTACAGTTAACTCTCGATATCTCAGAATTGAATGGACTGAATATATGTCTGATATATCTAATTATTATAAGATTTATTTACATAGGTACATCATAGGTACGTTTAAATTACCATTTGTAAAAAAGTTGGAGTTAGCAGGGTTTCCTGGGATATAAAATATATTATTTATTGAATGTTGACTATATATATATATTATAATGTGAAGTATTCACGTATATCGATGAATGTAATATACATTTATAGTGACATTTAAAGTGAACATTTAAAGTGAATTGAATTGAATTTAATTCAATTCGTTCGTTATTACATAATAAAATCGATATATTTGCATACATAAATTGTTTTAGGCTTCGCGATCGGTTGATTGCATAGCCATGTGAATATTTGAATGTTTGTATGTCAATTTGTTATGATCTGTATATTCTGTTATTCGTTTTTGTATTTTATATTATTGTCTGTTAATGTATTGTCGTTATTTTTATATAAAATATATGTCACTCGGTGATATCGACATACTCTTCGTTCTGCGTCTCATAGTATAGGTACTAGTCTTATTATGTTCATTTATGTTTCCACACATGTCTTTATCTTTAATAAAGTATATACGAATCTTCAATTTATTACAATTGGCGCTACGAACAGGAACCTATTAGCAGCCCCAATTGTAAGAAAATGAAGGTTTGTATACACATACTCTCTGAGATGCAAGTAAAGAGTGATCTCACCATCACTTTATACACACACATACACAAACACACATAAACACACACAATACACACATACATATATATATATATATATATATATATATATATTATCCACTCCCTCTATCAGGCAAGCGATTAGACGATGGCACATTCAAACGTAAACTGCTGCTATCTGAACTTCGGTATACTTAGCATTCCTATAAGTCATAGTCGACAACGTTAAGTAGACCGAAATACAATTTATCTACCTTACGTAATAGTTGTCTGTGATACTGATTAATCTTATATTAGAAATATTCCAATGTATGTATCGGTATATGTAATATGATTATATCATTGGCTAAATCTAAGTCGAAGTGTATGCAGTATACCCAAAGATTTTCCAAAGGAAAGATATTGCACTTGTGTATATTTTTGTCACCTAATAATTCGATATTGCAATATAGCGGTATTATTCAGATAATAAGACATTTCTATATGTATTGTAATAGTAAATAATAAATTATATACAATATACATGTATTTGTATTATAATATGTATTTACATGATTTTAAAATGATAATATAATTATATAACAATAGAATACACTGATTAGTTATATTTAATATAAACAAATAAAATAAATGATAAATATATTGTTATAAATCTAATATTAAAAAAAACTACATGTATTGTATTATATTGTAATGATTTTAAATGTATGTATATAATTAGAAAACAAGAAATTTAAATAAAAATATCACATGATTTAACATTTCATATACTATTTCGCCATCTAGTGTTAATATTGTTTTTTCATTTTAAATTTACATTTCGAGGTACTAGAGAGAGATAGGGAGTGCAATATCTTTCCTTTGGAAAATCTTTGGTATACCTATAGGTATATATATATATATATAGTGTACAATATATACTGTATGATGTAGACTTATTAAAGAACAATCGCCTAGCATATATTCTACAGAAACTTTCTCATCACTATTTACACTTATTAATGAAAATATATGCGATTTTATAAGAACGTAATAACTTATATATAATTGCGTAAATATAGATGTAGAAGTATACTTCTTATAAAGGTACATTGTTCAACTTACGAGTATCTGTCCGGTATTTCGGTGTATCTCGATATCACCGTTAGTGAAATTTCCATCCGCCAGGGTGAAGTACAGGTGCTCGTTCTCGTACCCGGATATATTCATGGTAGGCTGTCCTATCACCATTCCCACACTGAGGTTCTCCTTCACATTGTACGTGTATCGTCTTCGAATAAACGGGGCCATAGTTCTAGACTGTCAATGTATGTGTGTGTGAGTGTGTGTGTGTGTATGTTAAATTTTAAATTAATTAAATTTGTTCAATATTATTAACTATCATATTCAACATATTAATTATCATCAAACTATAATGTCAGGCAATATTTAACTATCTGAACTTAGCCAGTATACTATCTAATAGATAGTATCTATAGATCATAGGTAATTATTAGGTGTACATTGTACACTGTATAATAATAAACCCATAACTTTATTTTAATTGTATTTTATAAAAAGTGTAGTAAAAATGAAAAATAGCTCTATTGTCTTAATGAATTATAAAGATGAAATGTAAATGTGTTCAAGGAAATCTCTAAATGTTGTATAGGTATACCTACCCTATAGGTTATATTGGGTAGGTCCTATATTAACATACGAATAATATTATATATATAGGTATATATATGAACATATATCGTTACATAAATGTATAACAAACCATGTAAATAACTAAGTAATAGCACTCTAGTGTTACACGTTAATGTACTGTGATGACTATAATGGTATAACATTAGCATTCAGTGTTCTTTATAACACTATCTTATAGGATAAAGTGTCAACACTATCACATATGCATAGTATGCTTATGTATGTGTTTGTTAGTGTGTGAGGGTGTGTGTGGGGATGTGTGTACATTAGTATATGTGTATACATTTATTTTGATGTAAAGTGTATTAATACATATATGTGTGAGATAGTCGTGATTGTATTGTTAATCATTATACATGACACAGATTATACACCATGTAAACACCATGGACATACCCCATATATTCTTCTATACCCCATCTACACCTCCCAACTACACCCCAGCTACCCCCAGCTACACCCCTCACTACTAACCAGTTGGTCCGTGAACTTCACCACTACCACGGTAGTATCGGTGTGCAGTCCTCCATCCGATACGGAGACTGAGAATGTAAACATCTGACCCTTGTTAAGCATCCTCTGCCTGCTTAGTATACTTGTACTGATGATCTCTCCGCTAGTCTATCACGTGGGGAGTATAGGTATACGGCAGATATCACACAGGGCATACCTCTATATGCACTACTGGCGCTGTGTAACACACCATTAATGGTAGCATTGCATTGCGGACTGTACTGATGCCATATTTATTTATTTATTTATTTATTTATTTATTTGTTTAAAGACTTCATAAATGAAAATCATTTTTCGACGTCATAATAATAATAATAATAATAATAATAATATAATAATATAACATATAAACGAAGATAACAATAATCGCAAAATATATATTCATTTCACTAAATAATGTTTAAAGAGTCTACTTTTGAATTGAGATCGAGAAGTTGTCGTACGAATAATATTCGGAAGTAAATTCCATAGAGTTGGTACCGCAACAGAAAAAGCAGAGTTACCAAAACATGAATTTGTATGAGGCATAACAAGTTTCATTGCATGGCAATCCCGTCTTGGTCTGTTACTGGTAGCAATTGATAATAATTCAGCCAGATACTTAGGTTCACCCGTGTAGATATGTATCTATGTATAGAGTGCTTCTTACCTTATTGATAGATAGATAGGGGCGATATTTCTGTGCTATGGAATATTCTAGTACCGCGTCTACATCTGCATCCGTAGCCTTCACTGTGACCACGTGAGAACCTATCATTGGGTATAGGTAGTTAGGGGAATAATACATATTATTATTAATAATAATAATAATAATTAATTATTATTATTAATATTTCTTATTTAATAAACATCAAAATATCATACATTTGTATACAATATTTTAATTATAATTGTTATTATTATAATTAATGTTACACATAGAACTTAATATATATATATATATATATATATATATATATATATTATTAACACGCCAGTAACTATGTAATATTGGATATAAGATAATGATTATTAGGTACTCTGTCGGTACTTTAAGTACACCCAGTACCACCCATACCATTATATAGTACAGTGGACAGTAGTTTGAACATATGTTCTGAAGGTGAACTAATGGTTAATTATTCACGCACGCGCCGTGGAGGTATTTTTATATCGATCATAACAATAATCTTCAACAATAAGCTACAACAATCAGGTATACAATGTGTTATTGAATAACCACCACAATGTACCGCACTATGTCTGCTAAATATGTTCCTGTGGTCTGATACATATATTCATGTGGTCTGATACATATGTAGATAACTCATATACGACTCTACAATGTACAGTGTACACGCTTGATTATACAATATGTATATGTTGATATGTGATGCGCATGGAAAGTAATAGTGAGTTATTAATAATGTATATAGTTTTATAAATGTTAATAGTACAATATTTCATAAAGTGTTAATACCACGTTATGTTAATACCACCACTCGAATATGTCGATATACACAATACCTCGCGTTATTAAGATAGGTTATTATGATAGGTTAATAGTACTATTAACCTATCATAATAACCTATCTTACTAACGCGAGGTATTGTGTATATCGACATATTCGAGTTATGCGGGATGATTTGTTTGCGATATATCGCTCGAGTCTCGGCTCGTATCGTGTTGTTTTTTAGCCGAAAATTAAAGTCTCGGCTCAGCATTAAAAAGCTCAGAATCATTTAAATCACTAGTTTGTACACATAATACTATGTAATACGTAGTTTTTATAGTTTTCACATTGATGTAATTAAACACAGTGAGTTATACCATATACACACATATATGTATACATATAATATATAATATATAATTTTATATAAATGAATATAAAGTATACTATAATATACGTATAATACACATATAATATACACAATCAAGTATATATATAGGAGCATATATAATATGGTATATATACTCTATATTAATGAGAAAATGTGTATATATATATTAATGAGTAAACATATTCTTATATATATTTATTATACACAATTGCATATATTTCATATACCCATGGTAGTGTAATTTGTATACATGAATAACTATTGTACATATGTAATATTATTTATTATACGTATATAATACGTATACTGTAAATTAGGGTAGACCTTTTTGATATGTTTACTAGCTCGCTCACAGTAGGTCAATAATGTTATAATAAACATATTCCTGAAGTTTCATCATAAAATATGCAATGTTGGCAAAGCTAAGTGCACTTTAATGATGAAATATTTGCATTTATTATAATTATCAATGTAAATATCTATTTTACTTATATATATTATGTATTTGTGTAAGTGTGCGTTATAATAAAAATAAAATAGTTGACATATATGTGATACATATATTATAATATTAATAAAGTAAAAAATTAGGTAAAAATTAAAAATTAACTTTAATTGTTTAATTTTAATTTGTATTAATATAATTTATTCTATTATTTTTGTTGATAAAATATTTTAATTAAGCATCAAACTTTGTTGTGAGCTTATAATGGATATCTACGAGGTATAATAAAAAAAATATTTATTTTTCTAACAAATAATTTGTCTTACGACTATATAGTATACTAAGTAGAAGTATATATATATACTTCTAAACTATAGTTCACTACAAAATTAATTGGTTGTAATACTTATAATTTTATATTCATATAATGATGAAAGACATATATAATATAAAAAAAAATATTTGTATTATTTCTTTGATATTTTTTTTTATATTTAGAAAAAATTTCAAAATAAATTAAAATTTCCGGAAGATCGATTAATTATTAACAAGTTTTTATTTAAATATTTTGTAAGGTTGTTTTTATATAATACATATGCTAAAAGCAAATTTGTACTTATACACACTTTTTCCTTTCAAATATCTGTAATTTTTTTTTTGTTATTTTCAATGTAAATTCCTATTTTTTTAAATATTGTTTAGCTTTCAGAATTTGTGTTGGTTTTCAATTATTTTTTTATTATTATACAATATAATTATTAAGTGGAGTTATTAATGTAGAGGTGCTGACACTTTTCTATGAAGGGAATTAAAAGTTTACCAAAAAAGTCTCTCCTACTGTACATATATCACATATTAATAATGTTTTAATTTACATATAGTTCAAATTTATCAAAATATTTGTGAATTGCAAAATTATATCTTTAAAATCTATCAATAACTATTTATATCATATATGTATTGATATCATACTCTATGTATTTTCCATACAATATAACAATACTACAATATGTATTAGATATGTAATATATTAAAATATATTCAACTATATATTAGAGTTAATTATTAATTAATAAATCATATATATATATATATATATATATATATATATAAATATATATATATATATATATATATATATATATATATGCTATAGTACTATGGTATGCCACCGGTAAATTAACCTATAAATCAAATTATATATCTAACTTCTGTATCCATTCACGCACACCCACATACCCACATATACGAATACCCACACACACACACACACACACACACACACACACCTACACACTCACACGCACACTATACTGTTCGTATTAGCATTATATTATTATTATTATTATTATTATTTTTGACATTGTTTGTAACACCACTGACCTAGTACAAATACCTACATATTCGTGTATAAAGCACACTATTATACAATACACCTTCATACACGTGCCACTAACCTATTGTGTTATCGTTGATCACGTGGGCGGTATACAGCGCCCTCTGGAAGCGAGGCGTATTATCATTTACATCTCGGACACGAAGGCTTATCTTTAACTGCGAACGCCTGGCAGGCTGAGCGTAATCTTCGCATACGATAATTAGGCGCAGCATTGTCACCCTCTCTCTGTCTAAAGGTTCCATCACTTTAAGTTTGTAATAATTAGGCGTGTCTTTTATCAACTTTACGCGGTCTTCACTCGGTATAGTGCAGATGATCTCGTCTATAAAATAAACACAATAGTTAACGTTGTGTAACCGCTACTAGTAAGGCAGTGGTAAAAAAATAAGTGGTATGGCGGTCGTCACCTATCTTATATACTACATAGTTGTAATACAGGCCAGTATGGTAACATCACGTGTTTCAATTGAAAATGTGACTTCGAAATAGAATATTAATAATATGATTATTAACCACATCCTAAAACTACTATTAATTAGGTGAGTGTGTAGATGTAGTTTTAATCAACAATAATTAAGTACAATTATATATATATATATATATATGTTTTTAAAAGATAATTATCTATTTTAATATGCCTACTAATGTTACCGCGAATAAGTAATATGCAATACGGGCACAATAGGGTAGACTATTTTTTAAAGTTGTACTAGCTCGATCACAGTATATAAATTTTATAATAAACATATTTGGGAAGTTCTTCACAAAATATTTAAAATTGATAAAGAAAAAAGCACTTAATGAAGAAATATTTTCATTTATGATTCAATGTAAATGTCTATTTTCCTTATGTATTTTATGTATTTGTGCAAGTGCGCGTTATCATATAAATAAAGTATTTAGAAAATACGTGTATAAATATTATAATATTAATAAAGTAAAAAATGACGTAATAATTTCTAATTAATTTTTATTTTTGTTTATTTTTAAATTAATATAATTTATTCGACTATTTTTCTAATAAATTATTTTAATTAAGGATCAAACTTTGGTGTGAGCCTATAATGGATCTCTATGAATAATACAAAAAAATATTTAATTTTATAACAAACAAATTTTTAAAACTAGTTTACCCCAACATTTATTTGTATTAACATGCTCAATAAAATCCATTTTTTGAATAAGCTATGCTATTTTTAAATTAATACTTATAATTTTATATTAATATAAAGATGATAGACGTATATAATATACATTGTTTTTTATTATTCCATTGATGATTTTTTAATTCGATTTAGACAAAATTTAAAAATTAAATTAAAATTTCCGTAGATAGATTTAATTATTTAAAAAATTTAAATTTTTAAAATATTTTTTAAGGATGTTTTTACATATGCTAAAAAGAAATTGTTACTTGTAAACAATTTTTCTTTAATATATCTGTAATTAAAATTTGTTCGTCAATTTTCAATGTAAATTCCTTTTTAAATATTGTTTTGTTTTTGAATTTTTGTCGGTTTTCAATTATTTGTATTATTATATCTTGAATGTATAAAGGGAGTTATTCCGAGATAGATGGAACTTTTCTATGAAAGGAACTATAAAAGTTAAACAATTCTCTCCTAGTGTGTGCACTGTTTATACACCAGACGATATGCTATATCTGTTAGTCTACGAGTTTAGTTTATCACGCGAGGAGGTCAGATATAAGATAGAAATACATAAACGGAGGTGGTATACAAAATACTCCGTATACTATATATATATATATATATATATATATATATATATATATATATATATATGTAAGTAATCCTAGCAAGTTTATATATAAATGTATATATACATATTTATTTCCTAAAACGTAAACAATTAATTAAAATATGTTTTGAAATATAAATGTATGACGTATACCTTATAACCAGTACGACGTGTTAATTTGTCACAACGTGTTAACCCCATATCCTTTAACTAACTACCTGTAGGTGTATATACCCCACCAGATATAATCAATAGATAAGCGCCGTGCAAAAAGTGGATTGTTTACGAATTCCGCACTACGGTATGTTAACCAATTAAACGTAGCCGAAAGCGTAGGGGATAGTAGTATTTGTTATTAATCATATTATAATTAACCTAAACTGTTATTAAATGGTTGAATGTAATGAGTGAATAGTATTACATACACTCGTTATATCCTAAAATACACTAGATACATGTGCACACGGTAAATATCTATAGATATTTGACGTCACATATGCCGATAAATAGTCGTACATTTCATGATAATTGTACGACGCGATAAACGTAGATTATAATCTGTGACGATAAATTCGTGGCGAGAATCTGTGACTCATTTACTTACTATATAAACACGCCCATTGGATATATCCTTGGATCATATATGATGTATCACACTAACTATGTATATTATAGAATATAATTTCAATAAGAATATTTCAATAGCCTCGAACAACTTCATTATGCACTATTGTTTTGTAACATTGTTTTTATTGTGGCATGTTTGCAGACATTCAATTTATTTGAAATATCGTAAATGAATGCTCCGTAAATTAACATATTTATTAATATTATGATGAGGTTTGTTTTAATTAAATATTTATATCCATACATCCACTTATACACATAAACATATACATACGTATACATATATACACACACTCACACACACAAAAATACATATATGTATTTTTGTATATATTTGTATATATATATGTTTGTGTATATTTCTATATATAGACATATATGTATGATTATATGTATACCTATAATAATATACACCATAGATTTATAATTGACCTAGATTGGTATAATGTGATTTTTCTTCAACAGCCCTGAAAACTCGATTTATATATCCTAAGATGGCCAACTATCACATATAAATACTATTTAATAAAGTTAAGGTTACACTTATATTGCAGTATAAATATAGAATATAAATGTTTATTTTTATATAATCGACACGTACTTTATAAGCGTAGGAAATATAGATGAAAAAAAATAAATGTATTTAAAAATAAATATTAAATGTTTGAATATTTGTTATTGAACTCATATTTCATGGTCGAGGTACCATGCATGTTGAATAACTTTGAATCAGCGAGTTATAGAAATACGAATTTAGGTAAACTTCAAATCTATGATATACATACACAATCACAAACACATATTCGAATATGATACGTAGATACTATTTGCATTTAATATAGGTACCCATAATAAATGAATATATGTACATTTATATAATTAATATTATAAACATAATCTGTAGTTTAAATGTATAATATATATATGTGTGTGTATGAATATTTTTAATAAATTATATGTATAATTTATGTATTTTTACTTATAACTTATGTATATTAACAAGCAACAATAAACTCATATATGATAGATTGAAAATATAGTACACACTAGGTATGTAAATGATGCCGATTTTATAATGCAGAGCCGAGACTTTTCGAGGAAAAAAGAGCACCTGCCGAGCCGATACTTATATGGACTCGGCTCGGCTTGTTCTCGTATGGCTATAGCCAAACGAGCCCGAGCCGAGTTGAGTCTTCATGTAACTGAGACTGCATCGGCTCTTTAACTTTGATCATCATTTACTTCACTAGTACACACTGAGTACATCATACATATCTAGCTAATGTATAATGTACAGTTGTCTGCAGAACTCGTGTATACCTACATAATTAGTAAAACACAGCTAAAGAAACAGCCACTCCTAGCAGATGTTTACTTATGATTTATGTATAATTAATAATAATCACAGAACTTAAAGTCTTTGATGGGTTTGCAGTTATTGCTATTACAAGGGGAGAACGTTATTACAGTATTATGTTTTCACAATAAGGGCGTTAGTAATATATTACTATATATACTATAGCAATAGAGGTTCGCTATTACTACAATAGTACGAGCAACTTTAATGTGGATTAGTTATGAATATTATCAGAAGGAGCTATATTATGTTGTTCTTGATTGTACCCTCCGTGATATCATGTTGTTTAGTGTGTATTGTGTTTAGTAGTTATTGTTATGTAATAGCACATTATTACGTATCTGTATTAGAGATATACATACTACAATACTATCAGTGTAAACAAATAAGTAACTATCTATGAATAGTACAACTTACGAGTTATAAAGTAAGTGTACAATGTATAACTATAGGTTGTCACGATACTTAGTTGTGATGACGTTAGTTGTGGATAAACATGTCAGTAGTACTAGTGTGTGTCATATAGTAGTGTGTGTGTGTGTTTTTACATGACTGTGAGAACGCAGGCTGGGATTTCGCGCACATTAGTGTGACTTCTTAACTATAAGTAGGCATACATGAGAACGTGTAATATTTATTAAATACACTAAAGCAGTCCGGTATCACAAGTAGACATGTATAGGATATATCCTTGTTTTGGTCATTAAATCTCGCGTTCGACCAATCACTGGCTGGTATGAGTCATATCATATGATTTAAACCGTCGTGTAGTTTGTCTTCCTTGATCAACTTATTTAATAACTTTGCTTTTTCATAATTATACTAATTAATTATATATATATTATGATGTATTGCGTTATATAGTTGTTGATCAATACAGTTTTTCGTTCTGGCATTAATATTGCAAGTTATATGTCTCCTTCATGTTAATATGATAAATAGGCTATTGAAAAATTATTATTTCTTCTTTATTGTGACGGGAGGCGAGAATAAAATAAAGTGTGCATATACTAGCGTTCAATGTTAAATATACATTATACAACCCGATATCAACAATAGTTGTTATCGGGTTGTATGATATATTATTAATATAGCACGATAATATGTATCAAATAATGCTGTTTAAGTATTTTTAAAAGACAAATCACATTTTTTTTATGTAGGCAATAATTCAAAAGTGGGGAATACGGTGGGGACCATCCTATAGGAGGGCTAACAAGTATAATATAGGTAATTCCCCCCCCCCCTCCCCAAACTCCCTTAACGATGAATATTACATAACTAAGGAGATCACGTGATCACACACAGTTATTACGTAACCAGCGTACTAACAATAGTCGGGCATGACGTCTAGATCCCGTACCATCAAGTAGAAGTTAGGCACTGTTCCGGTGAAGTCCTCACTGATGTTTATAACTGAAGTGGAACTACGTATCTCGGGGGCGTATTCGTTAACCGGAAGTACGTTTATAGTTACCTACGATCAATATAGAATAATTTTGTATGTTATATTTTGTAATGAAATATAGGATATTATAATTATGAAATTATTCTATTATAAATCATATGTATTAAATTATTAAAATAATATGAATAATATATTTAAATAATATAAATAATAACCATTATATAAAAATTATGAATTATAGAATACATTATTTGAATTAATATATAGATATTGATTTAATAATGACATATTATCAAGTTATAAAGGCGAAATCTATTTATAGAAAACATCGATATTATACTGAGAACATAAAGTTATTGGTGGTTAATTAGTGATTTAAATAGTATCGATTGCGATCAATAAAGAGCGATAGTAGTCTAGGGTACATTAGAGATTATCGTAATCCACACTAATGGATTCTCTATTGTCGCTCACTATAGTAAGACGTGTATTATGTGTGGCAGCATATCCGGTGTAGATAATATTGCAACATAGGGGAACATATCAATAATACCCCCTCTATCGTGTGAACATGATATTATTGTTATTGAATAGTTATTTAATCATACATAGTTCAATCATAACGCTAATATATATATATATATATATATATATATATATAGTATTTGTGATGTATTAATAGATATAGTACTATTACTATATTTACTAGAAACTATAGTTTCTGTGCTGGAATAAAAATATTAATACAGAGCGATAATATGATGTAATAGTATGAATGCATTATGTGTACGGTACAGACAACGAGGCAATAACAATGAGTCATGATGTATTACGTAATCGTAAAGTTATATTGGTAATACCAGTACCACTTATACCATCAGACCTTTAACATCCGGGTTTAAGTAGCGGTAAGTTAGGGGAGGGGTTTAGTGTTTATTTTATCATATTTGTAATGTATAATGTGGTCTTATAGTTATATGAATTGTAGTTGTAATAGTAATGGTATATAATATACTTATACTACTATAGTAAAATATATGGTATTCAATTTATAATACTATCAAATATATCAATATAGATAAATCTTTGATATCATATTGAACTGTTGATATTATGTGTTCCAAATTTATTATTCTATGGTTATATTTATAGTGAAACTATAGTATGATATATATATATATATATATATATATATATATATATATATATATATATATATATACATGTATGTGGCATAGATAATATTTACTTAATATAGGGCATAACCTGTATATAAAAAGGATGATAAATGACCGTAAATGATATATGAGGAAAGTGAATAATAAAACATAGATAATGTGTGGTGAAATGAAGCATTAGAACATCGTCAGCCACCACCAGTGATGCAACACTTATATTACATAGTTACACTGGTCAGTTAGTATTGGAGTTATTAGATAGAGGGCGATAATTAGATAACTAATTAGTAATGATACGTGACCTTATTAGTACACGCATGCGTGTGTGAAATCAATATATATATATGTGTATATATCAATAGTAATATCAATACTGTGCTGGTTCATAGAAAGTTAGTTTAATAGCATAATGTTAACTATATATATATATATATATATATATATATATAATATGAATATGTGTATATACTAAATAAAAGGGTAATCTGTATGGTATACTGCATATAGTATAAACTAATACATTGATATACACATGATTAACACAAGCTAATGACTCACCAAACTGGTGCACATTATCTGTGTGTCGGTGTCTGTGATGATAACTTCTATGTTCTGTGTGGTGAAAGTCTCGTAGTCTAACGCCAACTTTAACGCCAGGGAACCCGTGACCTCATCGATAGAGTAGAGGTCGAACGAATTGCGCAATTTGTATACCTAGTAGGAGTAGATCATAATAATATAGTAGATTATTGTATAATATATATTATACAATAATCATATAATAATATATATTATAGAAGATTTATGAATTATTAATTAGAATTTTGATTGACTAAATAGTTAATACCGATTAAGGGAATCCCATTACAAGTATTTCCGGTAATTTGCCGGAAATATTGAAACTTTAAAACCATTTTCTATCAAATTATGATAGGACACCCTTATAAAGTTATTATATTTCAGGTACGTTACCGGAAAGAAATGAGGTTTCCCACTAAATTTGTAGTTAACTTGATATAAAATCGTTTTAAAGCATATATTTATAGTTTACAACTATAAACAGTTGTAAACTATAAATCTATGTTTTAAAGTGACAATATTTCAGGCAAGTTGCCGGAAATACTTGTAGTGGGATATCCCCGTTAGAAATGTATCTAACTCGTGTTTATGCAATACAGATTAATATTTACATATGCTATAGTGTAAACGTATGTATGACTTAATCGCAATTGCCACATATAACAATTGTATTGTTCTTTCACTAATCCCACACTAAAGTTTATATGCTCCGGGTCACATCTATAGATCGTATACTACTTAATAGAGATGTAAAATAGATTCCCTGACACTATTAGTAACCTATAGGTATTATAATACCTATAGGTATTATAGTATAGTAGGTTTAAACCTATACTTATAAGGTTTAAAAGATTTAGAAGTTTTAGAAGGTTTAACAAGTTTAGAAGGTTTAGAAGGTATAACAGGTTTAGTATTTTTAAAAGGTTAAAAAGGTTTAAAAGAAGTATGTATACCTTGTTGCCTTCTCCGAAAGTGAAAAACTGCACTCCTACTGTGGCGTCCTCTTTAAGCTCTATTTCGTGATCCTTACATTCGTTGTTAGACTCCTTCTGTGAGTTTAATCAAATATTGCATTAGTTTTTCATTAATACACGTATACAGAGAACTGATGTACATATATATAATTTATAACAATTAATATATAGTAATACAAAGGACAGGACATCTACTAAGGTATATTTGTATGAAACTTTAATTTTTCGTTTGGGTATTTTATCGTTTTGAATTATCGTCCGAGAGTACAAATTTAAATTTATTTAAAAAATCTCGTTTGCAAAAACTCGTTTGTAAATCAATTATTTTAATATGATTATATTGAATTCATAATATAATTTAATACACATTATATAAAATGAAATGTCGAAATAAATAATATATAAAAAAATATATATGTTTAATTCTAACCAAATTTATAAATAAATTATAATTTTTAATAAAATATTTATATTGAAATATAATTAAAATATGAATGCGTTTTATTTTGACAACTTTAATATCAATGATTCAACAATGTATATCATTGAAATATAATTAAATATACTAGTAAAAAGGTAGTAGTAGAAACAGTATTCACTGCAGAGATAAATAGTGGACGTCCTGGCCTTGATAATATATTATAGTATTACCAACGATTTTTACGAAGCACCCTTAGAAAATCGTTTGTAATACTATATGTGTGTATGCACGAATGTGAGTGACACACATAACACTAATAGCTGGGGTAACCTCCGTATCTCCTCCGTGTCCTGCCCGCAAGCGGATATCTATGGTCACGTGGTCATCAAGACCTCCGTGGTCAGCTGCGGACACCTGTAGCATGTAGTCCTGAGCATCGTGCGCTATCTCTTTAAGTAGCTTCAGTATCAACTGTGTGCGGTGTGCGAGTGTGCGAGTTACGGAACACGCACACTACGCTAAAGGTGAGAGGTCACACTCATAGCTAATATTCGCGTGAATTGGCGAATAATAGCGTTTTATAGATACACAAATGCTCAAGTGTGGCCTATCATGTGTTACATGCATCAATGATAATATTCAGCCGGTCAGTATATAGATGTATATTTAGTTGTTTATGAATAAGCATATATGCTATATATATCTAGGATAGGTTTTTGTTTTTTTCTAGATTTAAACAAAAATATAAATATGTATGAATATTAATACTTACGATAATATCTATAGATAGTATACTATGTATAGGTATGCTTCAATGTTATCTTACTAATAAGCTCATTGAAATATTATTCACTTTTATTAGTTACCTATATGTATATATATATATATATATATATAACTCAGAAGATGTAGCGAACTACTGGGTAGAAAAAAAGCAAGGCTTATCTATATAACTATAGTTCTACCCTGTTAATTATTTGAGAATGGAAAATAATTATACAAATATATATGATAAAAAATAATAGGCAATTTGATAAATTTTTACAAAACTAAAAAAAAATAACTAAAAGGATGCAATCTTATTTGATAAAATTATATAAATAAATAATGAGTTATTCAATAAAACAACGATATTGTCATATCAATATATTATTTCCATAAAATATATATGAATATACATATACATATATATATATACACATATACACACATACGTACATTAATACACGCATATACAAATGCACACACACAAATACATATACATACATATAGGTTCACCCATACAAACATACCTACATAAACAAAAATATACATATACAAATATAAATATAGAAAATGAAAGAAGTCTCTATTATCACTATATAATTTAAATGAAGATACTGATGAATACATATTAACAATAATAATTAAATGTAAAAATATAATAAATTACAGAAAAAATCTACAGAAAAAAATTGCAATTTGGATATTTATATTATATAATAAAAGCTCATATATATATCAAATATGTACATTAAAAACAAAAATTAAAAATTTATAAAAAATTAAAAAATTTCATTCCCGAGTAATTACTTCATCATGTTTGAATATAAATTAAATTTATATAAATATATATATATATATTACTTTACTCTATTATATATATATATGTATATATATATATATATATATATATATATATATATTATATAAAATATTATTACGTAATTCAATTTATTGATAATTATATACGATATTCATTTCCTATTTATATACACACATGCAGATAAATATTTCCTATTAATACATTAATTAGGCAGATTGAAGACACCTGTACAACATCATATAGGGTTCATTGCATACTCTATGCGTAACAGATATGTAGGTTATGTCCTTGGGCAATATTATATACACATAAATATCATATATATGTATATATATATATATATATATATATATTGTGTGTATGTGTGTATGCCTAAGTGAATATATTTATACAAGTAAACAATATTATGAAAGGTATTCTATATATATATATATATATATAATGCATACTATACATGTATAGTATATGTATACTATACAGTATATATATTATTATTACAAATATAATACTATTTTATTTTAGCCTATAGCGTCATTAACGTAGAACTAGTATTACCACTAACAATGTATTAGTTCTATATCACTACTATTAGTACTACGGACATGACTACCACTATCTCCACCCCTATTATTATAACGCTAATACTATATTACCATCCCATAGTAGCACCGGGTGTATTATTAATATAACCAGTGCCTACATCGTATAGAATCGCACACGCACACACGCACGTATAAACGCAAGTAATAGTACGCCCACGGGTACGCCCACGAGTACGTCCGTATCACCGCACAGTATACATCCACTGGCTTACTACAGTACACGGTTGACATTGACCTCTAGTTTACTGACCTCTAGGGGGAACAATGACCTAATGACGGTGTATATTATATTTGGGTGTTACGTAATGTAGTGGGGTATCCGATATAATCAATATGTACATCTCCTCCTATACACGGTGGACTGTGGATATCTATTACAGAGTTTAGGCGATAACTGACCAGTGGTATACTTAGTATGGATAAGTAATAGACTTAGTATGTATATGTACAGTAGATATATATATATATATATATATATATATATATATATATATATATAATTAACAATATACACAATATCTAACGTATATTATAGTAAAAATAGAAAATATTTCAACTCTACATACATATATGTATATATCCTGTTGTCATTTACGGTCTCCCTATCATCGCATCATCATATGTTCTAAATATTGGTGTTACTTTGGATGATAACCTATAACCCAATTCCCATAAAGCTAAAATGATCTAAATTAGCTAACTATCGTCTCTGCAAAATTCGTCACATAATAAAGGACCTAAATTGCCCTCTTACCACTGTCCTCATAAATGCACTCATGCGCTCTCTCTCTCGACTATTGCTCCTCACTACTATATCATCTCCCTAATACTTCATTATCCCCTTTAAATCATATAATTCGTGCATTTATATAAACCCTATAAATTATTCTCCATTAATCGGTTTGATCAATCTATTACCTATAGATAGAGTTAGAAAAAATAGTTTTCCAGCGTGTATTAAAATTAAGAAAACTCTTTTTTATAATGTAGAAAACTCTTTATTTAAAAATCAGTTTTCTATATAATATGGCCAAAT
>OZ025243.1:37599478-37679478 GCA_964019155.1 Osedax fenrisi
ATTAACACACTGTTCTAAACACACACACACACACACACACACACACACACACACACACGCACGTAATACACGTATGATATACGTGAATACACGCGTATGTACACATGCATGTATGTGTCTAATGTATCAACTAATATAGTTTTTACAAGCGAAACATTCGGTTCAAAAGCAACAAATACAAACCAATTGTAATTATTCATTTTGTATTGTATACTTTTTCTATTTATATGTATACTTACACCCACATATACACACATATACACATATGGTGTACACAACTATGGTTAGTAATTTATTAAACATAACATACCTACCTACCTACATATATACCTACCTACATACTTATCTACCCACCTACCTACCTACCTGGTATACCTACCTACCTACCTACCTACCATACTACCCGTATAATATACAATACTATATTATATATATAAATGTTGTGTAGATAATCCTCAATATAGTGGAGAGTATAATTTAATGTATTCTAAATAAATGTGATTACAGCGAACACGTACTATTACGATATGAACTACTATCATATTAGCATACATGTACAGTAGACCGGTTCGTAATACATTTTTTTTCGTAATTTTATAAACCTTCACATCTATGACAATTATGTATGATATGATGAATAAGTGTTTAAAATTGTAGACCTATATCATAAATAGTTTTATGTCACGAGACCTTTTTATTTTAATATTGAATACATATAAAATTTAACATGGGGGAGATATAGAAATAAGTTTTATTACATTTTTATCAAATTGAATGATTTTTTTAAAGCCAACTATGGATATATCCTAGAAACATATATTACAAGTAGTATTAACAATACAAAATAATTTTCATAACAATCTAGATGCCCAAATTTTATAAAATAATTTTAGTAAAAAAAAATATCTAAAAATCGTATAATTTAATATAAATACATTATTACAATTTAATTTAAAAAATTAAAATATATAATTTATAGATAATAATAATACAATTCAAATTAATTATTAAAAAATTAAAAATTATTTTTAGAAAAAAAATTTACATCATTCGTAAATTTTTTTGGATTTTTATTTGAAATATGAAATACAAAATAAGTTTACATATTTTTTAATTTTTTTAATTTTATTTATATAAAGGATATTATATCTAACTTATATCCACAATTCAATACAATCTGATCACTAAAAGTTAAGTAAAGTATAATTATACATATTAATTTTAAAAAAATTATTATTTTTTTGAATTATTTTGAAATAAATACTTTGTAAAATGGTGTATTTTCTCGAGTTTTAGGAGACATTAATATTGGTAATTTGTAGATATAAAAATTAAATATAGGTATTATATTAATAATAAATATAAATAATGGTATATATTATATTAATTCATTAAATATAATACAAATACATAATTCATTTTAAATATTAATTTAAATATTTGTAAACATCAAAGATAATAAGATGGCGTTATTACTATTATACATGGAATATTATACATTTTATTTTAAAATAAAAATTTACATTTCAAACTTTAAATGCTTATGACCATAGGTAACTATTTTTTTATAAAAATTGTTAATACATATTATACTAAAATATAGATATGTATTATATTTTATATGAATGATTAAAAATTGATTCGAACGAACCGGTCTAATGTACAGTGTATTAACATACATTGTACACGCTATATAGTGAGAGTTGAACACTAATGGAACATATCACAATACACGCGTTGTTATCTTTTGTAGTAATCGAGGTAACATAGATAGACTCTATTCATTGTAGGTATATTTTCTCAGGCTAGGTTAACAATGTGACACGCATGATTAATGTTATACTTATAAGTAAATAGCTATAGCTATATCCGTGTACGCCCTTGATAAGGTATAATAACAACATATGCGTATTATAACACATGTAGAATTCTAAAGGGTAGCTAATAATTATAGTTAACTGGGGTTATCATATAGGGGTGATAGATCAGTAGTACCCACCTCTAGTTAGCTATATCTATAGTATACTATCGGTGAGGACAACTGGTGGTTAGGGATAAAGAGTGGTGGGGTTTAGATATTATTATTCAGAAGTTGTATAATGTTTTATGTTAAAATATTAATAAGAATCAACTGAAGTTACCTGGAATATAAAATAAATCTAATAAAGTTATCAATACATGTTAAATCATAAGACAGACAAATAAGTATTTAATACATACGTATTATTAAATTCACTATTTATAACTAAATACAAATATCTTTATTACTAAATGCACTTCAAATGTATTTTATTATTTTACTCTTTGATAGGAAACCACGTTAATAAAGTCTGATGACCCAGTGCCCTAATTAATTACGTGACATATTGACTATATATGTGATGTTTGTAGAAGGGCAGTTAGACAGGTGGTCAGTTGATACAGTGCGTACATATAATGGTATACCTATAAGACTATAGTCTGTTTATCTGTTCCAACTTCATCCATGCTACAATAGTCACTCCCTTAGTCCACACGATATTAGCGTCACCTTGCGAAACAAGCTCATGTCCTCAGCAACGCGAGATAACAACAACTAACGACGATAACTACCTCTACATACACTAACCTGAAGCACTTGTGTACGGTTCCGGGTGAAGTGAAGCGACAGAACACAGGCGCGGTCCACTCTTACGCACAACGCTTCTCTGTCCAGTTGCGTGGAGGTCACCAATCGACCTTCAGGAGTCAAAGAGAACAATGGCGCTAGAATGTCCTGGCGCCACATGCGTAGCCCCGGTCCGAACTCGGCCAGCTCGCGCGTCACCTCCGTTCCGGGTGACTGATTCTCTAACACAGTAGCGGTCAACAGTATCCGTTGGTCAGTGGCCGGAAGTTCTTGACCTCCGTCGCCACGTGTCCCCGTTACCAGTAGCAGTAGTAGTTGTGTAGCTATAATTAGAGCTGCGGTGTACGGGTGTGACGTCATCGTGGTATCATTGCGTCATAGGCGTGATGTCACGTTCTCAAGGTCACCGAGTACATCTGTAGAACAGGTAAGTTGTATTATATATATATATATATATACATTTTATAATGCACACATATAACATATGTTTAAATCACGCATATGTAGATACATAGATATGCATGTACTAGTATGAGTGTTGACGTATAATTATGGGATGGTCATGCATTACGTAATCCATACATAACTCACGCGCGTCCAATACGTAATACCGTTGACATAATACCGATGACATAATACAGATGACGTGAGCCCTTACGATCACTAATACACTGTAGACATTTAGCACTGTATCATGTAGCCGCACAACTAATTAATGATCCGCACTATAGTGTGTATTACGTCATTAGCTCATTACGTCATGCACTCGTTACGTAAGTAATAATGCAGGAGTTCACATAGTGTGTTACGCCATAACATTAAGTTTAAGTATTGTGTAATAACAGATATCGATAGATTACGTAATTTCTTATTTTGTGTTTAATATTATCATTTGTTAGATATGTAAAGTATATTATGGATATGTGTAAATGTGTACACTATATGTAACGCATGTGCGAATGCATATTGTCATCACTTAATAAAATGTATTGAACATAATTTATCCCTTGAATAATAAGTATATCTCATACTTCATACACGCACACTGTGCGTCGCACAGCGTATCATTAATACTACAGTGTATAACCTATATGATGAAGTGTAATATGTTAGCGTACAATACCCGTAGTAACGGTCGCACAATAGAAAGTTAACCTAAGAGATATGTTAATGACGTAATACATTGTTACATCACCGCGCCGGTTGTTATTATTACACGTGATCACTTTACTCGGTTACCTTAGCTACTGCTGCTACTGTTGCTGCTGCTGGGGGTCTTCACTAGTACTATAGTCTACATTTTATTGTGCGCGATCTAGCGGCGTAAGTGTGTATTAAAGATCACGCTCACACGCAAACCGCATACTCGTGAAGTGCACGATGTGCACACTTTCAATATCGTATTCACAATCATGTAAATTAAAATATCACGCTACAGAGTGACTTTAATGGTATAACAAGTATATAGATTATATATATAATAATATAACTATTACATTAACAGATAATATTCATACTAAATATATAAAGTATAAAGTATTCGCATTCAATATAGGACATATGCCCCCTGCTATAGCGCTGCTACAGTGTGGTATACATCACTAAACAATAACACCCTTCACACACACACGTACAGTGTACGACGTACACACTAATGACGTAACGTAACGAGATATCTACAATAACAATAGGTTACATCAAATGGAGACCGCCGTATAATACAATAGGGCCACACTCGTGTGATATGCACGATACATACACAACTCATAATCTAATATAGATACACAGTCACGAGACCTTAGTTCCGTGTATGCGTTTGACGTAACACCCCATGTTGTAACCACGAGGACATGTATGCCTTCTATGTCACATGATCACGTCGCGTAATCGCTACATAACAAGCGCTCCTCTGTACTACACATGCCGGCTATGGCCTATACTATAGTACCTCTGTAGCTATTTTACCATTCTGCCTTCCTTGTATATTGTGCATAATAGTATGTGATTCTTGTGGGTATTATAACAATGCATACGGTATACCCTATAGTGATGTACACTAAGAGTGATTAGTTATGATCCGGAATAATATACCTATAGGTATTCGGTATTGTGTCTATTGCAACATGTAAGAACATGCCGATATATCAGAAATCGGATAACTCGACTAAACCGTATATATCAACCCGTCAACTCCCAATATATCATATATGAGTGTATACACTCTGTTATTAGAGGCATACGTTATAACGTATAGGTACTACAAAACACTGACTCTTCTCTATAAAATACTGATAACCACCGAACCCACGCCTATAGTTGACGATTTTATATATATTAATATATATATATATATATATATGTATTAATAACATCCGTCTACTGCGATCCTCATCTACACCGCTTCTATAGAAGAACCACCTTACAAATTTACCAAATTTGGAAAACAATACTTTTCATAGGAAGGCTTAGCATCTCTAGAACAGGATACTGAGTAATGTAATGAAAACATATATGACCTTCTCAATATTAAAGAAAAAAGAATAAAGTAATATATCATTGATCACCCCATTGTTTAAACCCCCACTTCTATCATATCCAAATTATTTTTTTTTACCTCGTATTTTTGTTTTTCTCGTTTTTCGTTTTTTTCCGTTCTCACACTCTCAAGAATATAATATTATTTGAGTATATAAATAAATACCTATCATCATCATATATGTATACTGCGTATAATTCTTGTGAATTCACATTAAAAATTATTAGACATAAATGTTAATAATTATATTAATAATAGTCTAAGTTTATTATTACTAGTAAGTATTAAGTATTAAATAAGTAGTAGTAAGTAATATTATTAATAATTATAACACATATATTGATTGATTGATTGATAATAAAGTTTATTAGTACTTATCATAGGTGTGGCCACCCCTCATAGGTGTATATAATAATGCACAACTATAGTAGGCCATGTAGTATATGCACTAATATAATACTAAGTAATATAACTTAGGTTATATATATAATATATATAGTATACTATATATAGATCGCATGTAATACCCGCATGATATATCATATATGACCATGTTAATAGCAAGATGATATACCCGGTAATACACGTGTGCATGAATGACTTCAGAGAGTGTCAAGATATACTCTGATATTTAAAGGAACACTACAAATTAATAATATACTAGTATATTTATTCTAAATTCCTATATCGATAGTCTGCATATATATATATATATATATATATATAATGAAATACATATTATTATATATAAATGTATACATATAAATATATTTAATAAATAAATTATTACACCTGTGATTATATAATATTCTAATATATTACACAATATAATAATAGGTTAAATAATATTATTATATTACAATAACAGTATATATTATATAATCTTGTTCGTTAAGCTATATCTTTCTAATTAGATAAATAGGATTCAGTGACGGAGATTAACGGGTAGTAACTAGGGATGTAAATGATGCCGAGCTTTTGATGCCGAGCCGAGACTATTGGTTTTTGATGCCGAGCCGAGAATTTCATTTTCGGAAAAAAAAAAAACGAGCCCAGGCCGAGCCGAGACTCTAGCCAAACCAGCCCGAGCCGAGTTGAGACTTTTACAAAACATTACCGAGTCGAAATGATGCTTTTTTGAAATTACATTTTTATACTAAATTTTATATATTTCACATTTACATCAATTTAAAAAAAATAATCTGCGCCAACTTCGCGATTCAGTGAATACTAATGTAAATGTTATCTAGTGCACCAGATTTACACCATGGTGTAAATAATACTGAGCTTTTTGATGCCGAGCCGAGCCTTTTGGTTATTGATGCCGAGCCGAGACTTTCATTATCGGAAAAAAAATGAGTCCGAGCCGAGCCGAGACTCTAGCCAAGCGAGCCCGAGCCGAGCTGAGACTCTAACAAAACGAGCCCTAGCCGAGTTGAGACTTTAGGTAACTGAGACTGAGATGGCATCATGCTTTAGATTTGAGCATCATTTACATCACTAGTAGTAACCATTCAGATATCTCAATGGTATATAGAATATACTATATATATATATAGTATATATATAGTATATATATACTACAGCCGATAATACACACTGATAATATAATTTCTACTTAATTGGGTCAATTACGTGATCAATTAGGCGAAACCGTCCCAAGCACTCCACTTCCGGTAATAAATCGGCCACAACCACCATGTTATAGCTGAGGTAAAGGGGATGTCACATATCCGGTGGCGGTTATGGCGGAGTATCGGATTAACGATATCGGATTATTGCGGGAGGAGGACATCTGCTAGTAGCGGCGGTGGTGGTATTACGGACCGGTCAACACTGTAGCAGTGGTCATCACGTGGTGGTGGGGGCGTGGTTATGTCACGTGGGTGTAGTGAACCGATGATAATGATACTCGTATACGATATTTATCTAATTGTCTAGTATATCAATTTACATATATATATATATATATATATATATATATATATATATATACAGTAGAAGCTCGGTAACTCAACATGCCGATAACTCAACATTGCCGATAACTCAACATCCAAAAAATATTTGGTTGGATTCGTATCTTTTACATGTTAACAAAAACCCTATTACTCAACAAATATAACTCAACATACACATAACTCAACATCGTTTTTATAATCCTAGCTTATACGTTACTTGTAAATATACATCCGATAACTCAACATTTATGAAAAATCAAAATATCACAAACATATGTTGTTGGATTCGTATCTTTTACATGTAATAAAACTACATTGCTCAACAAATATAATTCAACATACATTATTCAACATGGTTTTATTTAATAATATATGGATATAAATATATAAACGTAAAAATACAATTACAATTATTATATTATCATACGAGTACTATTTTGAATGCATTTATGTGAACAAAACATTAATTAAGTCATTAATTTATACATCCGATAACTCAACATACTCGCTAACTCAACATGAAAACTCCGTCCCGTCAATGTTGAGTTATCGAGCTTTGACTGTATATATATATATATATATATAAGCGTGTACATGCATGTGTACGAGTAAACATAAAATATGGGAGTAAACCTGCAATACATAATTTACGTATATATATGTATATATATATATATATATATATATATATATATATATATATATATATATATATAAGTGAAGCGATCACGCTCTCGGTATTCACTGTTTCACTGGACTACGGATCCAGAATATAATGCGTAGGTAAATAATGATTATATACGTATACATTATATATATATATATATTTATAATTACAAGAACAAGTAACAATTAGCCATACATATGAAACACGTGTCTGCACTACAGGAAGTTACGTAATCACTATTGTGAATGTATATTACTTTCAAGATACGTAGAAACCGGGTAATGTATTAATTATATAGAATGTTAACGTGGTAGTGTATACCTATAGATACAGATATGATTACTTTGTATGCCATGAATATCTATAAATATACGTATTTGTAATACTAATAGCACATTGTTATGTATTATTAAATAGTATACTATAGTATTATGTAATGTGTATACATCGAATGTGTACTATAGTATTATTATCTATAGTATAATATATAATTTAACTAATCTAAATATACTTATTTAATAAATATTATTTATATATATAACTCTAGAAAACTCTTCAAATGTGTACTAGATAACAGAATAATAAGAACAGAGATGTCCTCAGAGATACACGAAAACGCTTGAGATAACGATTTCGATGTGGCGATGAAGTGATGCAATCGATGTTTGAGAAATATGATCTAACGACCCCCTAGCGTAAAACTATAGCGGTACTAAAGTTGGCCACTCTTCGTTTGAAGAGAATATATCTATAGGAGTGATACGCGTATATAACGATATCATGTAGCGATAGTCGATATATCGGAGGGGTGGTACATACCGTAGCGCTATATAGGGATTACGGTTAAAGAGATCGTTATCTACCCTAGCACTACGACCTCCCGTTATAAAGAAATACCGCCTTAACGCCCCCCACCATTACTGATCACCCGATAACTTCACACCACCACACACACTACAGATTCTACATATATAGACCGCTCTCTCGAGATATCTTGATTATCTTATCATTGAAGAATATCAAATACTAGTGTATACATAAGGGGCTAGGTAGAGGTTACTCTAGAGGTGAAAGTGATGGCATGTATACGTACACTGTTTTGCTATCTTAACATATAACCTACAGTGGATGTCATCTACTGTCACTCTACACGCGAACATGCACACTAATACTCGAGCACATTAGTACTGTAGTACTACTTATCGTGGAGTATCTCAATAGATAGCATCTACCTCTATAGAAGTAACTATATATATATATATATATATATATACATATATATAGCTATATATATCGTATACGAGTTAATGTAAGTATACTTATATACATATATGTAACACTGTACAATGTACTATACCTATGATACTATAGTGTATAATATACCTTAGCTATATATTGTAGACGTATTAACAACCTATATAGCGGTAGTAAGCTAACCCAGTATACCTAACTCTATATAGGTTTACCTACTTATATAGTATAACTACTAGCGCCACTTAATCATCTCCACTATATAGTCGTATCGTGATTACTGGATATTCATTTTACACAATCTACCATTGTCTACCCAGTGGCCCCCATCTATAGTTTAACATTATAGTGTTATATATATAACATCACTATGCCCTGCAATATGAGAGAGATCGTTACATTAAAGGTTATCACTATATTGCGCATGCGCTATATTATTTAATGTATGCTGTAACTCCCTATGATTGCACCATAGCATTATTGTATAATATGAAATCGGCATTATTAGTATTATTAAATAGTGTATTGACTACAAAACATCATATGTTTATCGGTATCATATAATATAATAATAATGAAGGTAATAACAATTTGAACATAAATAAATATAAGAACAATAACAAGAACAATATATATATATATATATATATATATATATATATATAAAAAAGAACAATAACAATATTAAATAATACAGTTATAAAGAAATAAAATAATATATATACTTTACGTTTAAAAAAAGTTTCAGACTCAGTTGATCTGATGTCAGCTGGAAATGCATTACAATATTTAGGAGCTGCGACTGCAAATGCGGATTATGGTTCATAATCGGAATTAGTTTTAGTCACTATTGTAATTAAAATCCTCATCAGTATGAACATACTATTGCTGATTTTAATGATAACAATTATATTAATAATAATATATAATAAATATACAGTAAAATTCCAGTACCTCATAATTGTATACAAATATATATATATATATATATATATATATATATATTTATATATATATATATGATCGTATACCCTAATGGGAGCCTTTAAAGGTGTCTCACATGTCAAATATTTCTCACACACATACATATATATATACTCGTTATACACTATTTTCAAACCCACCCCTATGTATTAAATATACCGGCCAATAAAATGTACTATATTATAGTAAAAACCCAAACCCAAACTCAACCATAAACCCAAACCCAAACCCAAACTCAAACCCAAACTCTACCTATTAAAATATTAACATTTAAAATATCGGAGTTCATGAAATGTCATACATTTATTTTTTTAAAGTATACAAATATACTAGTATACTAGTATTTAGTAAATACTATTTACACATATATAAGTATATACATATATATATATATATATATATGTTATAATTTATATAAATATAATATTTTAGTAAATATTCAGATATAATAAGTTTCGATATAAAAGTTACGTAACTCCAAACAATGTAACCTATTACATAACCCACACGCAACACACACCAGTATTACTTAACACGCGGGTATTCAAGACAAAAGTCACGTGCATGTCCGACTTAAAACGAACGTCGTGACGTGTCGGCATTGTAATCCTACCCTCCCCGACCTCCATTGTCTATTGTTCTCCGTACATTGTCTATAACATGTCGTATAATTGACAATGGGTGTAGAACAATGAAGGGGAGGGAAGTATGTAATACATGACCACAATAGCCTATATATATATTACATAATCCATGCTGCAGCATGTATTAATCCTCTAATCGATACAGGTGGGCGAGCGGGTGGGCGGGAAATGGAACAGATTTTCCACGCGAGGGGTTTACTTTCACCTGTGAACTAGTGGTACAATGGACGTGTACAAGCCGTGATGGCGTTTAGACCACATTGACCACAGCGATTCTAGCCTATGTTGACCGGTACTACGTGTGTGTACATCTCTAGCAGAGTTGTGTACGCTCTGGTCACGTGACGCGGTATTATGACCTCGACCTTGACCCCGTGGCTACTCGTTATCGCTAGCTAGGCTATCGACTTCCTGCGCGAGAATAATACGCGCTTCGCGATGCCCCATGGGTAATGCATTAAGTAATTGCCATGCGTTAATCACCTACGCAGTGATATTGTTATTATATAATCTCCTCGTGTATAACACGCTCGGTTATATGTATAGGTATGTATAACATACCTATACATATAACCGTGTGTCTATGCATAGCATGTTGCATAATAGGCGTTTCATGTTATAATATAACATTAGAGCATATTTTAAATTTTATTATATCATATTACGATGATTATTAATTCTATCATATATATATATAATATGTATGTGTGTGCACACCTATATACATACTTATACATATAAACATGTATATGTTTACATGACTTACATACTTATATAAATACAAATACATACATCAATATTGCTTATATTATATCATATTATTTCAAATTAATAATATTTTTAATCTGATATATGGTAATCAAAATAGCTTATAAAACATACACACTTGCACACACATATAACCTGACTTCAATACATATCTATTTCACATATATCATATGTCGTGTTATAAAATTTCATATGTCATATATCATATTATTACATACTTGAGCAATAGTTCAATATCCTCTGTTGTAATTAATATGTAATATATATGTATAATGATTAAAACTTCAATACATATATTACATGTTAATAGGTGTAGTATACTACATAAGTATATATATACATTATATTATTGCTTGTACAAAAAGTAAATGTGATAATTACTCTTATTTATGTTAGTTAATTATTATACAGAAATAGTGTATTATATTGTTGTATTGTTAATATTGTTATACCACGGTATTTATACCCAATATATGTATATGTATACCGGATGAGAAGATATTGTGAGATATACAAATATAAATGAATAATTTAAATTAACAAATATTTTATTTAAAAATTAAGAGACGATTACATTCAATTATATATAATTTATGTTTATATATAAATAAGCATATAAAGTATTATTTACCTTAATAAGATAACATCAAGGTGTGTTAGAATATATCTACCTCTAGAAATAAATATTACAGTCACATGGGATAATAGGGTATAGATGAAGTTCTTATAAACCTATATATATACCAAAATATACATAGATAAAGCTAAATATGAATATATAATACATAATTATTATGTACCAGAATGAATTAAGGTATTGCATGGTATTTCATGATTATGGTGATGATTTTGGTGATGTATGTATTTATAGTGTTCGATTACATACTATTCAAACACAAGAGGCAGATATAAAACTCGGTAGTTTTACTTCCGGAATAAACAATTCGTTACAATTATGATATATTCAAACATACGACTATAACCTACTCAGAATGCATCTCGTGTTATAATCGTGCGCATATAAACGCATACACACGCATACACTCGCATACATACACACATAGCTGTATAGATTACATCTTAAACGTGATAAAAGCGAGTGTTTCGCGATGGGGATGACGTATACCGTGATTTACCATAGGAGAATAGAACAACTCTAAACTAGGCCGTAGTACAGTGGTGTTTCAGACACCGGGCAGCTGTGCTTTATTCTAGTGGTCAACGTGGTAGCTAATTATATCCGGACACGTCCGTGGAGAAGCATATATGCTAGTATACGAGTCATTGGCATCTTTATCAGGGTTGTATTCCCGAGTGAGCGATAATTCATCAGGTTTGACCCCATTATCATTATTAACGTATTATCGCCCGTAATCGATGACCTCCGATCAATAATAATAAACTCTCTCTATCTCTCTCATAAACAAAGTATACACCCATTTTCTTTTACCACTGTGTATTATAAACAATATTTAAATAGTTACACCTCTCGTACACACACCACACCTATGTATATTCTATTACCAGTGACGGTGATGTTATTGCATAATGAACACGTGACATAAATAACAGCTGACATAAATACGGCGCGGTGTTTATAGCTATAATCATATAGGGCTATAATATAATAATTAAATCTCGCGCATCAAAACCTACGCCATATAGGATAATACCAGTATACACTTATGGTTAACTACACACATACTACAGGTGTGCGCACATATGTGTGTGTCACATACTTTTGTTTAGATTACTGTCACGTGGCTTAATTGAAAATATATATCAATATTAATAGATACACGTGCGATATAACATATTAATATTAATGTCACGCGTATTACTATTCACCGAGAACATAGATTTATAGTTTAACAACATACAAATCTATGACCGAGTATGACAGTGGTGCGCGCACCGGTGTGTGTGCGTATACAACACCGGTGTTACATAATCATAGGTTATTTCGTGTGCGAATATTAATAAATTTATTCGTTAATGATAATTTATAATGATTTTAATAATATAAGTATATATATATATATATATATATATGTAGCAGACTATATATAGTCCGACTATATTCAGCGTTATTACGTCTTATATATTTTTAATGTAGTTGTTTTAAGTTTATATTTAATATTTGTAATTAGCTATTTTATTGTTGTGTATTATGTAATAATTATTAAAGTATACATTTTGATTTCGTATATATTGAATTTTATATTTTGTTATTTAATGTTATTCAGTTTATTTTAATATAATTGGTGGGACCAATCGCGTAACAATAATATAATCTGAATTATATTAGATTTAATAATATTATTTCATTTTGGTGTATGCCTTGACATGTGGAGCATTAGTGTATGTTTTTTTTTTTGATCGTTGAATACATTTAATTTAAATACAACGGTTCTCTATCATTTTGAATGGTGTAATATGCTAACACTTATTCTGCCACTCATTATTATATTAATATTCATTTATAATTATAATAAACCATACACTACGGGTGGAGTTTACGGATAACTATCGGTGCTGATTGACTACTGAGAGATGATTGAATGCAGACTGAACTGTAAAGAGGACTGAAAGTAACCGAGTATTTTCGTCGTATTAATACCTGCAGATTGGGTTTACCCGAGTTAACACGAATTCGTTACAAATTTCCGCGTTTAAATTAATTTGTTTACTTTTGATTAAAATAATTCAGCTTATATTTATGACTACGCGACTGATATTTCTACGCCTATTTCCTTGCCATTCATTATAGTACACTCTATTTTATGACATTGTGTTTTGGTTTAGTTGTATACATATTTATAAATATGCAAAAGAGTTATGTAAAATTAAGTAAGTTCAATGGGGAAGATGATGTAGATGAATGGTTGAGCAATTTAGATGAGTGTATTAGTTTATTAGGTATACAGGGAGAGGAAGCAGCATCGTATGCGTTATATCATGTCACCGGAGGTGCTAAGCTTGAATTATCAATGTTAGTGGTTAATCTAACTACAATAGAATGAATTAAAGAGAGTTTGCAATAACGTTATCTGATATTAGAAATAAGAGTGAGATTATTGATGAGTTGATATATAGGTACATATTAGGAGCATATTGAGACTTATATTAATTATTAATCGTTAGGTTGAGAATTATAAAAAGTAGAGAATCAGTGGAAGGAGATTGTTATAGAGAGTCTTAGGAGAATCTTAATTGATATCAGATTAAGGCAGACTATGTGTAGTTTAATGAATGCTATTTCATTTAAGGAGTTGAGGAAATGTATTGTTAGTTATTAGTTGAAATTGGTAGGATGGTCAATATAATAATGAGTAGCAGAAATAGATGTTGGCTTATTACACCATTCAAAATGATAGAGGACCGTTGTATTTAAATGACATGTATTCAACAATCAAAAACAAAAACTATACACTAATTCTTTTAAAAAATATACACAACATTACAATATAGAATATTACAATATAATTGTATACAAACCTCTACGTGTCAAGGCATAATCTAAAATGAAATAATATTATTAAATCTAATATAATTCAGATTATAATATTGCTACGTGACAGTTCATTGGTCCAACCAATTCTATTAAAATAAACTAAATAATATTAAATAAAAAAACACAAAAATCAATATATTCGAAATCAACATTTATACTTTTATAATTATTACATAATATACAACAACAAAATAAATAATTAAAAATATATAATATACACTTAAAAACAACTACATTAAAAATATAGAAGACATTATAACCATAGCAAAGATTTTCCAAAGGAAAATCTTTGACCATAGTCTGCTACATATATATATATAACAATCAAAAACAAAAACTATACACTAATTCTTTTAAAAATATACACAACATTACAATATAGAATATTATAATATAATTTTATACAAACCTCTACGTGTCAAGGCATAATCCAAATTGGGATAATATTATTAAATCTAATATAATTCAGATTATAATATTGCTACGCGACAGTTCATTGGTCCAACCAATTATATTAAAATAAACTAAATAATATTAAATAAAAAACACAAAAATCAATATATTCGAAATCAACATTTATACTTTTATAATTATTACATAATACACAACAACAAAATAACTAATTAAAAATATATAATATAAACTTAAAAACAACTAAATTAAAAATATAGAATACATTATAACCATAGCAAAGATTTTCCAAAGGAAAGATATTGCACTTGTGTATATTTGTGTCACCTAATAATTCGATATTGCCATCTAGCGGTATTATTCTGATAATAAGACATTTCTATATTTATTTTAATAGTAAATAATAAATTATATACAATATACATGTATATTGTATTATAATATGTATTTACGTGATTTTAAAATGATAATATAATTATATAACAATAGAATACACTGATTAGTTATATTTAATATAAACAAATAAAATAAATGATAAATATATTGTTATAAATCTAATATTAAAAAAACTACATGTATTGTATTATATTGTAATGATTTTAAATGCAAGTATATAATTAGAAAACAAGAAATTTAAATAAAAATATCACATGATTTAACATTTCATATACTATATCGCCATCTAGTGTTAATATTGTGTTTTCATTTTAAATTTACATTTCGAGGTACTAGAGATAGATAGGGAGTGCAATATCTTTCCTTTGGAAAATCTTTGACCATAGTCTGCTACATATATATATATATATATATCATTATGTATATTAACTATATTTTCATTTAACTTTTATTTAGTTAGCCAAATTACGGTTATACAATTTACACTGTAATCTATATATATATATATATATATATATATATATATATATATATATATATATATAATAATATTTAATTATTGAATCTAATATATATATATATTGAATACAATACAAGAAGTGGACCCCTAGGACCCCTCAAGGAATCATAGACTTGTACATTTTATAAATAACTGTGAGAGGCCCCGACAATACAATACAAATAGTAACATGTTTTGTCTTGTGTTTTGATTTGTCATTTAAGTTCTTGATAAACACAAGATAAAAACAAGAACTGCCTGGAGTCGAATCCGGGACTTTTTGCTTACTAGCTTTCGGTTGTCCCACTGAGCCATATACCCCAGACAAGGATATATATATATATATATATATAATAAGTTCGACACTCTAAATAATAGTTGGCTAATGACTTTCTTAGTAGCGTTGGCGTGCCTGTTACTTATAACAATGAATTTCTACGTTCATTCACTTATGAAAGTAGTAGACAATTGTACAAACGGAGATCTTTTTGAAATGAGTTACTAGATAATATATACGCTGTACTGAAAATACGGACTTTATAAATGAACACACCTTATTTAAAGAAGATCTATAATACAAATGTTTTGTATATATATATATATATATATCGTTTAAGGGTACTCGTACACAAATATATAAGTATATTTATTAATTCTAAAAATAGATACGAAACTCGTTGTTCGGCTATGCTATTACGGTAGCGAAATGATCAGAATAAGTCACCCCGCGTACTTGGGTACGCCCATTCCGCGTATTAGACCACGCCCACGTAAACGTCCACGCCCCCTCGAATCAGAAGTAGCCATAGATTTATAGTTTACCAAAAGTAAACTACAAATATATATATATACTGCCATATATGGCAGTAGCATACGCGTGATTAAACACAAATGTCACGCGAGCGAACTACTTCGATAATTATATGAAAGTTAAGAAGCTTAGTTTAATTATAGAGTATAATATACACTGGCACCACAGCGCGGCCATCAAAGAGATCACATGGTAGTACTTCTGGTTCACATAGCTCCATTATTCTATAGATCATAATAACCATGTGTATTATATATTAATATTTATATTTATATACGTGTATATATATATATATATATATATATATATATATATATATATATATATATATATATAATCATCACGTATATATTTAAGTAAATCGAATGAACATTATAAATTGAGTTATATCGTAGATGAAATACTATATATATATATAGTATATAGTCTATAATATAGACACATACACTCACCCATAGTGTGTGACCCTCACGCCGTGAGGCTCACGGTGAGGTATTAATATATGTATATATATATATATATAATATGTATATATATATATATATATATATATATATATACAAATACACATTAAAATACACGTACAAACATACATTTATATATATATATATATATATAATACTACTTTAAACCATTATTTAAAGTAATATTACCATATTAATATTAATAATGTTCACGCATAGACAATTTCACTACAAAGATTACATTTCACAGGATAATTTCTCTTGTTCAATACACACATATGTTATATATTATCGAAAATGTTGATGAAACGTGATGCTTACATCTCATACAGGAACAGCATCAATACGCGAGTATCAATTCCCAATCTATATTGTAATGTATGATTCTCCGCAAATATAACCAACGTTTCTAAAATATATAAACATAATATGTTTAAACGTTGACTTATTCTGAAGTATACCGCTCGTCTACGTAATTAAGTCATACAATTTATTAAATTAATTTGTAAATATGCAAATACAATAATATTATTGTAAATTTATAAAATTAAATTGATGCAGACATATCGATTGATTATTTATAAATTTGAATGCTGCACTATTACATAATCGTAAACGTTAGAATTATGGCTGCGTATATAACATTATGTTATCCACATATATGTTAATTTCATAGCCATAACCACATATCAATCAAGCACTATATATATTAATAATATACTTTTCTATATTTTAATTATTAAGTATTCATATATTTTAATTATTATGTATTCATATATTTTCACACAAGTTGTTGTTAATAACATTATATTTGTGAAGAATTAAATGTATACATCTTATAAGATATATATATATATATATATATATATATATATATATATATATATATATATATATAGTATATTTATATATTATATACATATTATAATAATATATCAAAATATACTTATATATGTATTTAACTACATATATATATATGCAACGTATACGTTCTAATACTACTTACGTAAGTAGTAGTACTATAGTACTATTACCAGACAAACAATAATTACTGCACAGGACTCCTGCAGGAATCCTTATTTGTAACAATCGGCATATCTATTATACATGTAAGCAGGGACAAATAAGGACAAAAAACGAATTTTCTGCATCCTGCTAAGGACGAATAAGGACAAAAAACGAATTTTCTGCATCCTGCTAAGGACGAATAAGGACTAAAAAACGAATTTTCTGCATCCTGCTAAGGACAAATAAGTACTAAAAAACGGATATTCTGCATCCTGCTAAGGACAAATAAGGATAAAATAACGGACATTCTGAATACTGGTAAGGACAAATAAGGACAATATAACGGACATTCTGAATACTGGTAAGGACAAATAAGGACAAAATAACGGACTTTCTGAATCTGGCTAAGGATAAATAAGGACTGAATAACGAACTTTCTTAATCCTGCTAAGGATAAGTAAGGACAAAATAAAGGATTTTTTAATCCTGGTATAGACAAATAAAGGTCATATAGAGTATTTTCTATTCCTATATATAATAACCCAGAATTCAACTTACATCAAAAACGTAAGTTCAAAATTTAAGTTCAACTTAAGTCAATGGTAACTAATTAACTTAATTCAACTTAAGTTCTAAACTAAATTCTAAATTCAATAATAATAACATTTTAATATGTACACTTTAATCAATATTAAATTGCTATATATTCAATATTGAGAAATTAGTTCAACCTGATTTCCAATTATATTATTAATATAATTACGATTAAAATTATAGTTCAATGTGTCAATTTAATGAGATTATGATAATTTCAAATTTAAGTACATAGGATTACTTAAATAATTTTAGTTTTTAGAATAATATTTTATTTATTAAAAGCAGTATATTAACTTAAATATAAAAGTAAAATAATAATTAATAATTAATTTTCATAAATAAAAATTAAATCAATATATTAAAATAATTAAAAGGTATAATATGTTATTCTTTCTATATTAAAACAAGTATATATATATATATATATACTTATTAATAATTAATAAACAGATAAATAAACAGTAACATATTATACTACTGAGCAGGGTATATAAAGGACACAAAAAGTAAAGTTCTGCATTCTATTTATAGCTATACAAATGTTACTGTGATGTTACTGTATATGTCCTGCTCAGTAATATATTATACTACTGCGCAGGGTATATAAAGTACACAAAAAGTAAAGTTCTGCATAGTTATTTGGTCTACATTTTGAACATTACTGTATACAGGCTTATATATACAGGCTTATATATCCTATAGACACCCTTAACAGTGGTAGCACAGTACATGTATACTGTGCAGTGTGTTATAAGGATAAATCAGTATATTAAAACGGAATGTATGCATGCAATTGTTTGTCGGGATGCATTGTAAGTTAGCTTTTACTCACCACATAGATATGTATAGAATTTAAAACTAACATATCCTATAGTTTGTTATATATTAGTAATGATAACTTAGTCTTCATCATATAAATAATTATTTAAAACATATTATTTTACATTTTAAAAGTGTATTATTTGATACGAATTTAAATTACAAACAATACATTTTTCCGAAAATGTAACCCATATATATAGTAAATTACACATAATTAATATATAGGAATATAAAATACCATGGTATTCAACTTTGGAATAATGTAACAATCACTGTACAAATCTAAAATACAATTCATTTAAAATATATATAAAAATCGAATATTTAACAAATATTAAGTTAATTATTAGCTTATTAATTAATTTTATTATTACAAATAGTTATTTTAATTTGATTATACATATCAGCTAACTCTTATTATCCTATATATATGTATATATATATATATATATATATATATATATATATATATATATATATATATATATATATATATTTATTTACTATATTTATTTTCTATAAGTTTAAATTTTAGTTTATTTTATTATCCTTAATTTTATTTATTAACAATTTTATATTATTATTATTATATTTGAAAGTCTCCATTTTGTGAGTATATATTACGAGATATCTCTGGTTCTCTCCTTTGAGAAGAAATTGTATTTACTAAATTATACTTTTTGAACTCAGTAAACTATTCTTATTCATTCATTCATTCATTGATATATATTATATATAATATATATATGATAGTATATGAATCAATTAACAGCTAAATTAAAATTAATATTAAATTTAAATAAAACATTATTATATATATACAGCCGTATAAAGCCGTATATAGCCGTACCCAATCGTTTTATTATAATATATATTGTGGTGAAAATGTATTACCGGAAATTAAACAGAATCGGTTTACTTTACTATATATATAGTAAAGTGAACCGATTATGTAGAGCTACTCTATAGAGTATTAGGTATATCTTTCGTATATATATATATATATATATATATATATATATAGTTAGTATATTCATAGTTTTCTATTATACTCATATATAGGTCCCTTCTTAAGGGACTTAAATAACAAATTAGCATTACCAAATATATGTTATATCTATTTATAATCGTTAATTCGACTATATATGTTTACTGTGTACTGTGTAATTATTACTATACGTTATTTATTGATTAATAAATAGTACTTTACAAAAATAAAAGTAATCATACAATCACAACACAAGTGATTATTATATATATATATATATATATATATATATATATATATATATATATATACATATATAAATATGTATATGTATACGTGATATATACAAATATAGGCAAATTATATTATTTCTAGTCTACATATGAAATTATAATCCTTCTATTATTGCTTGGTTAAGTAATCGAATAAACAAACAAGCTACCCTAACAAAAGCCGTATTGTCTCGATGATATTTACTGGTATTGTGTTCACGTGTCCTATGCCCTATAGAGCTAACCTATTACACAGCGATAAGGTCTGGTGGCTCCCCCTATGTATGTGTGCCGGACTTACGTAAGTTGAATGTGGTCGTTACATGCGGTTATTGTTATTTCCGTTATTAGCTACACGATATACTCGATAACAACCATTGTATTGTGTCATTGTGTACTTTAATTAATATGTAACGTGTACATCAATATATTACAATTCATTAATATATATAGTCGATTTTCAAATGTAAATATAATTATTATTTTTAATTATTCAGTTGAATTGTGTTCTCTTAAAATAATTATTAAATAAATTTGAATATATTTATATTATTATTTATTATATTCCAATATTTTTTTAAAATCTATACTATAGTAAATTATATATATATAATTTATATGGGAGGGAATGGGGTAGTGGCCGAGGAGGGAGTAGTGACCGTTTTAATTAACGCTTAAATGGTGCTTGATATTTCCTATATATTCTATAGGATAAAAAGTTCTATATACAATATTTAGATAATCAAAATATCTATAATATATAGTAACATTTTTTTTAAAATAATTAATTAATTACTCTAATTTATTATATAATAAGTTTTTGTCAAATGTTGACAAAAAACATGATTTTATATATGTATTCTTATTTATTTGTAAGAGTATGTGTATATATATAATTAAATCATTGAATCGAATAAGGTGCGCATGCATCATAAATATAATTATTTAATATTACATAATTAAACAAATATAAATCGAATACATAACGAGACACCTATCGCATTTTCTGGTATTATGGTGCTTTTTTTGTAATGCCTAATCAAACGTTTATATTATTAGGTTAAACACTTTATATATAAAATTGAAATCACAGTATTCTAGAACTATATGATTTATAGTTAATTCAAAAAAATAAGAGCCTAAAATTCATTATTTATCAAATTATTAGAAATCTTCTGAGGCATATTAATTAATGGCCACTACTCCCTTCCCTCCCCTATACATTGTGTGATAATTGGGAAGTTCAAGAAAAGCTTTACATTATTTATAAATATTACGATATGTGGTCAATATATAGTCTATATACTATTATATGATTGATACATTTGATAAGTATGTATACATATATATAAATTAAATTAATATAAGTACATACAATTAAGTCATATAATATTAATTACATATTAAAAGTTATTAATATAAGTTTTCTTATAATTTAAATGTCCTTGATTAACATCCATGTGTAAATATTTATTATTATCATGAAAATCATATTACTAGTGGTAATAATCATAAATAAATAAATAAGTTAATAATTCTCTCTCTCTCTCCATCTAATTATCTCTATCTATATCTCTCTCTATATATCTCTCTCACTCTATATATATATCTCTCTATCTCAACAATTATCTCCCTCTAACTTATCCTCTATGTTCTTATTTATCTGTTTCTTTATAAATCTATCTAACTTCCCCCCTCTCTCTACCTATCCCTCTATCTCTCCCAACTATATATATATATATATATATATATATATATATATATATAATACAGCTATACACGCGCACATATATATACTCATTTCTTCATATCATGCTGTAGGTATATTCATCAGCGGTTATTGTGACCATACTATAATGTAATCGAGTAATTGAGATCATATAAGTAAACCACCGACTTTGAATCAACAGTTGATTGTACGACATATATGTACGACATATATGTACGACATATATGTACGACATATATGTACGACATATATGTACGACATATATGTACGACATATGCCGTATAGGATACATAGTATACATTGTACGACGTACAATATTAAAAATATAAGACGTATTAAAAATACACATTATTTACAATTATTAACAATTTATAATACATAGGTATTATACCTACATGTACCTACAACCAGAGCTGGGCAGTATCGCCGATACAGTATCTATTAAGGCAAAAAATCAGTATCGTAGATACATTTGTATTTGTATTTGTATCTATTATAAAAATTACAAAAGTATTTGTAATCGTATCTATTAGTCATAAATAGTATCTACGATACGTATCTACTAAGACAATTATTTAAGCAGATACATTTTATTAAATAATATATTCTTTGGTCATTATATTTATTTTATATCAATATTTTACAATATCATTTTATAAATTAATTTTAATATATATATACATTATATATATATATTTTAATAAAATATCTTTTGTAAATATTGAAATTAATTCATTGTTAAAAATTATGATATATCAATTATAGTGATTTATTCTCAAAAACCATTATATACATTTATTGAAAACAAAGACATTATTTTGATAATATATTTTATATAATAATTGATTTATAATTCAAAATTATATATTATATAGAAAAATAAAATCATTTTAATAAATATGATAATTCTAAATAATAATAATTAATAATATATTAATAATTTATTTTTTGTATATTTGATAATTTACTATATTCATGTTGAACATTCGAAAGTAAAGTTCGCTGATTATTTTTAGTTGAAAAATGGTATATTGTAATAATGTATAATTCTCTATAGTCTGTAATGGCTCATAGTATAATTTCAGATGAAATAAACGCTAGTACACTAAAATATTCATCGTGGACATCATTAAATGTCGATAAATATCATCAAATGTATTCTATATCATTTATTAAATATCATTAAATGTCAATAAATATCAACAAATGTATTCTATATCATCTATTGAAGAACACGTTATAAGGTGTAGATATTTAATATGTCATTTTAAAGAAGGTATCCCACTATCAGTATTTCCGGAAATAATGTCCTGAAATATTTGTAGAAAGTTATTTTCTAGCAAGTTAACTATAATTTTAGTGGGTTACCCTCTTACTTTCCGGCAACTTTCCTGAAAAATAGTAACTTTAAAGGGGGTATCCCACTACAAATTTCTAGAAAATCACTTTCTATAAAACATTTCCGGACATTATTTCCGTATAAAGGGGGTATCCTACTACAAGATTTTCCGGCAACTTACCGGAAATATTGTAACTTTAAAACCATTTTCTATCAAGTTGTAATGGGATACCATATAAAATTATTATATTTCAGGCAAGTTGCCGGAAAGTAAGGGGGTTTCCCAGTAAAATGATAGTTAACTTTATAGAAAATAGTTTATAGGAAAAAGTTAAAATATTGTAGTAGGATATCCCCTTAATGTTACTTGATATGTACTTTCAAATCGATATCGAAGAATACATATATATATATATATAAATATAATTTATATCTATATACCAAAGATTATGCGAAGATTTTGCGAACCTTAGAAAAATCTTTGTATATACTATATACATTGTATATAATTATAATGTATTTGTATCTACTAATATGTATCTACTAAGAAAATTATGTATTTGTAATTGTATCTACTATGATTTTTTTTAAAGTAATTGTAGTAGTATCTATTATAAGAAAAAAGTGTGTAATTGTAATTGTATCTATTATACATTTGTCGAGTATCGTGCCCAGCTCTGTACCTACAACCCTATATGTATGTTGTTTCGAATTATGAAATAAAATCGTATTAAAATAATATCGTATAAATAATATCGGGATCAGGATCGGGTAAGAAACTTATGGTCGGGATAGTGATCGGCAAAGGATCGGGTAACCAATGGAGGATCGGGATCGGAAAAAGGATCGCATAAGAGAATACATAGATGATCCAAATCGGGATCGCAGATCGAGGGAAAAAGGATCGGTGCCCATCACTGACTTTAGAATATATATATATATATATATATATATATATATATATTATATATAATATATATATATATATATATATATATGTATCTCGTAGTGGTGTCAGTTATAATACGTCAACCGATAGAGTGCGTTCGGGAGTACCGAGTGTTAAATGTTCCGCACATTAATGTGCGCTTATTCAGCCTAGTGCGTGATGTGCGCGAGTTAAGTCGATCGCACCGTAACACCACACTTTGCACTCTGTATTGTTTTTATAGTAACCATATTGTATTCGTGATGTGCTGAACAATGATCGCGATGAAGACGGTGGGTTCCTTATTATATAATACATATGTACTGTATGACGTACATATGTCGTACTTCATATGTTGTCTATATTCACAAACATAGGGGAAAGTCCCCGATTACCGACCCTTAAATGATTATTTGTAATAACTTATTCAATATTAAATATATTTATTTGAAATTTTGTAATTAGGGTAATATTATGGCAATGGATAATGTGGCTATTTTAAATTGTTGATATAATTATATTTACAAGAATAAACAGGTGGGTCGGTAATCGGATACATGTACCTAATACCGACCTCTTTTCTTATTACCGACCCCCTAAAATAATCGTGATATAAATAATTATATTATTATAATTTCCAATAAAAATAGTATATATACATGAATATAATTAGTTATAACATTCACGCAATTTATTTTATATTGAATTTATGTTAATTTATATTTACATTTAAACTTTATAGTAATTTTTTTCAAATAGTTTATATTATTATTTAATATTTATTTATTAATCACCTATGTATATAATCAACTGGAATCATGAATCCTAAATATATATCAATGATACACAAACAACTTACGACATATTTTAAAGTAAAATACGGATCTATTTTGATTGGACATTATAAATCACATGTGGTCGGTATTAGGGTAATTTAGGGGGTCGGTAATAGGAAAATTATATGGGTTGCTATAATTAAGATATCTTAGTTAATAGTTATTCAAATTAAATAATTTTTATAATAGTCATAAACATTTTATTGATCTACAATATTTTGCTCTGTATTAAGTTTTCTTTTAAATAATAAAGTATTTACAATGATTTAAAAAAAGTTATTATTCAAATATTTAAAAAGTAAAAATATAATATTACATTTTATCAAATAACAATTGTAGTATTAAATATTTTTTAAAACAAAATATTTATTCATATTTATCATTAAATTACTAACTGTTCGTGTATATATTATTTTTTGATATCTCTTATAGTTACTGAGATACGAAAGGGGGTCGGTATTAGGAGAGGGTCGGTAATCGGGGACTTTCCCCTATATATGTGTGTATACGTATATGTGAGTTAATATATTGTATTTAGTGGATATGTAATATATATATATATATATATATATATATATATATACAATAGCACATATACTTATTTGTGTATGGTTATGTGTCGTAAATATGGAGATAAGTATTATTATATTTATAATTAATGCCTCCCACAAAAATATAAATAATGTATTTTAATGCAACGACATACACATTATATTATACTAAAAACTTGCATATAATGTATTGTAGTTATATAATGATGTTTTATTAATATTTATTAGATGCTAGTTTATACATAATGTATTATATGAGTACTATGTTTACAAGTAGTATATACATGTTCACACACACACACATACACAATAAAACACATACATATATATAATAGTAATATAATGTAGATGTAATTACCATGAAAACTAAATACACTACTTATACTATGTATATACCCGGATGTATTCACAAGAAATACTGCGTACCTATTGTAATTGTTGGTGTGAACATTTTTAGAATGCAATTAAAGACTAAAGTATCACGTGATGTTATGTTGGTTAAGTAATTAGTCACGTGCATTTTATTGGATAACAATAAAACAGCGGGCAGCATTCTATTGTGTTCGAGGTTATGTAATTCAACTTTAACAAGTGTTGAATTGAATAAATGAATCCACTTATGTTCACTAATTACATACTGATTTAAATATAAACACATAGACACAAACACCTGCATTTACTCTATTCTTAAAACTCTAATTAGTGTGCTGCTTTACATTAATATACTTACTAATATATGGGTATATATATACATGTGTGTGTTTGTATGGGTGTGTTTGTGTGTATTGGTTAATATTTAAATCAGTATTTAATTCGTGAAAATTAATGGATTCATATATATTGTTATCAGTTTAAATATTTAATAAATATAAATATATATATAACAAATATGTATATATTGAACACACTGTGTGTCGTACACAATCACACACACACGCATAAACAAACACACACACACACACACATATATATATATATATATATATATATATATATATATACCCATACATTAGTAAGTATATTATTGTAAAGCAGCACAGTAATTAGAGTTAAGAATAGAGTAAATGCAAATTTGTTACATCCTTCACTAGTATACAATGCATACACTAATACCTACTATAGTACTACTCCTACTACATATCTATCTACATGTCACCCTAGGATCGCTATCTATATACACCGGTAATGATAGCTGTATACAGCTACAGCTATAGATGTATTGGTATCTGTTGATCAATGATTATAAAGATGCATGATAGGAAATGTATACACGCATTTACGTATATAAAGTTTAATTAAATAAATAGTGTATGCTCTCGTAAAAAGGTATAGAAGATATATACACAATAGTGTCAATATTCAAATATAGATTAGGTTTATATACTATATATATATATATATATATATATAATATGATATACGATATCATTACTACTTGCAATTATACTAATAATATATTATCAGGGTATTAAAAATATCTAAAAATACATTTATATACTTATTTACACATAAATTATATTTTTTTGGAAATTACTTTCTCCATAGAAATCATTATTTACAATATTATTATTAATGTTTATATATATATTACTATTAATTTTTATAAATTACCAATTATAATAATTACAAAATTAAATATTGTATGTAATTTAATAATTGTGAATATATCCAAGCCTAATATAATATTCTATAATATGAATATTTATTAATAAAATCTATAATTTATTTAATTAAATCTATATCTATATAGGAACATATATTATACAATATATGTTTTCATTGTTTTATATTAGTGTCTTAAAGAGGTTCCACACCAACGCAATTATTAACTATAATTATTAGAGATTAAAGTTTAACTCTAATATTTAAATCTCCGTAAAAGGGGTTTCACACCAACTCGAACGCAATTATTAATTATAATAATTAAAGTTAATAATTGCGTAATAGGCATATATAAAATATAATAATTACGGAGATTAAATAGACATATTAGATTTAAACGTTAACCTATAATTATTAACCTATAAACGTCTACCTACACACACAACTACACCATGGTTTTATACTGAATTCTACTCTAAAAACGACTTATTAGAAATGAAAACAGAATATACATCAAATACCTTATTGAATACCTTGTTACCTTGTGCCGTCGAGTCGTAACCGACCACTGGCGACATCCATTACAGTTCCTCTCCATATCATTCTTTTTCTGGCTTCTGCTAGTATTTTCATGATGTTGTCGTTGGCTATATAATTCTTAACATTGTTCAGCCACGTTATGTGTGGCCTACCCCTTCGCCGTTGACCATCCATCTTTCCTAGCATCAGCTGTAGCTCCATCGAGTCCGCTCTCACCACGTGTCCGAAGTATGATAAGGCAAGATTGACAATTTCTGCCTCTAGCGTTCTTTTGGGTTTTATGCTGGCTATGATTTCTATATTTGTCTTCCTATCTATATAGGTCACTCCAAGCAGGTTTCTGGAGCTCCAACACCACATTTCGAAAGCATCGATTTTTTCTCTTTCCTTCTTCTTTATATTCCAGGTTTCTGCACCGTATAGAATAATTAGTGGCGAGTCTTAAATCTCTATCTTTAAAAATTTTCCTCAGACTCCCCATTACACTTTTTCCCATTGCAATTCTTCTGCGTAATTCCATATCTATTTGTCCATCACTTGTTATCAAGGCTCCCAGGAACACAAATCTTTCAACTACTTCTATATTTACGCCATCAACTATTATAGAATCTAGTTCTCCTGTTGCCATCACCTTAGTTTTTTTGACATTTAGATATAACCCAGCTTTCTCACTCGACGATTTGACTTTTTCTATAAGTTCTATAAGGTCCTCTCTATTACCGGCTATCAATGTGGTGTCATCCGCATATCTCAGGTTTTATACCCTCCTTCCACCTATGCCAATGCCTTTGTCCCACTTATCTAGAGCCTCTAGCATTATCTTTTCTGTATAGATGTTGAATAGCAATGGAGATAGAATGCAACCCTGGCGTACTCCTTTACCAATCGGCATGTTGCCTGTCTCTCCATACTCTGTCCTTATAGTCGCTTCCTGATTTGTATATAAGTTACTAAGCATGACAATCAAATGTTCAGGTACTCCCATACCTTTGAGAGTGTTCCATAATCATTGATGGTCTACACAATCAAATGCCTTCTTGTAGTCAATAAAACACATGATAGTTCTCTTTGATTATCCCTAGCTCTTTCCATCAGCCATCTCAGGTTTGATATGTGGTATCTAGTTCCTCTACCTCTTCGGAACCCGGCTTGTTCGCTCGGTAGTTCAGGGATAAGGAAGGCCTCCAGTCTTTTTTGTAGAACTCTCAGAAGTATTTTGCTAGCATGTGAGATTAAGGCAATAGTTCGATAATTCCCACATTCTTTTTTATCTCCTTTCTTGTAAATAGGGACATATATGGACTTCTTCCAATCATTTGACCATGTCTTCATTTTCCATATGCTATTACATAGATTTGTCATGACTCTATAGAGGCAATTATAATAGCCTCATCTCCTCCTGCTTTTAGAAACTCTATCGGTATTCCATCACAACCTGGAGCTTTTCTGTTAGATATGTGCTGTATTGCTTCATTTACTTCTATCTCTAATACATCAGGTTCATCTTCATATAAATGTACATTAAAATTATCATTCATATTAATATGTCTTCTATATAGATTTTCAGTATATTGATGCCATCTCTTTTTTATTTTCTTTTCTTCAGAAACCACTTTTCCATTACTTAATTTCATAGCACAACCTCTTGAGCTTCGTGAGCTAGTCATCTCTTTTATTTCTTTGAATAAGTCTCTAGTCTTACCTATTTTATTTAACTCTTCAATTTGTCTGCATTTTTCTCTGATACTTTGCTCTTTATCTTGTCTTGCTTTCTTCTGAAATGCTGCGTTAAGCTTTCGATATTCTTCATACTTTCCTTTGCTACGCATATCCTTTCGTTCTTTGGCAATTTTTAGAGCTTCTTCCGAAAGCCACTTTGAGACTTTCTTCCTTTTGACTTTCGGGACCTTTTTATTTACTGTCTCTATTAGAATAATCCGAATATCATTCCATAGTTCTTCTGGTGTTCTGTCTTCTGTTTGCAGTGCGTTAAACCTGTTTTTTATTTCTACACTGTAGTCAAGTCCGATTTTTTCCACATCGTATATTTGAGTTTGCATTGATCGTTTTATTCGTTTGAGCTAGACCTTGATATCGGCTATGAGCAGATTATGGTCAGTACCACAATCTGCTCCGGGTAGAGTTGTGACTCGCTTTATGCTACTTTTCCATCCTGATTTACATAATATGTAATCAATTTGATTTCTGGTAGAGTTGTCAGGTGATATCCATGTTTATAGCCTTCGTGGGTGTAACTTAAAGAATGTATTCATTATTCTAAGATCGTTTCTACTACATAATTCTACAAGTTGGTCCCCTCTATCATTCCTCTTGCCCAAACCAAAGTTACCAGTGATACTTCATTCCCAACCATGGCGTCCCAGTAACCTATGATATACAGAATATCGCCATTAGGTATCTGGTCCAATACAGATTGTACTTTATCATAAAATGCATCACTGTCTTCTTCTTCTGCGCTGGATGTTGGGGCATATATTTGTACTACTATTATGTTTATCGGCTTGCACTGTATGCGTATTGTGGTAATTCTGTCATCTAATGGGTTGAAGCCCAGTACACATCTTCATATTTCATTATTACATATAAATGCCACTCCATTTCGCTTCAATGTCTCCTGTCCAGAGTAGTAGATTTCATATTCATCTGATGTAAAATGTCCCATTCCTGTCCATTTCATCTCACTTATTCCTAGCAAATCAACACCAGTCCTTGCCATTTCTCTCTTGACTACTTCCACATTTCCATTATTCATTGTTCTTATGTTCCATGTACCTATTCTCATTCTTTCTTTTGCTATTCTTTGGCTTGCCTCTGTCATTTTCGTTGCACTATTTTCAGTTGATGTTCGTCCTTTCGGCTTTAAAACACCCCCGTCATCCGCGTTGCACTTACTTGTGACAATGGAGTACCCTTCCCCAGTAGTAATAATATTAAAGCCGTCCAACCTGGGAGTCTCATTCTTCGACCTTATTGTGATATGTATGTTTGTGTCTGTCATGTTTGTTTTCTTGGGATTTTACTAGAGTGGTTTTCCGTTGCCTGCTCTAGCGCAGTAGCATAGCCATGTATGGGTTTTCCACAATGCCTCGGATTTAGTATGAAATTGTCGTTGACCAAGATTTGGTTCTTCCGCTGCCTCCAATGATTGTACTGCTGTTGCTCAATTGAATACAACCACTCCCAATTATCCCTTAACCGAAATATCTACCGTTAACTTCTAACAAATTCCAAATCCAACTACTATAATGACAATATCAACTATTACAAATATGACTACAGAAATCTCTATAAAATAACCAATAAACTCCTCGGCAGAACTAAGAAGTTAATGCTACCTTATCTACCAAATATTCTTATATGCTATACTTTCTCTATTTTCTTTTATATTTCAGATACAATTTAATGTATCTATGATAATCTAAATACACTGAACAAACAATTTCCTGACATAAAACTTATTATGACTGTGTCATTCTGACACCCACATTTACTGTGTTTTCCCTTCTTACCACTAATGAGATTTATAATCTTATAATATAATCTAATAATCTTAATACCTCCAAATATCTTCACCATCGGAAACCCATCCTCTCTAAACTATAAAAGCTCATCTCGACCATTGCACCAATATGTAAAAGTTACATTGATGAATCCAGTATAACTGGTATTATCCCTTCAGACTTAAAACATTCCATTATAATTTATAAGCCCATTGATAAAAAAAACCAACTCAACTGCAATACACTCTCTAACTACAGACCCATGTATCAACTTCTAATTTTAACTAAACTACTTGAGAATGTAATCTACAAACAATTAATCTTCTACCTCACTGCCAACAATATACTTGATACTCAGCAAAGCGCCTTCAGAAAACTAAACAGTACATAAACGATTATACTTTCACTACTCGATGACCTACTGACATCCTTTGACACCGACCTCCTAACACAACTACTTCTCTTAGACCTATATTCAGTATTTGACACCATTAACCTAGACCTACTTATCTACAGACTAACACTAATTTGACTTCAAGATAATGTATTACTCTGGATTTCTAATTACATAACTAATATAACCTACATTACTAAAATTAACAAATCACTATCACCCATATGCAAAGTCATCTTTGGAGTACTTTAAGGGTGTTCCGGGACCACTGGTCCCTCTCCCCTATACTCTTCTGTAGATACCAACTCCTCCTTAGAAAACATATTAAATCCTTTCCTTCCGTCAAATATAATATGTATGCAGACGACATTGGAATTCACGCCGACTATCATCAATCATCCAATATTCACCTTCAATCATGTCTCACTTCTATCAATACTGGCTCACCAACAACTAGTTACTACTTAACTTCAATAAGAATTATGAATCGTTCACCTCCGAAATTTCTTCCCACCACAATATTCTTACAAATATACCTAGGTCATACTCCAATCCTTCCTTTTACTACATCAAAATATCCAGGCATCCAAATTAATAACAAATTAACTTTTTATAAACACATATCAACATTAAAAGCATCCACATTCCACCATTTATTCAATATAAACAAATACGTCCTTACACAATAACATCCACCGCACTATCCATTATCCAGACATTAATTCTGTCTCGACTAAACTTCTGCATACCTATACTACTTTCGTCTCACAATACATACTTTACAACCATATACCGCTCATCTAATAGTTCACTTATACTACAGTAATATTATAATCTACCGACTAAAAAACTGACTACACCTCACGTATAACTGAACTACGAAAACAACTTAACTTGTAATACGCAACAAAAATAGCTCATCTACCTAATCGGGATATTTCTACGTGTAGTTATGTAAATGAACTCGGACAGTTCGAACAAGTATCGAACAGTATCGAATAATTTTTGATACTTCGAACTTTGAAAAAAAATTCGGTTTCGAACTTTACAAATTTTAAACTTATGACTTTCGAACTTCGAACTTTGAATTCAAGTATCGAACTTTTGTAATTCGAACTTTTATACAATTATCAAACTTGCGATCACATTTTTAATAATATAATTAATTTAAGTTATCCAAAGTATCATAGTACAGTCTCAGTCTCAGTTACACAAATCATCGATGCAGTCTTAGTCTCGGTTAACCAAATCATCGATGTAGATATTAAATATTAAAAAACTAAAAATAATAAAAACATAAATTAGCCACCTATGGAAATAATAAAATTTAGTTATACACAGATTATGTAAGAGATATATAGATTAATATATATATATATATATCTATAATTAATATATAAACATTATGATTAAAATGTAACATAAAAAGCATCCTTTGTGCTCGGTTATATCTGGTAAGAGTCTTAATTTGGTTTGATCTCATTATGTAGTAGTCTTGGTTATTTTTCGCTTGTAGAGTAAAAATCTTAGGTATGCATCATTTACCCAAAGGTACAGCTCTATAAAAATGATTGGCGTAATTTATATACAAGTATCGATACTTTACAAATGTTGTTCGAAAAAACATCGATAATTGAACATTTTTGTTAGAAAAAATATCGATACTTCAACAATTTTGTTTGAACAAGTTCGATACTTCAACAATTTTGTCTAACAAGTATCAATACTTCAAAAAGTGAGTTCATTTACAGCACTAGTACGTTGGGATGTACGTCAAAAATGTAGTACCAACATACAATCTGAATTTACATGTAATGAATACAGATGGCAATTTGGTACATTGGGAAGTTGGTACGTTAGTATGTTACAAAAAAACACACCTTATAAAATATAGACATATATAAAATATGTGTAGGTTAATTTAATATTACAATTTAAACACTCTTGTTGACTGCCTTATAATATAATTATATATTGATACTATATTTAAATATAGACTATCGTGTGAACACGATAGTCTATATATATATATATATATATAATTATCATATATACTATATATATGTGATTAAATATAAGTGAGTATTATGATATTTAAGTGTGTACACAATGTAAAGAAATCGCAACCATAATTAAATTATAAGTAATTATTATTATTAATGACATATTAAGGACACACATTGCTATAAGGAATTACCTAATAATCACAAATGTAAGGTTATATTATATTGTATTATTAAATTATAGATTAATTATAATCATTTAAACATGAACGTATACTCGAGTATTATCTAGTGTTATCGAATATATTCCTATAGGTAGTGTCCTAGGTAGTAACCTATGTGTTGTCGGGTGATCAAGTGTCATCATAATGATCAAGGGTAATACCTATACTAATGTTCATTCATGTTTTATTGATGATGTGGCATCATTACTTGCACCGTCAACTCATTAATTCATTATTTACGTATTCCTACTTTCTACAGTTAATTCTAAGTTAACTTTCTTTATTATTATGTTCTTAAAGTTAAATTGTTGAACGAGCTAATAGCTCCATAAGCCTATTGTATGTATCATACTTTATTATCCTGTAGCCTGTATGCCATTACACCATCCATCATGATTATATATCATTATAATGAACACAGTATATTAGTTATTTAATTAAAATAGAAAATACAATTATACAATTAATACACATGAATATATTCATTATAATCCTATATGTAGGTGTATGTATATAAATATATATACCTTATAATATTAACATATATATATTATGGTAAACATAGTATTATAATTTTATATTTAAAATAATAACAGGAACTCGCTGCTGTGTAGTAAACATTGCATGCACACACGCATGTACCTATTAACTCTGTGTATCCCTACACGCTACATTATTAACAATAGTTGATAACTTCAACTACAAGGACATAACCGTAACAATAGCGTGACCAGTGGTCACTGACCACCCACACCGTAATTACAGCCAGCCTCGTGATGACTCACCGCTATTAGTCATACGGTCTCGCTTTCTCTCGCCATCTCTCGAAGTAATACTATAGTACCGAACTATAGTTCGGTGGGAGGAACCACCGCTTTAAACTCCGCAAGTCGACTCGGATGACACCTGTCAATCAACTTAATAGCGAGGACATATGTTGATCGATTTTTAATTGTACGTTACGTTAAATGATGGTTGTAATCGAATAGCGTGTTCGTAGTGAAGATGGTGGCCGAGCGGGTTAAACCGGTGCGCACTCCTGTGATGTGCGGGTGCAGGTGTGCGGTGTTAGCACGTTATCACACGTGATGGGGTTACGTAATATTCGCACCTGCAGGTGGAGGACATTCTTAAGGGAGGTATGCATACCATGGGACGTACTTACTATAGTATGTTATAACTTCAAAGACTAGTGCTTGGTTCGGAAGGGGGTATGTGAACAAGTAGGACAATCATCAACATCAAACGTGACGTCATGTCGACTTCTACTTCACGAACTCTCTCGTTTCATTCTCATTTCCTCTCGTTTTATCTCGCGATAAAGTCGCTACTTCTCTCGACGGGCATGGTGGAGCTGGTAGTACATGTCACCAGTATATACACCGATGAAGTATATTCATATGACGTAACACGACTGGCATTATGTTGCATTATCTTTACATGTATGCATCATCGATATCGGTGATAAATAGTCTACTACAATACCAGACTATAATATAGGTAATGTATACAATGTACATTGTAGTATCGTATTGTGTAGTGCGTGTACGGTGTACAGTAGGGGAGCCCGTTTTTTAAAGTTTTTCTCTTTCAGTTACAGTAGGTCATACATGTCATAATAAACATATTTGGAAAGTTTCATTACAAAATATGTAATATTGGTAAAGCGAAGTGTACTTTAATGAAGAAATATTTCATTTATTTTACAATGTAAATTTCTATAAATAGACATTTTTTCTTATGTATTTTATATATTTGTGCAAGTGCGCGTTGTCATAAAAATAAAATATTTGGCAAATACGTGTATAAATATATTATAATATTAATAAAGTAAAACATTATTTAAAAATTAAAAATTAATTTAATTTTTTTTAATTTTTAATTAAATGTAATATAATTAATGTAATTTATTAGACTATTTTTTTGATACATTATTTTAATTAAGGATCACTTTGTTGTGAGCCTATAATTGATATTTACGAGGCATAATAAAAAAAAATGTAATTTTCTGACAAAAAAATTATTACGACTATTTTACACCAAAATTAATTTGTTGTTAAAATGCTCAATAAAAGTCATTTTTTGAATATATGTTATTTTTATAACAATACTTATAATGTTATATTCATATAATGATGAAAGACATATATAATATATATACATTTTTTTATTATTATTCCATCGCTAATTTTTTTTTTCAATTTAGAAAAAATTTAAAAATTAAATTAAAATTACTGTAGATCGATTTAATTATTTTAAAAAAAAATTTTAATATTTTTTAAGGAGGTTGTTATATACTATATATACTAATATGCAATTTTTAATTGTAAAAAATATTTTCTTTCATATATCTGTAATTTAAATTGTTTCATACATTTTCAATGTAAATTCCTATCTATTTTTGAATATGGTTTCGCTTTCTGATTTTTTGTCAGATTTCAATTATTATTTTTTTATTATATCCTTAATGATTAAAAGGAGTTATTCCGAGCGAGATGGCAATTTTATATGAAGTGAACTAAAAAATTTACCAAAACGGGCTATCCTAGTGTACAGTGTACACTGTATACAGTGTACCATATATGGTGTATACTGTACAGACCTATTGACGACATTTATATGCGATACACTATATGAAAGCGAGGAGGAAATACTAATTGTTGCCACAATCACAGATTACAATCTTCAATGTATAATATATACTGTACTTTGGTCCATTACATTATACGATCAGATAAATAAGTAATTTGCGTATTGCTCTTTGTATAAATCAATTATTTATATATATAAATATATATATATATATATATATATATATATATATATATATATATATATATATATATATATAATACATATATACAGTCCTATAGGTATGTATACATAGAATTTCATTAGATACTCCAAATTAATGTTAAATTTAATTATAATCACATAAACGCAAGCACTTAATAGATTTATGTGTATATATACGTAGAACTATAGTTAAGTATATAAGTTATATATTATATTACTGTAATTTAGAACTATACCTATATATAGGTATACCTATAATACCCATTGATTGATTGCATGTTTATTTAGACACATAAATATATCATAAATGATTTCTCAAAAGTGTATATATAGAATACAAAAAATAAAAGTAGGTAAACAATAAATACCATTAATAATAATTAAATAAAATAGAAATAAGCCGTACGGAAATTAATAAATAAAATAATAATGACAAACAATATTAGTATTTCAGGTTCCCACCTGAGATAAATTTTTATATATATTTCATGAATGTTTTAAGAGATACAGTAATTGATTTTGGTATTTTTATAATTCTAAATAGATGATAATTTGCAGATTTTGTGATGGCAGTAATATGAGAAATGAAGGAAAGTTTAGAATCAAAAAGTACACCTAAGTTGGATGCAGTAGGAGTAGGAGATATTACAATATTATCAATAAGAAAATGAGGGAAGTAAGTTGGTGATGGAGAAAGATTGAACAATGTAGTTTTGGAGGTATTAAGAAGAAGATTATTAGAAATAAGCTATTCTTTAATGTCATTAGCATAATTAGAGAGTTGATTATTGAGACCTGGTGATGAATTAGTTGGAAGAAAAATATATTGTTGAATGTCATCTGCATAAAGATGGTAATATATATTTGGATATTTAGATATTGTGGATGGTAGTGGGTATACATAAATAGAGAAAAGTGAAAGACCGAGTACTTATCCCTGGGGAACACCATATTTCATAGGAGAAGGGGAAGAAAAAGATTATATATTTGTATACTGCTATAGCATATACTTATATAGTATACTACGGTCAGATAGATATGAAGTAAACCATTAGAGGGCAAGGTCTCTAACTCCAAGCAGGTGTAGACGGGACAGTAGCATTTTGTTATCAAGCGTATCGAAAGCACTGGATATGTCCAGCATTACTAGTTGACAGTCATTTTTAGTATTAAGGGTAGAAGTGGTGACATCAATTACGTTTAGTAGAGCTGTTTCTGTGGAGTGTCCTCGGCAAAAACCACTTTGTTGAGGAATATGGAAATTATTGGCGGTTAAATAGGAGATTAGTTGACGAGTGATAAATCTGTCCAAAATGTTACTCACCAAAGGTAGATGAGAAATTGGGCGATAATTGAGAAGTGATTCAGGATCCAGTGAAGGTTTTTTAAGAATGGGACTGAATTATTGCTTGTTTAAAAATTGAAGGGACAGTACCGGAATGTAGGGAATATGAGATGATGTTACAGATAGTTGGATATAGATAATCGGAGTAATGTTTAAAAATAGATAGTGGAACATAAGCGGAGGGATATATCGAAGAGGATGCATTTAGTAGTTTAGATATGATAGATATATGTGGCGGACGAAAAAAACTTAAGAAAACAGATATAGGTGGGGTAACTATGATTGAAGGATATTTCGCAGTAGGCTTATGGTTCTTGATATTTATTATGATGGAGTCAATCTTATTAGAAAATATTTAATTGTAATGGAGAAATGTTAGTTATATATGTAGTAATTATGGTTTTGGGGGAGATAAAAACATATTAGCCAGTCTGAAAAGTCGTCGGTTATCATAAGCAATATCGTTTATAACCTGAGTATAATATCTAGATTTGGCATAGGAAATTTCTAACTTGTATATATTACGTTGCTCAATGAATGAAGCTCTAGAAGATGAAGATCTCAAGGATATGTATATTCTTTCAGATTTACGAAGTTATCGTTTCAAGGACATGAGTTGGGAAGTAAACCATGGGGTATCAGGATGTAGAGTTACTGAGATTGTTTTTGAAGGCGAATTGTTATCGAGAAGATTGGATAGTATGGAATTTAATACAACTGGAGAATAACAGTAGTCACCTAAAGCATAATGTAAGTCAATTAAGAATATCATGGAATTAATATTCTTAATGGGTATGTATGTAATACGTGTTTTCTGATTAGGAGTGATAGTAAAGTTAGTTTTGAATGAGATTAGATAGTGATCGGAAAGTAGATCAAGCCTAGAAATATTACTCACAATGAGTTCAGAATGGAGAGAACTGGAGAATACAAGATCAATAATATTACCATTTATATGAGTTGGGAAATGTACATGTTGTGATAGGGATAATGAATTTGTTAAATTAGTGAACATAATATGTGGATTTGAGGTAGCATTAAAATGATAGTTGAAATCACCAAGTATAATAGGGTGGTATGTGGGTTAACTTATGAGATCAGTAGCAAAATCGTTAAACTCACTTAGAAAGGAAGCGAATTCTGATTTAGGCGAAATGACAGTAATGGATATAGATTTGTATTTTTGGGTGAACGATATAGTTGGGCAGTTATAGTAGGATAAGTTATAGGATATGGATATACATGGTAAAGGTAGAGAAGTTTTTACGAGGAAGCCAACACTACCACCACGACCTGATAATCGTGGCGATAAGAGTAATGTATAACCAAAATTGTGAAATAGATCAAATCTCTCGGAATCATCTTGAGAGATCCATGTTTCAGTTAATGCAATAATACTAAAATCGGACTTATTAAGGAATGGTAATAAGAGTGAGGCATTTTAACGAAGAGAACGAATATTTATTAAGGCAATGTGTTCAGATAGTCATTCAGATTTAGTTAGAGAAGGTGTAGATATATGATTATATTTTAGTGAATGAACAACTGAGAAACTTGTGATGGTATAACTATTTAAATCAATATATGGAGTTGATTTTACAGGAAAATAAGGAGAGTTAGAATTTTCAGAAGGATTATTAGGTATGGAGTCTGCATTAGTATTAATGGTGAGATTACTAGAATAGGGAATGGAAGATTTAAATTTAAGGTAGAAAGATTCCCAGTCAATATGGAGAGTTGGAGGTATGGTAATTGGTGGAAGAGACTAGTCAATATAATTATATATAAGTCGTATTTCATATGAATTTGTATATGTGTTAAATATAGATTTAGTATTTATAGGGATTTAACCCATGTATATTATTAAATATGTGTATGATTATTATTTTGTGTACAAATAATGTAATTTAATTAGTATGATAAATTGAAATATATACATTTATATTTTTATAACATGGTTTATGCATCATACATAATATACAATAGTTCACACTTTTATGGAAGCAGTATTAATCATGTTACTAGGTCACTAGGTATTTCAGGATACCTATAGGTATTACTAGTGTGCTATATTAACAAGTATGCGTGTATACATGTATGTGTACGGGGAGAGCATAGGGGAAACTGGGAACTGCGTAAGGGACACTGGGGAATCTAGAACACTCAGTAGACATGAATCACCGCAACATAATCGTATTTCTATTGTATTCATAATTATAAAAATTATAATTTAATAATAGGCTTTAATATTTAGGTATATGCCATGATATACATTTTTTTAATAATTTCTATAATTTTTGTTATTTAAAAACGCTAAAAACGCGTTTTAGAATAATCTTACATCAATATAAAAACTAAAAAAGTAATATAGGTACGATTAATTATTTATATTTTATATGAATAAATTATAATTATATCGTTTGACTATGAAATTAATAAATAACACATATAATTTTTTTTGAAGAATTTAAAAAATAAATACACAAAAAAGAGACGTTTATATTTATAATGTAAGAAGGCCCTTGGCTCCCTGTCATCAACACATCTCGTACCAAAGCAAACCCTGTGGTAATGTATTCACTGAACATTTCCATATTTATAAATATAATATATATATTAGCAAGTATAAATTTTAATATATTCTACCTATACACGTATACGTGTATAGGCAGGGCCGGCTCAAGGGGGGGGGCAAACCGGGCAATTGCCCGGGGCCCAACATTTTGGGGGGCCCATAACTTATTTGAGAAACATTTTTTTACTATTTATTAAATACAAACAATTTATAAACAGTATTTTTTATACATTCTATTTTCTTATATACTATTAATTTTAATTAAACAAATAAAAATAATATAATAAATTAATTAAATATGAGTTATTTAGGCATATGAGAAAAGTGAATTTTACAAAAATTTCTAAATTATTATCTTTTTACTAGAATATTTACAGATATAAATTATATTTATATTTATTGAAAAGGATATTATATATATATATATATAAAACTAAAGGATTTTTTTTTTGCAATTAGCTAACTAGTAGGCTACTTACAAATGAATTATTATATTGAAATCACCCTCGTATATCTATTTACATATACACGCCCACAATGACGATATTAAAATGAGAACAGGTGAGATATAAATTATTGAAGAAATATAAATTCAAAATATTATATAGTATATAGTATATCAGTAGACTCAACTCAAGATATATCACATAGATCAATTAACAATCGTCATCATATATGCCAAGTAAGGTATGATTATTTAATATTTATTGATGTAAGAATGAGATTGGGAGAAAAATGATAGGATATAATCCCTACCTAGAGATTAATTATCACACTGTAAATATTTAGCTAATGATTTATTAGAATATTTTTTAATAATAATATCAATATAAAAGATTATAGAGCTCAAGATTATGACAATGTCAGCAATATGTCTGGAATATTAAATGAAATGAAATATTTCATAATAAACCATAGTCTATTGGCAATACGGACCCCCTGAGCTGCGCCTTTGTTACATCTGGTTAGGCAAAATACCGTTGAATCAACTACAATTGCAGCAATATTCTTGGTTTCATACCAAATCAATATAGTTTATTTAGCAAACCTAAATATATAATATTTTAACATCTAGATTAAAGAAAGGATAGGTACACCTATACTATTTTGTATTAAAAGTATTATCGAATATAAGATGGTCATCACAAGCTAATGCTATTATAATATAATAACTATAGTGCATTAAATTGTGGACTTCCTATTATTACATAAGTTATATAACTATGATATATATCTGATATTATATATGTACTTTACGTAAATTACATTAATAGAGTCAATGTATTTATTCAGTAAAATGCAAGAATTTGATACTTCAATATTATGAAAAACTTGAAGCTAATTACTTTGTAGAATAAAGTCGATCATGAAAGTGTTGCAATTAGGTTCAATTGAGAAAATAATAGCGGTAATAAAAAATATGTATATACTCTCTAAATATATAGGCTAGAAAATAAATGATTGTGAGAAATTTATTGGAGTATACAAACAAAACAAATTACAAAATAATTAGTATATTGATATCACTTGATCAAATATTGAATTTACATCATATGCAAGTTCAAAATAACTATTTTCTACCAATATTTGACAATTTAATTGATAAGTAGGTATATAACATTTTTTTAATATATATTATAATGTATTGATATACACCTCAAAGGAATGGACTATCCAAACACTATTATATACAATATATGGTGGGATAGATATATATATATATATATATATATATATATATAAATGTAGAAATTTTCATCCAAATATACCTTATATTTAATGGCAAATAATTAAACTTGAGAGATAATAGTTTAAGATTCTCGAAACTTACACTTATAAATAATTTTCTATGACATTTTCTTACATAATAAATACTTTTAAGTGTGGATACATTATCTTTATAATCAAAGCTAATTAATTAAATTTATTATTAATACCTACTACTCATTTTTTAGAGATGAAATCATGTAATATAAATATTTAATTATACTTATATCATTTTTATTTTTTACTAATTAATTAATTTATTATCTTATACAATATTATATTGCAATGAATGTAAGGGTGCAACTTATATATGTCCATCCATGGAGTGAATGAGTTCCACCTCTATATATTATGCATATCTTAAAGGGCACCTACTTCACACGAAACATGTAAATATATATGAAAAACTAACATTTATAAAACTCAACATTTAAAGATTTTAAATATTTGTACATAATTGTATTAATTTTTTTTTGTTATTTGTTATTTTTATTTGGTGGAATCCTTTCATCCCATCCAGGAACTTAGATGAAGTTTTCACTTATAACCATATATGGCTCTAATGTCCCTCCGAAGCCGCTCTCATGTTAAGGAATCCATGGTTTTAACGAGAGCCGATCATTTATGTATACACAATTATATAAGATCACTTCTAAATAATATTTTAAGACCCATTTTATAAAATTAATTAATGGTCCGGACGAGGCTCAAACCGTATACTACTGCTTGTTTGTGACTGGCCCCTTAGCTACTGAGCCACACAGGCAGTTAATATGCATAGAATAATATAACCTATATCATTTATATATAAATATATATAAAAATGTTATATTTATACATATATTAGTTATTGATAGAATGACCCTATTAATATGTTATACAAATTATTATGGGGCCCATGTGTTTTTTTTTGCCCGGGGTCCATAGTATGCTTAAGCCGGCCCTGTGTATAGGTTGTATATAATATGTATATACTATAGTATAACTATAGTTATAACTATAGTTATAACTATAGTTATGAGAATATTACTCAGTGTTAAGGTTTCGAAACGGTTTCAGTTTCAAAGATAAGGGTTTCGAAACGGTTTCATAAAAAAAATGGTTTCTCAACGGTTTCAGTTTCAATATATGTATTTCGATAATAATACATTTTTAAATTCGGCATATATTTAATATATTAACGTAGTTTCATTTTTAAATGTAAATTCAGAATTAATCGAAACTTACTCAAAATTACTCGCAATTACTCGAACCCAACTCGGAACTGACTCGATATTACTCGAAACCAACTCGAAATCGCTAGAAAATTACTCGGCTCAATCCCATCACTAGTATACACTAGTAATATATACATATGTATTCCATCGCATAATAATATAAAAACAATAGTAGGGCTATGTATTAAACCTATTTATTATATGTGTTAAGCTAACTGTCACGCTTTATTAGGATGCGTTGTTAAGCCACGTGATGTTTTATGTTCATGTCCTTGCACCTGTCACGTGATATTATATGTAATAATACACGGATCTATACGGAAGAGAGCGCGCACGTAATTAAACAATAGCGGGAGCATGCGCAGTAGTTAATTATCATGGTTACCATGGTAACAAGAGCTGGGGGAACACGCGTAATTATGCGCATTATAGTCGCTAGGTTCGCTACGCGTGTCCGGGAATAATTAAATCGAGGGATGAAGTCGCGCATGTCAAATAGCTACTGTTGGATAACGTACGCCGTATTTCAGTATTAATAAAGGGGATATTAGGGAGACTTCAACAGGTAGAATACCTGAGCCTCGTGGATAAACTCGTATTTCTACTATATCAACAATTATACAAATCATAAATAATAACCCAATATGTAGAAGGTTTTTGCCATGACATACAATTTTTAAAATATTTCTATAATATTTTTATTTTTTTGAAAATAGGAGTTTTAGAATTAATTTGACATCAATATGAAAGGTAAAATAAAGTAATATCATATTAAATATTTACATATTATATGAATATAGATTTTAACTATGTTATTAACTAATAAAGAATAAAAATCTCAAATGCTATTTTTTATATGCATTTTTAAAAATACCTGAAAAATGAGACATGTCTCATGCATGAACCACCCAGGTTGGGGAGAGTTGAACTATAGTTTATAACAACATTTAAAACAATATATTTAAATTATGTTTAATTAATAAATCACTTTTATCATTTTTATAATGTATAACCTATATATAATGACGAAAGTAAAGGAGGTATGGGAGAATATCCCCACATATGTGGGTATTAAAAGATATATTTTAGTGTAAAATGATGATTGTATAATTATTAAGCTGTAATAGTGTGACGAGATGTGTTAGTAAAAGACTTGTAACAGTAATGGCGCATTAAGATTTATATGTTGTTAACAAATTATTACGAAACCATCTACGATTATTTCTCACCTTACCAATCCGAGCTGAGATTATTTCTATTTTTCTATATCATATTTTTCACAATATATTATATTATATTATATATATAAAGAATAATATATAAATATATATAGTAAAACAAAATTTATCGGATACAACCTACAACAATTCCCATTCATAAAAACAATAAATGGTGAAACAATTAAAGAAGTATCTAATTATAAAATATCTAGGAGAACGGATAGCAAGCTCTGAAAAATACTTCGAAATTAGAAAGGCTCTCGCTTGGACGGTTATGCTTAGAATGAAATGCCTATGGATATCTAACATGAGGAACACGTTAAAGATCCGGGCCTTTAAAGCTACTGTTGAAACAGTTCTATTATATGGTAGTCAATACCTAACCTTAGACAGAAAGCTGAGAAAACGGATATTTGCATGATATACTCGCTTACAACGTATGGCTCAGAATATCTCTTGGAAAAACAAAACCAGCAACGAAAAACTATATAATAGATCACCGAAAGCAACATATATAATATATGAAAGAATTTTAAATATTTCTGGACACTATATACGTCACAAAGAAGAAATTGCTCATAACCTAATACTTTGGACAACCTCACGAGGAAAAAGAAGAAGAGGTCGTCAATAGTTTACATGTATAGGGGCTCTAAAACTTCAGACTGTCCTTGAGGACATCGATGAAATACGATATGTGATGAATCATCACTGATGATGGATCGTGGTGAATGGAAAAAACTGTATTAGATTGTATATTATGTTGTTGTATATTACGCTTATTTAAAATGAACTACAACGATGTTTTTAGTATGAGTCATCGATTCTTCAAATATTATAGAGCGGCAATACAATATTATACAGTTCTCTGAATTATTATTAATGCATGTTATCATATAATTATATAATTATGTTAAACTAATATACATTAAACTAATTAAAATACTAGTATACTTATAAAATGAAATGTAGCATTGCCTACATTGTATTATATCCTTACAATACATTATTTACTCATAATAAACTATATAATAAACTATAAGGTTGTAATAATTACATGTGCCAGTTTTATCTACAACCTACCAACATATGCTAAGTTTCCCTTTCTCAGTATAGAACATACAAATATAACACTGTAACACTGTCTATAAATAGGTGTAATCAAACGATAAGGTACAAAGTAGTGTACATTTTGTTAAAGTTGACACCTATATTTCAACTAATAAATGATAAAAACACAGTAAAAACCTACATGTTGTTTAATTTGATAAATCTGATTATAATATAAGATGCAAACAACGTTTAAAGTTTATCAGGTCTCCCCATTGTGCGTCGCACACCCACCCACACGAACACACATACTCGAGTATTGTCAAACTAACACAAACGCACGCATATACGCATGCAGATAAGCACACACACGCGTGCGACGCACCATGTGCGTACACACATTGACACGAATACGCGTAGCTTGGCTAATTTATTTCAAGGATATGTCCTCATCCGTCCTATACCACTGAGCTACGACCCACAACCTACCGGAACATATAAACATACGCGTATACGTATATGTATATATATATATCCTTATAATAAATACGATATAGACGTGTTGTCAGGTAGTACTGGTATCTCCCTCTATAGGGAGTGACTCCCCCTAGCGAATGTTCGTGACGGGAATAATGAGCCCTGGCGAGTAGTGACGTCGTTACTTTCTGACCACTAATACGATTACGTCATCACTACGCGGCGCTATAGTAATAGTGGTATTGTCCAGCAGCAGCAGCAGCACTGGTCTGGATGTTGACCATTGTGGTGTGGATAGCCGTACTGGTCAATCAGTGCCTACATTGATTACTTAATCCTATTACATGTGACCACCACCATACACAATTACACGACTGTTATGTAACGTGTGTCATGTAATAGTTGTGTCCTAGTTAGCAGTACGATGTGTATCACAGTTATATATATATGTATATATATGTATTAGTGCTGTAAAATTTCAAATACTTGGTTGTTCTCGAGAACTTCAAATCTTAAAATTTTGTTCTCGAGAACTTCAAATCTTTAAAAAAATATCAAGTTCTCGAGAACTTCAAATCTCTCATATTTAGGTATGTTCTCGAGAACTTCAAATCTTTTAATAATATTTTAAAATACCATAACGAAGAAAAAAATTAGATATTAATTAATTAATTATTATTAATAATAATAAATTAATTAATAAATAATTATTATTAATTAAATTAATTATTAATTATAATAATTAATAAATAATTATAATAATTAATAAATAATTATAATAATTAATAAATAATTATAATAATTAATAAATAATTATAATAATTAATAAATAATTATAATAATTAATAAATAATTATAATAATTAATAAATAATTATAATAATTAATAAATAATTATAATAATTAATAAATAATTATAATAATTAATAAATAATTATAATAATTAATACATAATTATATTAATTAATAAATAATTATAATAATTAATAAATAATTATAATAATTAATAAATAATTATAATAATTAATAAATAATTATAATAATTAATAAATAATTATAATAATTAATAAATAATTATAATAATTAATAAATAATTATAATATTTAATAAATAATTATTATTAATTAATAATAATAATAATTAATTTATAAATAATTATTAATTATAATAAAATAATTAATAATTATTAAAATAATATATAATTAATTATTATTAATTAATAATAATAATTGACAAATAATTATTAATTAACAAATTATAATTGAATAATTAACATTACATAATTATTAATACGTTACTATTCTAATAATCATATATATCTAATAAACCTATATAGTAATTTAAAACCTATTTAGTAAAGTTGTAAGAGGAATCCTATATACTATATACACCACAGCTTATATATATAGAAGGCTAAATATAAATATTATATTTAGACTATATATATATATATATATATATATACCATAGTGTCAAATATTTATTCAATATGTACTTGTAGACAAATATATTTTTAAACGGTTTATGAATTAACATTTTTATATATTAGTACAGAGTAGGTACGATATGAAGAATATATTTAATAATTTTTAAATATTGTTATTAATGGATAATAAATAAAGGACACGGTGTCCTTGATAACATTATCCTATTTTAAATATATTATCATATAGGTGGCATAACTGATGATCGAATTAATAGTATCTATACAATTTAATGGATATTTTAAAATAGTTGTAAGAAACGTATTACATAATTATGTTAATCGATCGTTACCCGAACAATTACCCGACATGTTACCCGGACCGAAACTAAATTTAAAATAAAGATTTGAGACCATCAAATCTTTCCAAATACCCGAAAATTTAAGATTTGAACCGAGCCGAAAAAAAAAGATTTGAGATTTGATATTTGAGATTTGAAATTTTACAGCACTAATATATATATATATATATGTAACAAAGTTGAATATAAGTATATAATTTAATTTGTTAAATACTTGGTGAAGAAAATAATAATAATATTAATACTAAACATAATAATAACACTCTCAATATGTACCAACCCGGGGATATTCAGAATCGAGTACATCTATCGGCGTTCCTTTTATAGGAACATATTAAAAAAAATCCGAATAAATGCAGTTCCATGTAATTTATAGACAACAAAATGTAAATAGAAAATAGGAATATAAAATTTCTAGGCCTATGCAATCAACCGAGCGTGAAACCTGAATAATTTGTGTATTCGATATAATATATTATGTAATAATGAGCGTATTATATTCAATTCAATTCAATATAAATGCTTAATACAGTAATCGATATACATACATACGTTACTTTATAACACACACATACATAGTGTGTACCTAGTATTACATACATACATACACACATACATACACACATACACACACACATACACACACACATATATATATATATATATATATATACCAAAGATATTGTGAAGTCCTTTGGAAAATCTTTGTATATACTATAATAATCTGTGTATGCATAACATGTTGCATAATAAATAACTCGTGAACCTCGACTGAATAGTATAATTAAAAACTATACAATATACTGTATACTATCATATATCTTATTGGAGATATTGGTAAATAGTATTGTATAGTTTTAATTTCATTTACAATATATATATATGGAAGTATATACTAATAATAATTAATGAAGCAAACCAATATGACTCGAATTAAAAAGTAAACTGTTTTTGTTGTTGTTATAATTATATATATATATATATATATATATATATATATATATATATATATATATATATATATATATACTATAGCTCCCATATAATAATCAACATTATATTGTAATAGTATAAAAATAATATGATAACATTATATTATTTACGATGCACTCAACATGTAATAGCAAGGATAAACAATGCCCGACATCAAAGCATCCATTATATACACGTATATAGGAGTAGTATTAATGATATGTTCAATACATACATATAATTGTCTCTGATATTACACAACGCTATTGTAATGTTTTTATGATGATCATTCTATATATATATATATATATATATATTCTAGGTACATTCTAGGTACATTTAGGGTGTGTTTTTGGTCAACCACAGGTGTAACAACCACAGGTGTAACAACCACAGGTGTACGAGAAATTCGTATTCACTGCATGTAAAAATCCAACTGTTACAAACCAGACGTGTTTTGTAACAGTTGGATTTTTACATGCAGTGAATACGAATTTATCGTACACCTGTGATTGTTACACCTGTGGTTGACCAAAAACACACCCTTAGAGTAGAATTGCATTGTTATTAATATCGTATTTATCATAGGAAATAGATACATACATATATTTATATATATATATATATATATATATATATATTTATATGTATATATATTTATTTTATTTATTAATTTATTTAAATCAGAAATGAAATACAGAGGTCCATAGAATATAAACGAAAATTAAAAAGAATAAACTAAAAAAAAAACAATTAATCTAAGAAACGAAATTTAAAATACTATACAAACAATGAGTTATACCACATGGTAAACAGTGGCGATGGGAACAATAATATATATATATATATATATATATATATATATATATATATATATATATATATATATATAACACTAACATATATAGGTACACATTTATACGTACACAGTTACATATATATATATATATATATATATAATATATTATTAATTTATTTCATGTTTTATATATATCTTGAGAGATAAATACATAATTCTTGCTCTATTAATATTTTACAATGTGTATATTATATAATATATATATACAGTCAACTCCCGATAAGTCGGACTCGCAAGGGATCGGGAAAGGTGTCCGACTTAGCGAGATGTCCGACTTATCCGAGATTAAGAATATCATGCAAATAAGACATGAAATGCGCAGCTCGAGTTAAATGGTTATCGAAATATGGAATTATGCAACAATCAGCAACATAACATGTTTTATTCAATTATATTACTTACTACAATTATAATATTCATTATTTAAAGTAAACATTTCTGACAATTTATAAAAATTCCGACTTATCCAGTATAAAAATCATAAAAATTACTATAATATGTTTCCGACTTATAGAAAATTCCGACTTATCCAATCCAACTTATCCGACTTATCCGATTAATTTAACATGGAACTAGATACAAATCCAACCAAACCAACTAAATGTGTCCGACTTATCGATAAGACTAATACGTAGTCCGACTTACCGATAGTTGACTGTATATATATATATTACAACGTATATTTGCCACACTATTTATTTACTATATTATTTCCTTATAATATAAATTTATATATTTGCGTGTATTAGTTCATGTATATACAATTTCTAATATATACATATATATTTACCATATGACATTTAATTGTATAATTACAAGTTCTATTCCGTTTATCTTTGTTTACACAGATAATGGGAGGCGCCGAAATCAAAGTTAGACGTTCCCTCTGTTTAATTGCTCTTTCCCCTCACATACTACACTCTATACTATAATGGTATACCAGCATGTATACCCTCCCTCGACGGTCGCAATCGGTAACTTTCAATTAACAATGAAGCAACTCCTACTACTACTACTACTGCCGTCATCTAACTATTTACAAACAATCGCCTGAACTATGGTCTATTAACGTCACGTGTCACTGGAATAACATGCGCATGCTCGTCTATTGAATCGCTTACGAAGATGCGCTCCACTCTGCGCTTTCCCGTATACGGTAGCCTATGGGCGATACACATCTGGGGACAGCGTCAGATAGTAATGTACTTGTTGTTTTTAATAACGTTGCGCTTACATTTAAATCTATCTATCTATTATATATATATATATATATATATTGGGCGAATATAATAGAAATTTTCAATCATATTGTTAATCTCTTGATAAACTACAGAAACACCATATAATGTGGAAATAACACATGTGCACATATATATATATATATATATATATATATATATATATAATATATAAACAGCAAAGAAAGAAAATACAAATTTCTTCTATTAAATAATTGTAATTATTATAATTATATATATATATTGTATCATATATAATAATATAAATATACATATTTATATATATATATATATATATATATATATATATATATATATATATATATATATATATATATATTGAATCATGTGAACAAGCGTCCGACCATCCGAATTTCTTCATTTAATAGGTATACCTTATAAGGAACGCGATTCTAAATTATTTAAATTACCTGAATTCTCACTAATTTATAGATATAATACTATTTAAATATATATTTTTGTTGTTGGATTGGATAGTTTTTTAACACCAATATTGTAACACAATTACCCTCATTGGTGTGGAAATGAAACAAATAAACAAAAAATTACAATACAAACTGAATATACAAATAACATAGCAAAGTAATAAATAAAATTAGGATCACGATTAAGAACAATATATATATTAATTTAGATAGTCTTTGAGACAATACTCAAAAGTACGCGGTATATATGTAAAATATCTTTATATAAATTATATAATATTGAATTAAGTATAATCAACTTACTAACTATATATATAGTACATTTTCTTACCATATATAGAGTTACAATTGTTATGGTAACTATTATAATGTATAATGTATATAAATTAGAGTATTTATTGTAGTAAGTTAGAGTATTGTATTATTATAATTATTACAATTTTCTACAGATATTTTTTTTCTGTATACGGCTAATATGCGATCGATCAGTGAATCAATGTTTTCTACGTAAACAAGTAACACATGTGTGCTGTAGATACATAGGCGGATGTTGTTGTGTAGACATTAATGATGGACGCTGAAATATGTAGATATGTAGATGGCATAACATTTAGACGATGACATTGTACCAAGCGAATGTAGCACATGTAATAGCGTATTAATATTTAATCATTTATTTGCATAACATTCGTATTAGTCTAGGGGAGAACGGAGTGCACGGAACCGCACACCGGGTGACTTACACACTCGCTAGCGTGATGAATCATTATTAGGATGACTCACATATGTAAACGTCCCCTTTATCTTCTCCCACCTATCATGCGGATAATGTACTAACAATACAGAAACTGATCTCTCTGTATGCAGTATGTTGGGGGCTTTGTATTATCGTGATAAGGGTTACAAAGCAATATATTCACGTGACAGGTGTACACCTTTATACGGGTATCACCCCCGATGAAGGTGTTAATTACTAATTGATAATTACTAGTGTTATACGTACTAATTATTAGCACTGTCGACGCGCGATGTATCACAACATAAACGATGTATTATCTAATACGTTAGATTGTGTTATCTAATATGTGTCATGTGATCTAGTGTGGGCGTGGCTAACTTATCGGAGGTGATTACACGATATCCCTGATTAAAGTTTGTTTATGAATATATCCTAATATCGTATTTCTGTATTTGTAATAATTAACCTTTTTTTTATCTATGAAATTAAATACAAACATATAAATACTATAATATACACACTAAATATTTTTCTATCGCATGCTTCGAAGCAAAAATATAATACTATATATGAAACGTAATTAATAACTACTATCTGCAGCTACCCTAGTAGTATACTATATATAGTATAGTATCTAATACTATAGTATCGAATTATTGGAATATATTTAGATTCGTCAAGGTTTCCACATAACAATTTTTTATTTTTCCATTAAATTACATGCAAATAAATTAGTTTTTACTCGCCACATAGATACTTAAGTATAATAATGCTATAATAATGCTATAATTATAGCATTCAAAACTTACATATCATATTTATTTGTTATATATTAACAAGTATTACTGAGTTTTCAATATATAAATAATAATTTAAAACATATTATTTTACATTTTAAAAGTGTATAGTTTTAGGTTAATACTAATTTACATTATAAAAAACACATAGTTCCAAAAAAGTAACCCAATATAGGTGGCGCTGTATGTGTTTTGTATAACAAATCGAATTATACGATTTCGCGTGTGTTATATCTATCATTAGACAAATCTGTGTACATGTACTATTACCTATATAGTTTATGTATTTTATAATACATATGTTTATCAACTTAATTTAATTTAATTTAATCACTTGTTGATATTTATTAAATATATTCAATATTATGTACAAATATACACATATATTTGCTTTGGTATTAATGTGATATTAAATTAAATTTTATTGCAATATGACCAGCAATAATTACCACTAATTAATGCATTGAAGATATTTAATCACAATATAAATAATGGAGTGACGTATAAGCCGATTATCACAGCTGACCAATAGGCTGATTGTTCTAGAGGCTTCTTGATCTTGAAACACATTAGTATGTCGAGTGAATGAAGTCATTAAGTAAGTATCGAGTTGGTCAGTGTATAAATAATGTATGTATACTGCAGTGAATGCATAATGAGGTAAATATATATATATATATATATATATATATTTATATATATATATATATAAATATACATATTATACTGATTAATAGCACCTTTTTTAAATATACAAAACCTATCAAGGTCCACTTTATTTATTTTTTAATATACATTCAACTCCCGATAAGTCAGACTCGCAAGGGACCGGGAAAATTGTCCGATTTAGCGAGATGTCCGACTTATCCGATATTAAGAATATCATGCAAATAAGACATGAAATGCGCAGCGCGAGTTAAATTGTTACCGAAATATGGAATTATGCAACAATCAGCAACATAAAATGTTGTATTCAATTATATTATTTACTAAAATTATAATATTCATTATTTAAAGTAAACATTTCTGACAATTTATAAAAAGTCCGAGTCATCCAGTATAAAAATCATAAAAATTACTATAATATGTGTCCGACTTATTCAATCCAACTTATCCAACTTATCCGATTAATTTAACATGGAACTAGATACAAATACAACCAAACCAACTAAATGTGTCCGAATTATCGAGAAGTCCGACTTATCCGTAGTCCGACTTACCGAGAGTTGACTGTATTACAAATATAATACTGACTTCTAATAAATAATTAAAATACATAACATTTAGTATCCATATCTACTGAATCTAAAACTTAAAATCGCGTTTTCCTATTCCTATTCTCAAATATTAATTCAATTTTATTTTTCTACATCTTCAACAATTTAATAAATAGTTTTTTTATTTTATATTATATCAGTATAATATTTTAAAACATCATTGATATATAGTAGTATGTGGTGTTGTTGGTGGATAGTGAATGTGTAAATATAGCCGCCATCAGATGACCGATATTACACATATTAATTACGTAATTACATATACTGACCATTACTTGATTAGTCGTACGATTGTCCGGCTTGTCTGTGCGAGATATAGGTAGTTATTGTCAGTATTATTACATGTGATATGGAGTTTATTCAAAGTTAATTACAGATCGTCTGCCCGTGATAACGACGCCATCTTGTATTACACTAACGCCCAAAGATAATAGAAGCGATATTCTATTAATAGTCTGCGATTATTTATTTACTGAATGATTTCACGAAGAGTTGAAACCTATCAATCTACTAGTTACCTTTATTTGTATACGATAATTTGTGAATAATTATTCAATAATTGTCGCCTATGATATATAATTAAGTGCATATACATTTCATAGGATGTATAACCGTACACAATTGTTCATTGTTACGGTACAATATTATTCTGGTAGGCTACTAGTTCCGTTACTCGATACACTATTTATAATACAAATAGTTTAATTTGTGTTTAATTAATTACATAATTTAAATCCATGATAATTTATATTTGGATTTATATAGTCACGTATTCTTTATAAGATATAATATATAATAACATTACACTATAACAAATATATCGAAAACATATATATATATACATTAATTATCCTTTTGTGTATCAACCATTTCTACCAATATAAATATAATAATGTATTTGTAAACCTGTGATAAATAGTAATACTTGAAAACTTTATATTTATATTACTATATATAATATTATATTATCTTTCTTTAAGTATTATAATTATTAATTATAACATATATGCTGTATTAAACATACAGGGCTATAGCCATATATGAATTAGTTATAATAATATATTTAATCATTCATAATTATAATTATAAAACGTAGTTTATAAGCTAATACCTGTGTGCGACTCGAGGACATAAATAAAGAGCTGCTAGTCAGGTTTCCATATATAGGGAACATTGTTAAATCTTAAAATATCTTTCTAAAATTATAATTTAATTTTTTAATTTAATTTTTATCTAAAATAACCATTTATCAAAGAAAATTATAGCAACAAAAATGTATTATTTTATTATTTTAAAAGTTATTAAATAAATCCTATCTAAATATACTTTTATGACAATGTACATAAGTAATTTATGACAAAAACTAAACAATTAATGTTGGTTATTCGAATAACCTTATAGTCTATAGACTGTATAATTATATATAATTATACGAATTCGTTAGGGTAAGGGTTATTTAAATAATACATCGGGTTTCTTATAGATGATCAAACAGAATAATACGTGATGGTTATTCAAAGAATCATATGATTAAGACATTTAAGATTAAATAAATAAATACTTAATCGTTTCCATTTTCCATTTTAATAATTGATATTACTTTATATATAAAAACATGTGTCAATATCCTTCATTGTTAATCACCTCAAGAGTTTATATAGTAAACTATAGTTTATTATATATAATAAAACATGTTTGATATGTATATATATATATATATATAGGTATATGTGTATAATATACAATACGTATACGATACACACTGCACGCGTGTACATGTGCACGTGTGTGCGTATAGTATACTAAGTGATATGTGAGTCTAATGGTACATTAAGAGATATCACGGTAATTGACGAGAGGTTCGTAGAGAGGTTACAAGTTAGCCTAATTGTAGACATGATATATTAACGTATCTCCATCATCATCATCAACAACATCATCATAATACAATGAAATACACTTAGCACATGTATACACACACGTGCATGTCATATGACATACCTACTTTATATCTACTGAGATAGTCACGTGGTACATATCTATCTGATATCACGTGACTATTCATGAATTTATAAATATGTATATACATAACATAGGCCCTATATATAGGTGTATATAACCTAATGTATAGATGTATATATATATATATATATATATATATATATATATATATATATATATAGATATATATATATATATATATTGTTATTTAATGTTGGTGGAATTATTTCATCCCATCAAGGAACTTAAATGAAGTTTTCATTTATAACCATATGGCTCTAATGTTCTAATGTATATATATATATATATATATATATATATATATATATATATATATATATATATATCAATTTATGTACACAATAATATTGAGATTAACCAGTGATATATGGAGATACGAATACATTAATAAACATAAACACATCCACACCAACACACACATACATATTATCATTATAATTGTGATTTATTTAGTAGTAATGTAGGCATATATGCACATATCCGTATACGGTATCTAATCAGATTATATTGTGAACTAAATGTGTGTGTATACAATGTATACAATGTTTACAATGTGTACAATGTATACGATGTGTACAATGTGTATGTATATAGTGTATAAAATGTACAATGTATACAATGTGTGCAATGTAAACTGTATATAGTGTATACAATGTATACATTGTATACATTGTGTACACTGTATATAGTAGTACGATAGTAGCACTGTATATATCCGCCATTTTGGTAACCGAAGAAACGTGGAAATAATTAAAATATATAAAGTACATTATATTATATATTAAGTCTAATGATAACAGATTGTGAATTTATCAATGTATAGAACAATTACTAAAAGTTACAAAAGCACTTACACTTAATGTATGAAATGAACATATGTTTTTAAAGGTCACAGAGGTCAAATCATAGTATCGAAATCGCACAAACTATAATTATCTAATTGCAACACGTGACTATAAGCAACATGTTTCATTATTGGAGCTATATATAAGATATATCTATTAATATATGCATTCGATATCGTTCATCATAGTTTATTATAGTACTGTTTGCCTTAGACTGGTACATCTAACAATAAAACCGCTACTTTCCACTAATACATACACGATATCATACCTAATATATATGTTATCATAAACCCTCGGGGTCCTGCTGAACAATACAATACACATATGATAAAAACGACACACCCTTGATATTATCCAGGTATCATTATTAACCAATCATAATTATTGTTAAATTAACTCCAAACGGAGGAGTTTTGCATAATATACTCCTTAACTAATCAGGATGATATAATATTATATAGTACTATATAGTAATAATATAGTATAATATAATTATATAGTAATGTAATAAATGTCTGGGTTAAAATATTGAATGTTAGAATGCATTATTAATAGTTTATTAAATTTATTTATATAATATTTACCGATCGTGTTTATAGATTCTCACTATATGTTAAAAAAAATTATCGGATCGCGTTCGGGTATACCCGGTAACCATAGTTACGAGTAGTGATGTAAATGATGCTCAAATCTAAACCATGATGCAGTCTCAGTCTCAGTTACCTAAAGTCTCATCTCGGCTCGGGCTCGTTTTATCAGAGTCTCGGCTCGGCTCGGGCTCGTTTGGCTAGAGTCTCGGCTCGGATCAGGGTTCGTTATTTTCCGAAAATGAAAGTCTCGGCTCGGCATCAAAAACCAAAAGTCTCGGCTCGGTATAAAAAACTCGGCATCATTTACCTAACTAGTTACGAGTAACACAGTATCAGATCTGTACTACGTACATTGTACGTCGTACATCTCTAGAATTAACCAATTCTGTCCACCGATTAGTATAGATATAATCTATTATATACATATATATATATATTAGGTTGGAGTGAATTTTGAAATAATTATGGCCATCTGGTTATGTCTCGTGATAATAATTTAACTTTATATGTGAATTTATTGACATTATTGAAATATATATATTTATGTAGATTTTTATTTTATTAATTGGTTTTAAACGTAATATTATTGATATTACTGAACTATTGATAACAAATAATGCAATAGTCCCGGCATTAATTATAATGCTATTTACCATAATATATAAACCTCACGAGGTGATGGTTTCAGTATTTTATTTAATGATCATTTAAAACTGATTAACAACTACAACTTAAATATCATAGTGAAGAGAACACGAATACACCAACACGCTAACAATACATCACTATAACTTTATTAGTTTTTAATAAAATATTTCCAAACTTTATTTATATATATATATATATATATATATATATATTAAGTAGTTATATACATATAATAGCTATTTTTTTTAATTTAATTTATTTAACTTAGGGTGCGTTCGCGGTTGGTGCTTAACGGTTTATGTAGGTGAAGAATCGATTCTGTAGGTGAAGAAGCGGTGCAAAGGTACAGAATCGAGCCTATCTATTACATTGCAGAGATTCTTTACCTAAAGAATCGATTCTTCCTTTTGAAATCGAGGTGCAGAATGTTTTTTGAAATGGCGTACTAAAGAATGTGCGCAGCGTACTTTCTATATATACACGTCAGAGTGTCAACGTGTTGTCCAATGGAACACAAGGTTTACATCATGTGATATTATTCAAATATCCATTACCAATGGCTCTCACTCCTAGCTATTTGAGAATATGTGTTTTTGATTGACAGAATAACAGGCGGCCATTGCAACAGATAATTTACGTATATACTATATATATATATATATATATATATATATATATATATATATATATATATGTATACGTATATACTATATACATAATACATACAAACATATATACATACATATATAGTATGTATAACGTACATACACGAATACATATACACACATATATATATATATATATATATATATATATATACATATATATATATATATATATATATATATATGTATATATTATATACATACATGTATGTGTATAGTATATATGTATATCATACATGTATATATATATATATATATATATATATATATATATATATGTATACATATATGGTATATATATATATATATATATATATATATGTGTGTAAATATGCGTGTATGTATGTTAGTATGCACGTAATACATACTATACAATTATAAGTTCTGTCTACATAATCGATTCTTCACCTACAGAATAAGTGTAACCGCGGACGCACTAGTGGTAACCGCGAACGCTATAATATTAGCATTCTGCACTACAGAATCGATTATGTACCCCTTATAGGCAACCGCGAACGCACCCTTAATCAATTTAACTCTGAGAACAATAGGGGTATCCATAATATGAACATTGTCCTGAATACCGACACCTTTGAATATATTACTGACACCATAAATATATCTATATTTAGATATGCCATATATTGTTATAAATATTTAATTTTGTAAATATATATATGCAATATTATTACTTGGATAGATTATTATTATTGATAATTGATAGACAATGTGCTAATATATACATTTATAATATATTTGTATCTACTCCGTGTTTACAATGTTATCTCTTCTATGTAACATTGTTAGGCAAGAGTGCTCGTCGCACAATATATGAATTTCAAAACAAATCGGATTTTGCCTTCTATTATATTATATTTCCATATTGTGTGCAACCAGTACTAATGAGTATATCTACTCTTTAAAAAAAACATTTTAAAATCCGCCTTAAAATATGTCATCCATATTATGTAAAATTAGGGTGTCATTATTATTAAAATGTATGTTTCTTAGGAAAACGATAACTACTTTGCAACACATTATGAAAGATATAAAATCTTTATTTTACATTGTAAAATATAATTAGATCAATAATGTTTATTCTACTTATTTTAATTGTTAAACTACTGAGAATCAATATTGTACACAAATTAGTTATAACATTATAATACAGTCAACTCTCGGTAAGTCGGACTACGGATAAGTCGGACTTCTCGATAAGTCGGACACATTTAGTTGGTTTGGTTGGATTTGTATCTAGTTCCATGTTAAATTAATCGGATAGGTCGGATAAGTTGGATTGGATAAGTCGGACTTTTCTTTAAGTCGACATATTATAGTAATTTTTATGATTTTTATACTGGATAAGTCGGAGTTTTTATAAATTGTCAGAAATGTTTACTTTAAATAATGAATATTATAATTTTAGTAAGTCATATAATTGAATACAACATTTTATATTGCTGATTGTTGCATCATTCCATAATTCGGTAACCATTTAACATTTCATGTCATATTTGCATGATATTCTTAATCTCGGATAAGTCGGACATCACGCTAAGTCGGAAACTTTTCCCGGTCCCTTGCGAGTCCGACTTATCGGGAGTTGACTGTACTACACATTTTTTTTTATAATTAAAAAAAATATAAATATTAAAAAATAAATTGATACTTATATATACATATATGTATTATAATTATATTAATTAACATTTCGTAAATTAATTATTTTTTGATTGGAGTTATATTTTAAAAGATTTCTAGGGTGTCGATTTCATGTCAGTATTCGAGTACTTTCCCCTATATTGTGAATTCACTTAAGTAATTTCTCACCGCCATTTTAGCGCTTTCATATTTGTTGATTTTGATCTTATCTTATCATATCCATCATATTATTAATTTTTAACTGATATTTCCCATATTATCGAATCAATTTTGATAACATTATTATTATTATGGGTGATATGAATATGCAAGTAAATACGACTTATTATCGATCTACATATTTAATAACCTAATCTTAACTAAATATATGCATCAACATATTATTATCCCGATAAGATTTCTATAGTATTCCTATATTCGAAATTCTTAATATATCCTTAAAATATCTCTTGATATCCATGCCCCTCTAGAAATGTCTACATCGAGTAAACTTATTCATCAACATATTCGTTAGAAGATGTCCTATCCTTGGTTAAACATTATATATTATCTTTATGTTATAATGTATTTATAAAACATGAATATATATATATATAACTACAGATTAATTATATATATATGTATTTATTTATGGCGTACTTCCAGTACTACCACTAATTATATTGCTAATACTCGCAACTAAAAGTAATAAATATTACCATTGCACAATAATTGTATTATAGTAATACTAGAATTAACGAATCAATAAATATATAAACACACACACATATATATATAAATAAATGTGTGTATATCTGTATGTGTGTATGCATGTATGTGAGTATGCATGTGTGTGTGTGCATTTGTATGCATGTTTGTATGTAGGTGTTTGCATGTATGACATACAATGATTGTATGTGCATGTGTGTATATGTATGTGTGTGTATGTGTGACTGATATTATGATTACACAATAAAGAATATTCACGTAATCATAAATTCACTAATGTTGCGTCACATCGATGATATATCCATGACGTCACATAGCGTATTGAATTATTACGTAATCCCGACCTGTGCAGTGGCGGGATGACTATTAATTAACGCTCTGGCTGTGATCGATATCACACACGTGATCGATACCACGTGATGAATACATACACATGTGACCTAGCTAACGTGTATGACGTAATCTATTAGCGGTCGTATTACGTAAAGGCGGCGTAATGGGGCGCACGAGGACATACACCGAGGACATATACCTATCGCTAGTCCCCGATCACTAAGGCCCTCACACGTGATAATGAGATTATGTCATATGTCCTTACGTAATACAGTGATAATAATAGATGCATTATGTTATAATTAGTTATGTACTCATGGCCATGGTAACCTTAGAGTGGGTGCGAGATCAACTAATTAACGGTAAGCGTGTGGGTAATTGTTATGTGAGATATTGTATATATATTTATATATGTATATATTTGTGTATGTGTGGTAGTGATGTAAATGATGCCGAGCTTTTGATGCCTAGCCGAGACTTTTGGTTTTTGATGATACTTTCATTTTTGGAAAAAAAAACGAGCCCAGGCCGAGCCGAGACTCTGGCCAAACGAGCCCAATCCAAGTCGAGACTTTAGTCAAACGAGCCGATACTCTAGTCAAACGATCCCGAGCCGGGATTAGAAAATATAATAGAGCCAAAATGATGCTTTTTTAAAGTTACATTTTAAACATTATTTTTATTAATGTTTCCTTTTCCATGTGATATAATATTAATTATATGTATCGATAGGTGGCTATTTTGTTTATAATATACTCATATGTTCGTATATTATATGAATATTTTAAAAATTACAAAATATAATCGTAAATCTATAATCAATATTATATAGTTTTATTTAATACAATGGAAAATTCTGAAGATTCTTTTGTTGTGTTACTTTTAATTTGATGTAGATTATGTGGTCTTTGTACTCTCAGACTTGAATATGGCTTTATTAATTTCGAGAGGTATGTCGGTGTCATGATGATATGCAAAATGTGTAGTTACCATTACTGCAGTAATTTATAAATTAATTGATAGTAGATGTTGTTGTCGCATCAGTTCAGTTATACTGATCGTATCGTCTATTAAACTTGGTGTTAATTTATATAATATGCGAATGTGATCGAATTATTTAATTTAATTGCATTAACTGATAAGAAGATAAATTAATTAAAATTTATATTTGTTCTTATAATTCTAATATTATGCAATTGATAGTTGGCTGATTTGACTTTTTGTGTTTATGAACATATTAAAATTCTTATCAATTGACACTCCGATATTTTTTTCCTAATCTGATAGTTTGTATTGTATATTATTTATTGTAATGAGATTATTTTCGTTTGATATACAAAACAATGATTCTGGTAACTGACACTAAAACTATATTGAGCTTGATAGTAACTGATACTAACACTTAAATGATTCCTTTAAGGGCACCAGCTACTTATAAACAGTATACATGTAAAAGATAGGGAAAATAGCATGTTTTAAAAATGTATAAACTCTTATAATATTAAAGTTTTTGTAATAATTTTTTAACAATCTTATTATAAACATATAGCTTTATCATATGGTTGAATATATTTTAATAATTATTAACATAAATAATATAAAAATGATTAATTATAAAAAAAAATAATTAATTAAGATATTTATCACAAATTATCACTAAATTTTTAATTTATATAAATTTACATATATTATATATATAGAATAATTAATCATACTGTTCATTTATATATTTTATATAATATTGTGAAAATTTGAAGAAAAAATATTTAATATTGAATAAGAAGAGACATTAATTGGAGATATACAAAATGCAAAATAATTATTCTGAGTAAATCAAGTTTCAAATATAATATATGAATATAAACAATATGATTATATAGGTACAAATAATATAATATAAACAAAATGAATAATGTAATGAACATAATTTAAACACCATTTTAAAGATAATATTTTGTATAAGTTACATATAATATAAAAAAAAAAAGTTTAAATAATTTTTTTTACATAATTTGAAGGGTAGCCCGTCCCCTTAATACGCATGAGTTAATAGCAATGCATTTTATAGAGACTGAGACTGCATATATGCTTTAGGTAACCCATTCTGAGACTTAAACGATGCTATTGTTATTTACATTGAGACTGTATCGATGCTTTAGGTATTGAGACTGAGACTACATCGATGCTTTGGGTGATCGAGACTGATACTGCATCGATGCTTTGGGTAACTGAGACTGAGACTGAGACTGCATCGATGCTTTATATTTGAGCATCATTTACATCACTAGTGTGTGGTTATGTATTGTGTGCGTATGTTAAATAGTAATAATAAGTTACCTACATAGTTTAGTTTTAGGGAAATGTATCACGAAAGAAATTAAATGTATTCATAGATTAATAATGTAGAAATATCGTTAAGTAAGATTATATAATATGTATAAAACATAAATGTTTATGTATATAAAAATATATACCTCTTTAAAATAAATTTGAAAATGATACAATTGTATATATACAAGCTATAGCTTAAACTATAGCTGTTATAACTATATATACAGAATAATATTACCGATTTTCTAAGGATGCTTCACAAAATCTTAGATAATATTATGAATATTATGAATGTAGGTATATATATACCTGTATAATATAGTGTATATATATATAAACATATATTATATTCGAATATTCTTTAATTTAATATTATTAATTAAATGGTAACCTTGAATACTTATGGGTCACATGACCTATATCACATGACCTTATCTGATGTATTGACATCACATGTTTGTATTAGGTATATATTTCGAAGATGATTTACTATATTTCACACGCCCATCACGTACACTAACGTAAACACACACACATGTGCGCACACACTCACGCACACACATCGCACACAAACACGCACACTAGTGCTATTTCTCACAATCACTAACGGTAATTCAATAATTCGCGTTTGATTCACCTATAGGTACTTAAATACCCGCTGTAACCTGCTCTGTGGGGGTAATTCTCCACCCCATTACCGCCCCCACGTTAGGGTCCGTATTGACCACTACTATTGGCATTGCGGCCGGTATTGTCCGGTACTGGTATAACTACCGGACCCCCCACCACGCTTAATCATAACACTCTCTGTTATATAATAGATCTCCGCACGGAGAACACTGCAGTGGGGTATGTGTGCTACATCTCCGCATCTAATGCAGCACGCTGATGTTTGTTTACATACACACGCACATATGTGTATGGCTGTGTGTGTGTGTGTGTGAAATAATAGTATTAATGGATTTATTTATGTAAATAATAGATGTATTTATCATATATCATACATATCATATTAACATGAATATATATATATATATATATATATATATATATATATATATATATATATATATATATATATATATATATATATATATATATATATGTGTGTATGTATGTGTATGCATGAATATTTATGTATTTATGTGTGTATATTATTCAATACATAATAATATGACGTGAATTGGGATGCTTTTAACGCACAGCATATGTGCATTATACGATTGTTTCTTTATATGTAGTTTTGCTTAGTTATATTATTTAGATATTTGTATTTAGATAACTAAATACTCATATTGTATATCAATTATATTTTAATGTGTAAACATATATACTCATTCTAACATGTTTATAGTGTAAACCTTATTAATAATGATTCATTATATATTAATTATATAATATGATATATATGTTGTACCATTGCTCCTTTAGCTTCAACTAAGTCATGGTCATGGTCTACGTTATATCTTAAGATTGCTTACATGGTAATATCGATATATAATATATTAGGTATATATTTATAAAGATTGTTATACAATATATTTAAATATAATTAAAAATAAATATTTATGATAAATTATTATTGTATACATATATGTATACACACCTGCAATAAAACAATAAAACCAATACTGTATATATATATATAAGTAAGCATATAAGTATTTCTTGTAAGTAAATTCACATGCATATATATATATATATATATATATATATATATATATATATATATATATATATATATATATATATATATGGATACATTTATATTAATTATAATAATGTTAGTAATATTTTGTGATCAGCATAAATAAAAACACATCGATGATATTATTATGTATTTAAAGAAGTTATCAATAGTAGTTTAACTATATAGTTTAACTATAGTTACATAATAACTATATATAGTTATATAATAACTATAGTTACATCAATAAAATCAATATACAATATAAAACAACTAACACCCACTGCCCAATCAATTACTATTACACTAATTAATTCTAGATCACTTTCTACAAATATCGATATCATAAATCAATACATAACCCAAACTGACCATGACAAATACGCACTGACCATAGCTAGATAATCTAAGGATTACTAAGGACACGTAATTAAAGGACACACATTTAACCTCACTATCATTACATGAACATATCTTCACACAGGAACACAGGTGGAGATGTAATGTCACATACACAAAGTATTCTCCAGATAACTAATAAATACCTAATATGACAACTACTTAATACTCTTTTAATAAATAAAACACCCTTACATATCATCCTCTACTACAAAACTCCCGCCAACTCTCACAGACTATTATCAACAGAATTATCTGACCGCATATACAACTATTATGATAAAAACTAGCGCTACCTAACCTCCCCATAAAACCCGTACTTCCAGACTAACCACGCAGGAAACTTACAGAAATCATCTATACTTCTCTTGAGAAATAATCCCAAACACTCGCCATACACAGCATGCATATCTCCGACACTCTTTCAACTATGCCAACTGTTATACTACTTGACCTACTTGACCTATTGACCTACATGACCTACTTGACAAGTACGTACCACTAGTCCACTCGCAACTTACCACCCATACTGACTCGGCATGTATGAGTTAACATACATACATCAACTATTGTTATATTCACGCCTATAGGCATATATGTATCCAATAAATACAGAAACATATTCTTGGTCTACTCTTCAGATAGCTGAAATAGTTAAACTTTAACAATGTTAAAGTGATTTAAATGAAATAAAACTATTAACTTTTTTTAAATTTTAACTTAATTTAAATGTAAAACTTTAATACACAACTATAGTTATATATATATATATATTATATATATTATTAATAAATATATTATACACAATACATTTTTCATTGCACGTTTAAATACCGCTTATATATCGCTAAACCCAACTACACACCAATACAATTACTAATGTTTTAGGTCGCCTATTCGGACATGTACTTCTATAGAAGAATACACACACTACCTGATATCGTTGATGCATCATATCATGATATGCTTTATACAAACTTTGAGGACTTTTTCGCAAATAAAAACTTAAAATGTACACTATACTTAGGCTATGCTCACACTAAACTAATCACGCTGTGTGCAGGCATGTCTACCAGTAGCTAACACACTATACCATAACACTCTATAACATAACACACTATAACATAACACACTACAACATAACACACTATAACATAACACTCTATAACATAACACACTATAACATAACACACTATAACATAACACACTATACCATAACACACTATAACATAACACACTATACCATAACACACTATAACATAACACACTATACCATAACACTCTATAAGATAACACACTATAACATAACACTCTATAACATAACACACTATAACATAACACTCTATACCATAACACACTATAACATAACACTCTATACCATAACACACTATAACATAACACACTATACCATAACACTCTATAACATAACACACTATAACATAACACACTATAACATAACACACTATAACATAACACACTATAACATAACACACTATAACATAACACACACTCTAACATAACACTCTATAACATAACACACTATAACATAACACACTATAACATAACACACTATAACATAACACTCTATAACATAACACACTATAACATAACACACACTCTAACATAACACTCTATAACATAACACACTATAACATAACACACTATAACATAACACACTATAACATAACACACACTATAACATAACACACTATAACATAACACACACTCTAACATAACACACACTATAACATAACACTCTATAACATAACACACTCTAACATAACACACTATAACATAACACACACTCTAACATAACACTCTATAACATAACACACTATAACATAACACACTATAACATAACACACACTATAACATAACACACTATAACATAACACACTATAACATAACACACACTATAACATAACACACTATAACATAACACACACTCTAACATAACACACACTATAACATAACACTCTATAACATAACACACTCTAACATAACACTCTATAACATAACACACTCTAACATAACACACTATAACATAACACACACTCTAACATAACACTCTATAACATAACACACTATAACATAACACACTATAACATAACACACACTCTAACATAACACACACTATAACATAACACTCTATAACATAACACACTCTAACATAACACACTATACCATAACACACTATAACATAACACACTATAACATAACACACACTCTAACATAACACTCTATAACATAACACACTATAACATAACACACTATAACATAACACACTATAACATAACACACACTATAACATAACACACTATAACATAACACACTATAACATAACACACTATAACATAACACACTATAACATAACACACTATAACATAACACACACTCTAACATAACACTCTATAACATAACACACTATAACATAACACACTATAACATAACACACTATAACATAACACACTATAACATAACACACTATAACATAACACACTATAACATAACACTCTATAACATAACACACTATACCATAACACACTATAACATAACACACTATAACATAACACACTATAACATAACACACTATACCATAACACTCTATAACATAACACACTATACCATAACACTCTATAACATAACACACTATAACATAACACACTATACCATAACACTCTATAACATAACACACTATAACATAACACACTATAACATAACACACTATACCATAACACACTATAACATAACACACTATAACATAACACACTATAACATAACACACTATACCATAACACACTATACCATAACACACTACAACATAACACACTACAACATAACACACTATAACATAACACACTATAACATAACACACTATAACATAACACACTATAACATAACATACTATACCATAACACTCTATAACATAACACACTATAACATAACACACTATAACATAACACACTATACCATAACACTCTATAACATAACACACTATACCATAACACTCTATAACATAACACACTATACCATAACACACTATAACATAACACACTATAACATAACACACTATAACATAACACACTATAACATAACACACTATACCATAACACACTATAACATAACACACTATAACATAACACACTATAACATAACACACTATAACATAACACACTATAACATAACACACTATAACATAACACACTATAACATAACACACGTTTTACTTCCTGATTACAACCTGTCAACATTAATAAACTTATCTTACAATATTATCCCATCAATCGAATAATAAGATAAGTCATCATAATCCAACTATCACATATATTGTTTATGAACTTATACTCTTTGTTCTCTACTTATTATTTATAATTTTCATTCATAACTTCTCCACTTATTTACATTTATATCATTTATATATAATAAATTTACAAAATCACTGAACCGTTACACTTTTTCTATTATATTTTGTTTACATTTCTGTATTCATTACATTTAGCTATTTATAACTTTTTACTTTTAATTTCAATATATTTAATTAAATTAAACATCAATATGTCCAATACATGCAGTCAATGTAATTCCATAATTACATGTACAAACTTTGTCACCTGTTCATGTAAATTAGCTATACATTTTAAATGTCTCAATGCTCACAACAGCTTGCCTTATAATTGGATAACAAGTAGTGCGGTACTTAAGCATGTTGTGAGCGTATTGAAATCTCCTTCATTCATATTCTCATGTCATACTTGCCTCCAAAAACATTCCCTCATCCCATCACCTACAATCCCCCCACTATCTACTACAATGACTGACTTACTAAATACTATTCCCTTCCTTATTAAAGATATATATGCATTTTAGACCAGTCCCTAATCCATCTTCCACTACCAACCATTACTCACTTAACCACCCATCCCCCTTTTCTGTAGTTATTGAGCATATTAAACCATCTGAAAAATCTCGTGAATTTCTTCTAGAATTACTCACTTACATCAATATACCTACACATGCTCTAAAATCATATAATTTTTCTAATGCAACTGTTATTATTTTCTTTAATACACCAAGTCAGTGTTCCTACTTTTACTCAAAAATTCCATTCATCCGCAGTAACTCAATATACAATCACCTATACATTCGTGCTGAACGATCTAACACTGAGCGAACACGTGGTAGAGTTCTTTTCCATGCAACAAAATCTAACCTAGCCCCATCTAATGTCAAATGTACCTTCAATAACTTTACTAACTCATTTGAACTTCGCTATTTTACCAACTCTAATATAGACTGGAATAATAACCCAGTTTATATATCAAATGATACATACAATACATGGTCTACATCCTACAATACATATAAATTACATATTAAATCACTGAATTCATCAATCAGTGATTCTCAATCATCACACCAATCTGCACAATGACCTTCAATCACTCGACCTAATTATCTCAGAACAATCTCAATTCGTAGAACCTCAATAGATACCGCACTATCAATTCCACCATTTATTCACAACACATCACAATCTCAGATTAATGCAGCCATCCTTAATGTTTCCTCCATACGCAATAAAGTTGATCACACACTTGACTTATTTAATGACCTTCACCTTGATCTTATTTGTCTCACAGAAACGTGGCTTAAGGATAATGATATTGCAATATCTGCATCCCTTAATATTAATAATCTAAGTTTTGCACAACTTAATAGACTCGGCCCCCATCTTGGTGGTGGTGTTGGCATCATATATAAGACAAATATTAATCTAATAAACAGTACTGATCTTGCACTAGAAAACTCAGAATCATTTTCTTGTACATTTCACCCGGCTAATTCACGTCAATTCACCATCATAGTTATCTATCGTCCACCTCATAAGTCAATTCCTAAGTTTCTCCTTGAATTAGAACACCTCCTGACTACATCCACTGACCATACTATCATTCTCGGAGACCTAAATATCCCAATTAATCTTGACACTAATTATACCAGGCAATTCAATATATTAATAGACTCATTTAACTTTGTCCAACATATAACATCCCCAACTCACATAGCAGGCAATACACTTGACCTTATAATTTCCCATGCACATTCTAACCTCACCAATTCCCATTCAATAAAGAATCTATTTTCTGATCATCATTTAGTATTCTTCCATATTAGCTCACCAAGACCAACTCGACCCATTATAAATATTAAATATAGAAAATATAACAATATTGACACCAATACTTTCATCACTGAATTCTCTAAAAAATTTAATAACACACAATTTTCAAACTCAGTATCCAAATTAGAAACATCTCTATCAAGAACCCTTGACGAACTTGCCCCCATCAAATATAAATATATAACACAACGTCCAAATTGCAAATGGTTTAATTCTGAACTTTCATCATCAAAACGCAAATTACGACTATATGAAAATTATTGGAGAAAATCTAAATCTCCCAATAATTACAATATATTTATCAAACAACGTAGCCTATATAGAACCCTACTCAAGAAGTCTAAGAAATCATACTACAATAATCTATTAAAAGAAGCATCAACTAATTCTAAGAAACTTTTCTCCATTTCTAACCAGCTACTTGGTAGAATATCACTACGTGTTCTACCAAATGAACCCATAACAACGCTAATAGATACATTTGACCAATATTTCAATACTAAAGTCATGAATATAATTAAATCACTCCCTACACCACTTAATGAACCATATAATCTACCTTTATATTCTCTTTCCTCCTTTACATTACCATCAACTACTACCATTGAAAAACTCCTCAGTGCAGTAAATACATCTTCCGAACTAGATCCAATTCCTCATTCTATATTAAATAAGTACCACATTTATCTAGCATCTTATTACCAAGAAATAATAGAAAACTCACTTACCTCAGGCATTTTTCAAATCTATATGAAAACAGCATATGTTACACCCATCATAAAAAAACCAAACCTTGACAAAGCAATCCTCTCCAACTACCGACCAATCTCCAACTTATCAACACTCTCCAAAACCCTAGAACGAGTTGTTGCTCGTCAATTAAATTCTTATCTCCATGAAAATCATATATTAAACCCATATCAGGGTATAACACACTATAACATAACACACTATAACATAACACACTATAACATAACACACTATAACATAACACACTATAACATAACACACTATAACATAACACACTATAACATAACACACTATAACATAACACACACTATAACATAACACACTATAATATAACACACTATAACATAACACACTATAACATAACACACTATAACATAACACACTATAACATAACACACACTCTAACATAACACTCTATAACATAACACACTATAACATAACACACTATAACATAACACACACTCTAACATAACACTCTATAACATAACACACTATAACATAACACACACTCTAACATAACACTCTATAACATAACACACTATAACATAACACACTATAACATAACACACACTCTAACATAACACTCTATAACATAACACACTATAACATAACACACTATAACATAACACACTATAACATAACACACACTCTAACATAACACTCTATAACATAACACACTATAACATAACACACTATAACATAACACACTATAACATAACACACTATAACATAACACACTATAACATAACACACTATAACATAACACACTATAACATAACACACTATAACATAACACACTATAACATAACACACTATAACATAACACACTATAACATAACACACTCTAACATAACACACTATAACATAACACACTATAACATAACACACTATAACATAACACACTATAACATAACACACTATAACATAACACACACTCTAACATAACACTCTATAACATAACACACTATAACATAACACACTATAACATAACACACACTATAACATAACACACTATAACATAACACACTATAACATAACACACTATAACATAACACACTATAACATAACACACTATAACATAACACACTATAACATAACACACTATAACATAACACACACTATAACATAACACACTATAATATAACACACTATAACATAACACACTATAACATAACACACTATAACATAACACACTATAACATAACACACACTCTAACATAACACTCTATAACATAACACACTATAACATAACACACTATAACATAACACTCTATAACATAACACACTATACCATAACACACTATAACATAACACACTATAACATAACACACACTCTAACATAACACTCTATAACATAACACACTATAACATAACACACTATAACATAACACACTATAACATAACACACTATAACATAACACACTATAACATAACACACTATAACATAACACACTATAACATAACACTCTATAACATAACACACTATAACATAACACACTATAACATAACACACTATAACATAACACACTATAACATAACACACTATAACATAACACACTATAACATAACACTCTATAACATAACACACTATAACATAACACACTATAACATAACACACTATAACATAACACACTATAACATAACACACACTATAACATAACACACACTATAACATAACACACACTCTAACATAACACTCTATAACATAACACACTACAACATAACACACTCTAACATAACACTCTATAACATAACACACTATAACATAACACACTATAACATAACACACTATAACATAACACACACTATAACATAACACACACTATAACATAACACAATATACCATAACACTCTATAACATAACACACTATAACATAACACACACTATAACATAACACACTATAATATAACACACTATAACATAACACACTATAACATAACACACTATAACATAACACACTATAACATAACACACACTCTAACATAACACTCTATAACATAACACACTATAACATAACACACTATAACATAACACACACTCTAACATAACACTCTATAACATAACACACTATAACATAACACAATATACCATAACACTCTATAACATAACACACTATAACATAACACACACTATAACATAACACACTATACCATAACACACTCCAACATAACACACTATAACATAACACACTATAACATAACACACTATAACATAACACATTATAACATAACACACACTCCACCTCTATAGATATCAACTATATCATTACTATTACAAAAACGTGCTCCACAAATAATCCAATTCTACTCGATTCTTAACTAATTTTAGTGATATTCATAATATTATTAACATCTCACTAGCGACTGGAATAAACCCTGACCGATTATTAAAGGTCTATAATTATTTAAAAGCAATTTCAGAAGGAAATAAACTGACCATATTATAATCCAACTCATATTAATGGACATAACACATTCACATAATCTACACAAATAACAGATTTACTACTTACATAACAACACATTATTAGACAAAATACAACATGTTTTCAGAAGGAACTACACCACTGGTACTGCGATGATGTCATGTCTTGTTGATGATGATGTTGATGATTTATTACTATATGTAGATAACAATCAACCCCATTATAAAAAGTTATTATATCTATATACCCTTCGATACACAATACTTAAAATAATATCATAGGTTACCTATGTGTACATATGTGTATATTATTCATTCATATATATATATATATATATATATATATATATATACTTGGATACTTTATCACACGTATACATATATATATATATATATATATATATATATATATATATATATATATATATATATATAGTGTGTATACGTAACCAGTATTATGCATTAGCAGCAGTTGTAGCACTATTAGCGACCATTATGTAATAATTAAGTCCATTACGAACGTTATGATGTAATACTTGCGTAATAAGCATGTCAATATTAATATTGATTATGACCATATACTTTATAGTTGTATGTATGGATAATATATGACTAATTATTTATTATCAGATTTATATTATTATATATATATATATACATTCCTGTTGGGCTCAGTTGACTATGTCATTAGATACACGAGCACTATACTATACAGAACAAGGGATCCGCGGGTTAAACCCCCGTCCGGACCATTGAAATAGGTCTTATAGTGATCTTATATAATTGTGTATAAATAAATTATCGGCACTCGTTAACACAGTGGATGCCTTGACATGAGAGCGGCTTCGAATGAATCCCTAAGAAGCCGCTCTTATATTAAGGCATCCGTGATTTTATGTCGATATTAGAGCCATGTGATTATAAAGAAAACGTCATATAAGTTACTGGGTGGGATGAAAGGACTCCACCAAAATATAATAACACTAACAACAACAATATATAATAACCTATATATATATAATTGTATTATTAAGATAATTACGTAATAATTCATTGCGTAACCTGATATCGAGCACACGAGAGTTACGCAACAGTATGACATGTGTGTGTGTTGTAACATTAACTAGCTAGGTACACACACTATATACAGTGCCTATAACCGCTCGGTAACCGCTGTGGCTCCTATAGGATACGGTCGCTAAACACGGCCGGATGTGATGGACACTATCGTTAGTGTTCAGACATATGTGCAGTCTGAGACTGCCAGTCTCCCTATGGACCACGTGACCATGCACTGTCACTTCTGTCTGTATCACATCGGTATATGCATATAGTGCATGCACATAGGATATCCTCGTATTCGACCCGTATCACCCGAGTGGTCTCACTCGAGTTTATATCATGACTTATCAGTCATAACTTATAAGTTATAACTCATAGAGGAGGGTTTTCTCCTTTTTTCGAATTTTTTTTTATTATTCTTAAATTTTGAATTTTGAATTTTATTTTGTCGGATACTTAAAAATACTTTAAATTCATGTGCTAGTATATATTCTACTTACGAATTCAATAGGTTTAATATTATCCTTAAATAAACTTTACATACATTACTTATAAAGCTACTGTACTGTACGATAATAATATCATTTCCTTCGATCACCTTTCTTTGTTAATGATATTATCAATGAACTTATTAAAAATAATCTCCATTCTTGGATTTATAAATGTACTAACGTAGTTTTATGAATATATCTTAGATAGTGGTTCCTCCTTGTTTTATCTGTTCATTTACAACATTATCGATACCAGGTGATAATCCAGGTGTAATACTATCTATTGAATGTTTAGTTTCTGCATTGAGTAAGATTATTGGTCTGAATTATATATATTTTTTTATCCCTGTATTTTATCTACTGCTTCGTTAATTGTCTAAAGATCAGGGTTGAAGAAGTAGTATATAGTATAGTATATAGTATAGTATATAGTTATCGGAAATAGTATGGAACATTCGATGTACAGAAGTGAACATTGTTCTTTAGTAATTGGGTTTCTATTCTTATCTTCAATTATCATATTCCGTTTTGTGTTAGTTTATAGCTCCATTAAATCGATGCAATAACAGTCATAAATGTTTACTGTGGTATCCCTTTCATATTATCATCAATGTACCTACGGGTACATACTATAAGTCAATGTATCTACATTAAGAGTTTAATCACTCTTCTTTTACCTCTATAGAGGTACAATAGTACTTAGTATAGATACTATAGTATATGTTTTTGTTATTCTTGTTTATAGTCCAATTATGATATTTTAATATTTATATAATTTATTTAATTATCTGCAAAACAGTATACTATTAAATTATATACTATTAAATCTGAAAAAAAATTAAATATATGATGATATAGTATATAATATATATATTATACAATTTATATTGAAAAAAGTTTACAAAATCAAAAATCAATGAACTTTTAACCAACAAATGTATTATAAATTGTATTAATACATCAACAATATTTAAGCCACATTGAAGTATAAGAACACTATAGAGTTTATCATATTATAATATATGATAATAAAACAAAATATGTACAATCAAAAGAGTTATTGATGATTGAAAAATTGGCTAAAAAAGTTTGCTAAATTTTAAAATATCTCTAAAAGGCCCATTTTTTATTCTTGAGGAAAATTAATTTGCACGACTATTTTTCCAATATACTTGACAATCAGTTAGATTACCATCAACATCGGAGTCGGTTATGTGGTGACCATTATCTGGTTCACTTGGAATGACCCATACACATATATCAATACTATATTGTAGGTTAATCTGCACCATGATAAATATATATATATATCATAACTGCCTGTGTGGCTCAGTGGCTAAGGCGTCAGACACATAAGCAGTAGGACACGGGTTCGACCCTCGTCCGGACAATTAATTCATTTTATAAAATGGGTCTTAAAATATTATTTAGAAGTGATCTTATATAATTGTGTATAAATAAATGATCGGCTCTCGTTAAAACCATGGATTCCTTAGCATGAGAGCGGCTTCGAAGTGACATTAGAGCCATATATGGTTATAAGTGAAAACTTCATGTAAGTTCCTGGATGGGATGAAAGGACTCCACCAAATAAAAATAACAATAACAATAACAATATATATGTTATTTACATATAGGTTATATAACCTTATATACCTGCATGCATATATAGGGGAATAACCTGGTATACCAGGGCAATATAGAGCGGTGCATGTATAATATAGGGTAACGTATACATCAAGGGTTGCAGATAGTGAAGTATGAATGTAATACAATTGAAAAATTGTGCCACGTATGCTAGAATTATATTTGTCATTACGAATGCATTCACATTCACATATAGCCTATATATATATATATATATATATATATTCATATACATATATAATATATGTAATACATATATACGTATATTAATAATATTCGAAGCTATTATATAACATCGTAACACTAAAGATAACATTATTTTAATGTACAATTATATTAGTGTATTCGTGTTAGTGTACTCTAAGTAATAATGTATCTGTAACGTCTTAAGGACTATTTATATTATATTTATTAATAATTATACATATAAATATATATATGAATAAAGTAATAATAATGTTGAGTGATTTCCTATTCCTAATTAAATATGCCTTCATAGGCTCACTCTGGAGGAAGTAATGCAGCTAAAAAAACTGAATATATAAAAACTAAACCAATCCAAACTCTACTAAACTAAACTAAACCAGTTAAACCAACTAAAACCCAATATATATATGTGGGCTACCGTGAATGTGAATGTATTCATATTGACAAATAGTGTTCGCACTGTAATGTAATGGACGCTCTACACTTGATCACTATTCTATACTTGTGTGTGGCTATATCATGTTGTAAGTATACTTATCAGATCCCCCATATCATACCTTTGACGTAGGATTGATAATATGTGAAGTATTATCAATAGTATATCGACTATTCCCCTAAAAAGAAGTAGAATACATTATAATTACTGGTAGGAAAACTTTAAATTTAAATAATATATTATAAATATTAATAATATCGTTAGTAATTAAATATACTTAAAATGTGTGCTTAAAATAAGTGTATATATATGTGTGTGTAGGAAGATTTACTTTATTATTGAATTAAAGAATGCGAGTTATTATTATTATTATTATTATTATTATTATTATTATTATTATTATTATTATTATTATTATTATTATTATTATTATTATTATTATTATTATTATTATTATTATTATTATTATTATTATTATTATTA
>OZ025243.1:37684478-37969478 GCA_964019155.1 Osedax fenrisi
CTACGAATTCACTACGCATGTCTGTTGAACGCCAACGAAATTAACTTTTCATGGAGCAACAAAGTTACATCTAAGATCTCAATCGCATTGATGAACTCGCCCTGCTTCTCATACACATGCCTACAATGCCGTAATAGTAAACCATCACCGGTAAGTGCCTCGCCATCTTTTGAAGATAAACTTAGTAATATTGCTATTTTACTATCCAGCCATACTACTATAATTAATGAATTAAAAAGTAGCATAAGCTCTTCATTATCTAACAACAGTGTAAATAATGATAATGCCAAAACCTGCTTAGAAAACGATAACACCATAACCTATGCTAATGTGACAAGTAGAAATATAAGTAGTTCGAATGTTATTGTTTATAATAGGGAGGCATTCAATATTCCTTTATTTTCGGCCATTATTAAACAAATTGACAGTAGTAATCTAAATACTAACTACATAAAGGATTTATTAAAAATATTACAAATTGATTTAAATACCATTTCTAAAGTACACTTTAATAATAAAGCATGTATAATTAATTTCACTACTTTGTTTGCAAAATCAGAATTTTTAAATCTTAACTCGACTATTAAAACTTTAGATTATAAATTTAATAAATTATTTATTCATGACAATTTATCCGCTGATGTTAGAAGAAATGGTAATATATTTTATCATACTATTAAATCTAAGCTAATTTTAAACTATAAATGTACATTAAATTTAAAAACTAATACTTATGAACTAAGCCTATATAATGATACAAATAAACTTGATTGGAAATGTTCTCCATATTTACCGTCCATAAATGAATTGAACACATGGAGTAAATCATACGATACATATATCACAGTAATCAAAAATAAACCAAGTAATAAATCTGATTGACTATCGGTATGTAGCAATAAAAACATTGCTTCCCTCATTACTTGTCGTTCACTAGTTGCTAATATTGATATCATCACACAATATATAATAGAATCTAAATCATCAATAATCGCACTCACAGAAACTTGGCTCCATATATTAGATGATGTTACTCCTTCTTATTTTGAACATTACATTTTAATTTTATACATAGTCCTAGATGTAATGGTAGAAATGGTGGTGGTTGCTTTACTTTTAAATAATAACTATAGGATTTATTAGATATACCTACTATACTTTCTCAAATTCGAATTAATATGACTCTATGTGATGTACTTCTTGTAAAATTTAAACATCTCACTCTCAAATAATAACTGTTCTCACTATATATAGACCTCCAAATAATAACCATATAATATTTTTTAAAGAATTTTCGGATCTAATACATCAACACATTAGCCCTTTCCTTATAATTCTTGGTGACTTTAATTTTCATTTTAATTCTACATCATATCCCCATAATAAGATATATGTAATGAATTATGTTTATCTCAACATGTTACTGAAACTACACATATTTCAGGAAATGTACTCGATCTTATTTTTACTCATAATAATTATATTCTATTAGCCAACCAACCAACTAATTCTACACTATTAACTGATCATTATGCTATTAAATGTACATTAAATATAACAAAAAATATAAGTTCTAAATTATTATCCTATCGAAATTTACTTAATATAGACTTAACTAAATTTTCTCTTGATATTCCATCTAATCTTGACATAAATAATTGTACTATAACTGCACTTAATAATACACTTTCTAATCTTCTAGACACATATGCACCACTTAATAACCGAACAATTAAAATATACTCTATAACACCATGGTTTAATCATATATGTCATACTTATAACAAAAATACTAACATATTAAACTAAATATATAATAAAAATAAAAATACAATTAATCATGATAATTTCTTATTTGCTAGATCTCAATACCGTAAATAAATGAAATCTCAAAAAACAATGTACTATAATAATAAAATTAATTTATATAAAAATGATTCTAAAAAACTTTTTAAACTTACTAATCAATTAATGGGAAGGAACAAAAGTAAATCTTTTCCTCCTCAAAAAAATAATCTACTAGTTAATAAATTCTCAAATTTCTTTGATAATAAAATTTCCAACATATGCGATAATATCTCGAAAAGTAAATTTGTAAATAAATCTATCAATATAAATTGTTTTGATACATGTTCATTTCCCAATAATAATTTTAATAATTTCATAACTCCAACACACACTGAAATATATAATTTGATAATTACCGCCAAATGTACTTCACCAAATGATCCATTACCTCTCTCTATTACTACAAAAATGATTAACACTTTAACACCTCTATATCATAAAATTATTAATATTTCACTAACTACTGGCATTATACCACCTGAATTAACACATGCTATTATTACTCCTATTTTAAAAAATGCATCTTTAGATGATTCTATTTTATCTAATTATCGACCTCTATCTCAATTACCATTACTCTCAAAGATTCTAGAAAAAATTATCTATAAACAGCTCATCTCTTATCTTGACTATAATGATTTATTTGATAATTACCAAAGTGCATACCGTAAACATCATAGTACTGAAACGTCCATTATTGCACTTACTGATAGCCTTCACCATTCACTTGACAACCACAAATCTTTGCAATTATTATGTATTGATATGACTGCTGCATTTGATACCATTGACTTTACTATATTACTATCTAGACTTTCCAATATTGGTATTACTGGAACTGCTTTCAATTGGTTTAAATCTTTCATTACTACTAGAACATACTCTTTTAAAATTAATTCTTCATTTTCTCAACCCTATCCACTAAATTTCGGTTTCCCACAAGGTTCTGTCCTTTCTCCAATTCTATTTTCTATATATCTACGACCTTTATCAAAATTACTCCAATCATATACTTTACTAAAATATAATATATATGCAGATGATATTGTATTACACACATTTGCAACTAACTCTCCACGAAATAATTATTTTCAAGACTGTATTAATTCTACTACTAACTGGCTTACTAATAATAACTTACTAATAAATTCAAATAAAACTAAACTAATTAATATTTCTAGAACTCGCACTTCATTTCCAAATATCTATATCGGTACAGATAATATTACTCCTATTACTAGTACAAAGTATCTTGTAATAACTATTTCACAAAATCTATCGACTGAAATACATGTAAAAGATATACTTAAGTCTGCATCATATAATGTTTTACAATTTAAAAAAAATTCGACCTTTCATTTCACTAAATACAGCTAAAATATTATCTACTTCACTAATTATTTCTAAACTAAATTACTGCAACTCTTTTCTTTATAAAATTAATACTACACTACTAAAAAAATGTGATTCCATTATAAATAGGTGCATTCGAATTATATTTAAATTATATTTCATTATTCTACAAGTATTTCTGAACTTCGTTCTAAAATCAATTGGCATAATACTAAGCAATTTATTATATATAAAATACTCACTATAACGCATAAAGCTATAGTATTTAAGAAACCTATGTATATATATATAATATGCTACAGTTATCTATTAATAACTCGCAATTGCGATCAAATTCTACAATTAACTTTGAACTACCTAACATTAATTCTTCAATATATGGCGAGCTATCTTATCGGTGGTATGCCCCTTACATTTGGAACAAACTTCCATCCAACATTAAGAATATTATTAACCATTACACGTTCAAGAAATATTTACATCGTTATATATTAAATAACTATTGATTGTAATAATAGTATAATAATATTCTAAAGTTTATAACATATACGAAAATATTGTATGTATCTGTATATTTATGTATATTTATTTATATATGTTTATATATTTATATACACATATATGTATGTATATATTTATCATGTTATGTTTTTAAATGCTAAAAATAATTAGTAATATTTGTTCTGTTTAATTTGTTCGTTCACACTCTAAGAATGTTTATAAAACATTAATACAGTGTATAATAAACTATTTACATTACATTTACATTTACTACTACTACTACTACTACTACTACTACTACTACTACTACTACTACTACTACTACTACTACTAATACTACTACTACTACTACTACTACTACTACTACTACTACTACTACTACTAATACTACTACTACTACTACTACTACTACTACTACTACTACTACTACTACTAATATTACTACTACTACTACTACTATTACTACTACTACTACTACTACTACTATTACTACTACTACTACTACTACTACTACTACTACTACTATTACTATTACTACTACTACTACTACTACTACTACTATCAAGAATACAGGTGGAATTAGGATTAGAATTACCGATACAATAGTATCATTAAATTAGCATTACACGTCATGTTAATAATAATCACACGTGACGTCTAATCAACCAATGGGCGTGTCAGACACGCAATAAAGTAAACAAACAAGTTGATTAATTATTCGTTGGGGCAGACGCAATATGTTGATTCATCAATAAATACTTATTCAACAATTATTCACCATATCAATGTGTGCACACATATATGTATACATGCTATATATATCCAGCGATGGAACTGTATACAGTGTGTACTTCATTATTAATAGTTTAATTTCACTGCTGATATCTGGTATTATATTTTCAATTAGATTTGATATTCACTAGAGTGTAATTACACTATACAATACATATACAATATTAATGTACTTTTACAATCATAGATATATTGTATTAGTGTATTCCTGTATTAAATACTACTTCTACTACTACTCATACTTGCAACTGACAATACATGATATATTATATTATAAATAGAGATAAGTACGTAATTATAATTAGATAATTAACAATCATCCTCGCCAATACTAAATAACATTCCTCGGGCTATGTTTCAAACAACAATAGAATCATTACGCAATTAAGTAACGCAATTAATGAGAAATATTACGTAGTATAAATAATTAATACATTAGAAATTAACTATATATTATCACAAATAAACATACAGTATATTATATATATATATATACCATATATATATTCAATAATATTACTTACTAAAATTACAATATACATTATTTAAAGTAAATATTTCTGACAATTTATAAAAAGTACGACTTATCCAGTATAAAAATCATAAAAATGACAATAATATGTGTCCGACTTATAGAAAATTCCGACTTATCCAATCCAAGTTATCCGACTTATCCGATTAATTTAACATTGAACTAGATACAAATCCAACCAAACCAACTAAATGTGTCCGACTTATCGAAAAGTCCAACTTATCCGTAGTCCGACTTACCGAGAGTTGACTGTATATATATATATATATATATATATATATATATATATATGCATATATAGGAGAAAGTAACCTAATACGGGTACTTTAACAATACATGGTTTTAATATTGTATGACTCAATATTTGTATTCAAAATTACAATATAATAATATTATATGATTATTGATATTATTGTGATTTTAATCTTTTAATTCAATAGATAACAGGGGTGTCCGTATTCGGTACCCGTGTACGAATACGTACACGATGTACGGTACACCCTGTATTATACTACGTATACCCTATATACTATAGCCGCCGGAACTAGTTTTTCCTAGGGGGGGTTTTAAGAAATAAGTATAATTTATCAACTATATACTAGACTGTAATTAATTTAAAATATAATTTGTAACATATAATAGAGTACAAATTATGATTTATTTTAAATATTAAAACATATAATTATAATTATACTGAGTTAATAAACAAAATATGAATCTTATAATGAACATATCTAGAATATTCTAAATAAATATATGTTATAATAATAATAATACATCCCAAAATAGTTTATATATTTATAATGTTATATATAATTATGTTATATATAGTATACTTATAACATTTTTTCTAAAAAAATGTCTTTGGCAAAATACTTTTATCAATTTATTGTCGTCAATAAAATCTAATATATCCTGATGTTCAGATAACCAATATGTTTATTTTTTGCTGTGTGCTTTGTGACTTAACCACGTGTTCAATCTTCTTAACATAGAAAAGCTTCTCTCACAGGACACTGACGTACTTGGTTGTACAATCAATAATTTGTTTAATTTTGTTGTTTCTATAAAAATAATTAATATTAAATTAATGAATATATAAGATAATATATATATATATATATATATATATATATATATATATATATATATATTCTATATATAAATATAATATAATATATATATATATATGTATTAGTAGGACTTATACATACATACCTACAAATAATTCTTTTAGGCAATCTTTTGCATTGATCATATTCTCTACTGCTTCTTTTAAAGATTGAGAATTGAAATGGTTCTTGAACATAGGTAGTTCGACTTTTAAATCTTGAACACTTAATTCAGATAAATAAATATCCTTAATTAAGTATACTTACTTCAGCATAATCAATTATATTTGATTATTTTTTTATTTAATAATGACGATAATAATTTGTCATATGAAATTATACTTTGATTATTTTTCAAAATGTTTTGATTTAATTCAGTAATAAGGATATCATATATTTCCATGTGATCTTTTTAATAATGTTTTATTATTAAAAAAATATGAAATTAATAGATTATTTGTGTACAACCTCAGTATAATATTGATATCTTTTATGCCGGAATAAACATTGTTTTCTTTTCCATTAACAAGTCTAACAATATTTATAATTACAAATAAATAAGATTATATATATATATATATATATATATATTAATATATGATACACAATTTGATGGAATTTTACATTTTCTAGGATTACGTAATGGTAGAAAATCTAGATTTTCAGATTCTTTTAAAAATCTTTTAAAATCTTTTCTAAATAAATGTGATAATTCATTCGTTTGTTCTGTACTGTGTCGATTAATATATTAATTAGTAAAAAAACATGTTAATTGAGAGTAGCCTTTGATCAAGTACACTTATCTAATGAAATATATTTTATAACTTATACTTTTAATATAAATATAAATTTATATAATTAATATAAATATATATTTCTGTAATCAAGAATAATTAGTATAAACTATAGGTAACACTAACCAATTTTTCTAATAAAGTGAAAATATCAAATGCTATATATATTTTATGAAATATATGTAGATATTTCTAGTAGAGAATTCTTATATGAATATGCTTTGGCGATTAGTTCAGTACTATATCCTCGAGAAGAAGATCATGCCATTATCAGTTGTTCTAATTCATATATAATATCTAAATAGTTATTTAAGACTGCTGATATAACCTTACATCTGACTGTCCATTTTGTAGGACACATTGATTTGAATCTGGTGTTATCATTATCAATAGATTAGTATAAATCTCTAAATTTTCCAGATTTGCTAAAAAGAACACCAATATCATTCACAATGGATAGATAATCTTGTAAAGCTTTACTTTGAGCAACAGATTTACAAACAAGATTTAGGCGACGAGAACACAATCTGTATAATATGCCAAAGGTTGTTCTTTTTGTATCAGGGCTTGTGTTCCTTTGTATAAAGCTGACATATTAGACGATCCATCATAACATTGTCCACGTAAATTAGACATGGAATTACCGAGACGAATAATGGTGAATTTCAGAATATTTGCAATAGATTCGCCAGTACTTTAACTAAATAAATAAAATCCTATACATTTTTTTTGTACTTTTAGATTTTCATCAATGTATCTAATCACAATAGATTCCTGATATTCCAAAGTTATATATTGGGTTCCATCACACATTATAGAGAATGGTCCACTCTTTTTTACTTCCTCAGCAATAATTCTTAAAATTGAATGACCATACATTGTACAGTTTTTATTACAATGTTTAGTTTTGTTGCTCTCGTTTACACGATTTATCATTTTAATAATTTCAGGTTTATTTCTGCTTTGCATTTTCATTATTTCGTATAGGTTAACTTGATTTCAATTCTTTCCACGATGAGCAATACTTTGTCTAGCAAGATATTTTATTGAATGCAACAGTGTTTCTAAAATAAAATTATTCCCTTTACTATCTTTATGTTTAAATTCGTAATTACTGATTCAACATTTTGTTCACTTTTCATAAAATAATTCATAGCATCTTTATGTAATTATGATGTAGAATGATCATACATTTCTCTTTAACTTTACTCAGATTATAAAAGCCAGTTGACGTAAAATTATGTTGTATATGACCGTGTTTTCTCACATTCAACTTGTAGATATCCTAATATCGTAAGCAATGATAGCATAACAGCTTTTCCAAAGTAGGGTCCCAATGTAACCAGTTAAAATCTGCATACCACGATTGTTGAAAGGTTAATTTAATTATTTGCGTTTTTTTGTAATTAATTTATTTTCTAAAGTAGATGGGCTTGGTTGATTTTGTACATTCAAAGATGGAGGTTGTATCTGAGAATCAATAACGTTATCAGTATTTGAAGATGTCGATTGTCCCTGGGAATCCGTATTTGAAGAAATAGATTTATTCCTATATAGTATATTACCATTGTTAGTTTTTTTTAAATTAAAACATTTATTAAATATGTTGTTATTTATTAAAGTATTTATAATTTCAATTAATTTGTTTATGATTATTAATAACTTATTATATATTACTATTGTTATAATAATATTATTAATTTTATATGTTTAATATAAATAAAATTAATTATAAGAATTCAATTTATTAAAATTATTAATAATAATTTTAAAAATAATTAATTAAAAATTATTAATTTTTAATAATAATAATAAATTTATTTAAGGTTTAAATTAAGGGCCGAGGAAACCTTTGCATTATTATTTGTGTTAAAATTGTTATAGTAAAATTTTAAAATATACAGATTTATAAAATTAATGGTATATAAAGTTTAAAATAAAAGTATTTAAATATATTTAAAATCAGTTTTTAGACATTGACCTGTAAAATGCATAAAAATTCCCTCATTTTCTCTATCTTTTACATGTAACTCGGCAAGGTTACCCCGGCCCTTCAACAAATATAAATAGTTATTTATGTATATTTATATAAACTAACCAATAACTAAATAGAGTATTTTTCTTCATTATAAATCAAATTTAATTATAATATATTGGAAATTATATTTTATTATTTTTTTCCTGGATTTTTTTAATGAATAAATAAAGATAATATATTATAAATATAAAATTCATAGACATTTGAATGATTCTTCAATGATTCTCTATAATATATATATATATATATATATATATATATATATATATATATATATAATAACATTATTAATTTCTGCTAACATATAATCATCACAGAGATGATAATAATATACAGAAAAAATTCTTCATTTTACCTAAATAGCAGGGGGGGTTTTAGGTATCAAAACCCCCCCATTATTTTGCCAGGGGGGGTTGCAACCCCCCAAACCCCCCCTGTTCCGGCGCCCATACTATATACCATGATATCCATACAGTTCACTGTTTAAACTATATATTATTGATAAACAATCAGATAAATTATAATTAATTTTTTTATAATTAATTTTATGAATAATTTAATATAATTTAATTAGTAATTGATTAATTAATTGTTATTATTTTATTAATTAATAATACAAGTTAAGTACCTAAATAATACAATTTTTAGATTTAGCTTCATTGTTGGTATTAATATGATAACATACGCGATTTTTATGAAAATCATAATAGTTAACACGATGCGAGCTGATTGGTTATATATAATAGGGTCTATAGATCTCTATAGAGTGTCCGTATGAGAGATGTATAATACCTCTAAATATATATGATCATAACTTAATTAATATTTGATAACAAATATAGTAATTAAGTATATAATGTTTAGAATGCTTTATTTTTTAATAATATATCTTTATGTGTTATATCGATTCATTTGTATATTCTTGAGAAGGATTTGAGTTGAAATTTTTTTTATAAATTTAAAAACTTAATAAAAAAATCTTGTTTATTGGATATATCAGCACAATTTTGAATGATTAAAAAAATACTTATTTATACTATTTATATAATTAAGAATATTTTATTCATTACAATTTTTTGTAGGATTTATAGTTTCTGAGATACCGAGAGTGTCCGTATTCGGTTACTTTACTCTACACATTAATGATTACTAGACTATAGTAACTTAATTTAAACAGATTATAACTACATAGCTAATGAGTCTTAAATCATGTTATCAATGAAGGATCTTTAGAATAATGTGATGTAATATATCTGATGTAATCCTTCCAATCACATCTAATACATATAATTATTGACATAATTTATCAATCCGCTTACAATCAGGGAAATACAATAGAATACAATAGAATACATCGAAATTAACAACATCATTGATGAACTATGCATATTTTATATATTACACTCATCTGTACTAAATGTCGTATCTACAATACCCATATTTTATGATAGGATACATATGGAGATATCGATGTAGAATCTCATTGATAGGGTTGTCTATAGTAGACCTATACAGTCAATATATTAATCTTAATAATTTCTTTCTCACTTATTTCATGTATACTTCTCAATCCTCAATTCATTATAGACAAAATATATATATATAGTGTCACTATGTATTAAATAGTATTTACACATACTTCGTAATATAATCTCCTATATACTATTCCACATACTAATTCACTATTTATCGAGAATATTTTTTTTGAGAACAGAATCTGCCAGTTGTAAAATCTATTATTTCTAAATGTAATATTGGTCAAAATATGACTAACATATCTTTAAATACAATAGTAATTTTCCATCACTACCATATTCTTTTATATCTCACTTATACTACTTACTGTACTTTAGTCTAGTTATCACTCGACCAGATATTACAATTACTTTCCATATTTCTCTGTACATCATAAGTGTTCTTAATTCGTCTTTTTCATAGCCGCAGTCATTCAATAAGATGTCTATACAAACCATGCATAGCTATGCATGGTTTGTATTGTCACCCTCTTTTTCGTATGCCGTTCTTTGGCTTCCATACAATTAAGTTGTGCGCTAGAACGTTGATATGCCTTATGAGGTAGATCTGGTAGTCGCAATATTGTTTATGTTATTATCACATATGAGGTAAACTACTTGTAGTCCATTTTATAAATTAGCTCAGACCCCCTATCTGATTTATTATTCTGGATGTGTAGACTATTTCTACGTATTTTCAAATTATGTAAGCTCATTGTTCTTAACTATATTTTCTGACTATCATTAATCCAACTATTAGCTTCAACCTTTTGCGGATGCTAAGATTTATTGGAAATGTTAAATTGTATCTCTATTATCGCAAACATTAATTCCATCTTAAAAATCTGTATAAGAAGTATAATAAATGTCGCATTCCAAAACGTACTACTTCTAATTATTAACCACATACCTCTCATAATATATCAATATACTTAATAATGGCAAAGCTTGCTTTACTATAACAACATTATTGAATTTTAGCATTCTCGTCATCGTTAAATTAATAACATTTCTAATTGGAATACGTAAGTAAAGCCAATATCCCCTGGGATATATCTGGGGTACTGCATTACTCCATGGTATACTGCATTACCTCCTATTATACTGCTGGGATACTGCAGTGTCCCAGCTATTATTCTCTACACTCGATCTCTTATCAAAATTATGTGATTATGTTAAATATGCCTATATCTTAGATAAACGTGCATACATCAAATCAATTATTAAAAATAATAATCTTGATTTAAAAGCTTTATTAATTTTAGACCAATTTCCCAACTTTTATTATGAGTAAGATTCTCGTAATAATTATCTCTAAACTAATTTTCAATGACTTATATTTCTATTTATTATGTTCTATTACTTTATTCAATAGTATACTGTGCATCATCAGAGTGTCTTCAAAAAATATATTAAATTGAATCTGCACAAAATGATTACCTTAACTATTTCCTTCCAAACGTCATTTATCGTCACCTATGAAAGTCGCGTATCATCATATTTGAAACTGTAATTGAGTTCATCAATATATTACATTATAAATATAAATGTATTTTCTTTCTATAAATAACTATAAAATTAACCCTTAACCTTTATTAAAAACATCGTCTATATATTTTACTATAATCTTAATTATGATAATTATTATTTATATATATGTAATTTATATATGTATAACATAAGGTTATTATTTATTTAATAATTATTAATCTATATAAATAAATTTATATTTAAATATAACTATTAAAATTAAATATTTACATAGAGAAGGTGATAATTAACATTAATAATGTACATACTATAAATCACAATTATACAAAGGTAACGTACTAGATATATTGTGTCGTGTATTACATAATAAACGTATAGGTTCGTTAAGTCAGATAAACACCACAAGTGATCGGGGTTAGTGGAATCACTTAAATCACAACATTCCGCGAACACTATAACTGGGCTTACCACTGTTAACTAACACTGGCCACCGCTAGCAGCACTACCGCTAAGGGATGGGCTGCCTAGCTGTTGAATACCGTCTTGATTGACATGAGCGGTGACGTAACCCGCGTAGTCGTATTGTTACGTAATCCCTAAGTGGGTGGTAATTAAGGGAGGGGAGGGGAGAAGAGTATAATAGCGATAATTAACACATTTATAAATTATGTACTGCCGACCAACGACCAGATGGACGATATGCGCTTGAATATGAAGAAGCTTCAGTAGTAATCGCGTAACATCGATTATTTATTATATTTATAGGTTAGGCAATATTGTAAGATTTACACGCGATATTGATGAGAAGTAGATCAATAATAGGAAAAACTAGTATTTGTATCGAATACAAATTTATTTTATAAAAATAATAGTTTCTCACCTTGTTGATCTCATTATCATCAATATTTAGTAACGTATATATCTAATAAATAATCGATTGCTGTATGTATATATATATATATATATATATATATATATATATATATATATATATATTGTAAAGGAGAGGGAAAGGAGTAGTGGCCGTTAATTTATATTCCTCAGAATATTTCTATTATATCGATAACTACTGACTTTTAAGATCTTATTTTGAATTAGCTATAAATCATATAGGTCTAAAATACTGTGATTTTACTTTTATATATTACTGAATAATATTAACGATTTATTAGGTATTAAAAAAGGCATACAAAGGCATACAAAAGCATTACAATAAGGCAAGTCCGGGGTAGTGGACGCTAGTATCAGAATATGCAATAGGTGTCTCGTTGTGTATTCGATTTATATTTTTTTAATTATATAATATTAAATAATTATATTTATGATGCACACGCATCTTATTGTATTCAATGGTTTAATTATACACACACACTCATACACATAAATAAGTATAAATATATATATAATCATGATTTGTGTTAAAATTTGACAACAAAATATTACGTAATAAATTAGGGTAATTAATTAATAATTTAAAAAAATTTAATTTATATTTTAGACATTTTGATTATCTAAATATTGTATATAGAACTTGTTATCCTATTTAGCACCATTTAAGCGTTAATTAAAAAGTCCCCTACTCCATTCTCTGCCACTACCCCGTTCCGTCCCCTATATTCATTACATAAGTTATTCGAATAATTACAAATACACTCCGCCCCCATTACATTCATGCGAATGAGATACACGTGACAATTGTAGTAATACTATTACGAGAGGAGTTGACTATTGTAACAATGCCACTATTGTTGTTAGAGGTGATCACACTAGCGCCGCCTGTAGGGGGAGTTAATGACAAGAGTGGGTTGATGTGGTTAATACACTCGTGACAATTCATCTAATGAAGGAGGAGGGAGGAGGAGGGAGGAGGAGGGAGGAGGATGGGGAGACTGGGGAGACTGACATCCGCTTACATTTATGTGACGCTCTCTGATCGATCTAATAATAATTCACGATATTAATACACATTGTCTGGTAACTACAATACTAATTGTAGTGTATTCTTTAGTATATTAACACTCGTATATATATATATATATATATATATATATATATATTATATATATATATATATATCTATATATATATATATGTATGTATATATATAAATGCATAGTTAAATATAATAGTTTAATTAATATTTATTAAACGCATATTTTATTTATAATTTATTTGGATATTTCCATAAAATAGGTCAAAATAATATAATATTAATAAATTGTTAAGATTATTAATTATATTTTCTTGAATCCTAAAACTTTTAAAATTTATTATTTATATTAATGTGTTGGTATGTTTAATTTTTAAAATGTTAACGATAATGTAATTATATTGTATATATTACCTATTATATTTTCTATTTATTGTTAGTGTCCGTATTAGGTAACTTTCCCCAATGTCATTAAAAAATATGAATTATTTATAAATTTGTTTTAAATTGAACAATTTTTTTTATATTATTTATGTCGACATTCCAAATAATATAATGCGTATTGAACGTAAATATAGCTATCACAACAATATGCGTATTTTATATGTCATTTTTATTATAATGTATAATCATTACATATTTAATATTATTTCTATTCTACGTTTCCATTGACATCGTTTCATTGCCTTTTTCCAATGTTAATGACTATTAATTATAAATTCTGGGATATTATCTCGAATAGTTTTTATATAATTTGTAATACAATATTAACAAAATACTGATTTCTTTTCACCACACCAATTAATCAATTGCAATTTGTTGTTCCTATAGGTATACCAGTTTTTCTTCAATGATACATTTTATCTTTGCTATTACGACAATAAACATATTTTGTAATATATCTTACATATGGCTGGAAAGGTTTATCAAATTTGTCTATAACCGCTCATTTAGCGTTATCAATTATTAATTATTGACTCTTATACGATGCAACGTTAACTTTTAAACGTGTCTTTGCAATATTTGTTTCTTCGTTCCAAATACTAAGTGAACCTTACGATCGATCACGGACGAAGCCGGGCCCCGGCCGCCTAGTATAATTATAAAGTCCAACTAGATAAATAAATAAAAGTATTTAAATAATTATTAGATTTTGAAATTAATTTTCAACAATATATTTAATATTATTATTAATTATATGAATTAATTAAAAACAATAGTTACATTTTATTTATTATAATAGTCCAAAACTGTCATTATTATATTTATTATTTCAATTCTATAGAAAGAACTTAGGTTAAAATGGAGGTAAATTAAAATGGAAATAATTATTTTGTCCATATTATTAAAAATATTAATTGAAATTTAATAAATATTAAATAATATTCTGAATAAAATTGAAGATTATAATATGTGTTTTAATAATAATCGTTATCTACTAACATTACATGTTCTCTAAATTATTAACAAATTATTAAAAATTATTAAATTATTTTTTTAAGTTTCGTAAGAACAGGGGGGAAATCCGGACCCCCTGTTTATAAATGGGGAGGGATCCGGACATCTGTGACCCCCTGTTCCTGCGCCCCTAGCTACATTTACGATTACAATTACAATATGATTATAATATGATTATTTAGCCATATATGTATGGTGTCTTTTATGTTTGCAGCATCGATATCGGTATGGAAACAAAAGAGATTTTCCCTACGATTAATATACAAGTTTGACAATCTCCTAATGCCTAGTGACCACTTTTACATGGATTATACGAAAGAGCGCTCCTGTAGGGAACATGATACACGGTGGTGACGTGTTGAACAACGATACAGATACAGGCATCGCGTTTACGGCTTCTCCGGGTAGACCTTCCGCGGCGAACGGAGGCGACGATGTTGGCTTTAAAGGAACAACTTTACACGCGATACACTACCATTACAATTACACACCATGCATTGCCATCACGCAAGTATACGATTAATATTACGTATGTATTTAGTTACTGTATTAGCATATAATACATGGTGGGATATAATATATATATATATATATATATATATATATATATATAGGATAATATAATCTATATCTATATCTATATAATATATATATCTATATTATAATATAAGAAACTTAAATCATTTTTATTATATTAGTTTATTTAGATAATTGCATTGTCTTCATTTATAAGTTAGGTTTAGAAAAGGAATAATATCATAAGTATATAAATAATGTACATCATAAATATAAATTGACATCCTACCTCTACTTTAAACCCGATATACCCTTTATTTGATGTTACGGATTCAACTATATTTAATTTTTCAACTTTATTTTGTTTACATAAGTCTATAATAACTATTATTTCCCCGAGTATTGTCTAAATCTATTATCTCATTATTGTGTTTATTGTTATCTACCATACCCATCGTATCTACTTTTAATTTAACTATGATCCCCTTATCAATTATATAATTACACCCCATATCTCTTTTTATTTCTATTAATCGATCGTATTTTTTAAATAAATTAATTTCTTTTAAAATACGATCTTCTCTATCTAATTTGTTTAAAATTGTTATTAAACCCTCGTTAATTACATTATTAATTCTATTCATTAAATCTCGTTTCTCATCTAGTTTTCTAGTATTAGTTGTTAATGAATTATTACTTTTTTTATTTATAACTACTCTATCTATTTTATCTACTTCTGCCATAACCAACCCCTTTTTAATTACTGGTTCTATTTTATATTTATAACTTAAATAACCCTTTTCTCCTACCTTTCTATTATAATTTGTTAATGAATTTTGTTTTTTAGTGAATTTTTCTGATCTGTCTATTTTTTCTAATAGCAATCTACATATGTCTTTTTTAATTATTGTCTTATTTCTAAGTTCAATTTCTTCTCGTTCTTCTCTTTGATTTTCATTTTTTCTACGTGTATCCATAAATTCTTCCTCGTCTTCTTCTTCTATTTCATATTCTTCTTCTTCTTCTTCTGTTACTTCTACTACTTCTTCTTCTTCTTCTGTTACTTCTACTTCTTCTTCTGTTACTTCTTCTTTTTCTTCTTTTGTTAATTCTTCTTCTTCTGTTACTTCTTCTATTTCTTCAGTTATTGATTTTTTACGAAATACACATTTAATAATCTTTCTCAGCCTATATACTCCTATTGAAATTATTAATATTAATTAATAATATTATTAACTAATTAATTAGTACATAATTTATATTGCAATTTAATGTTAATTAATATATATATATACGTATATTGACGTTTCTAAATATGTTATAATCAAAATGTATGTAATTAATATATTCACTTTCACTATGATTATTATTTATTAATTATGGTAATAGGGGAAAGTAACCGAATACGGACAGTGTCCGAATACGGATACTGTATGTATCTAAGAAACCATAAATCCTACAAAAAAATTTTATTGAATAAAATATTCATAATTATATAAATAGTCTAATAAAGTGATTTTATATTTTTATTATTCAAAATATTGCTGATATATCCAATAAACTAATTTTTTCATTACGTTTTTAAATTTATAAAAAAAAATTTCAACTAAAAACTTCTCAAGAATATACAAATATATCGATATTAAATATGACACTATATTATTAAAAAATAAAGCATTATAAAATTATATTTATAATTTCTATATTTCTTATCTAATATTCATTAAGTTATAAGCATATATCTAGAGGTCATATACGTCTAATACGGACACTCTAAATGTCTTAATACGGACACCCTATAACCAATCAGCGCACATCGTATGAACTACTCTGATTTTCATAAAAATCGCGTGCGTTATAATATTAATACCACCAATAAAGCTAAATTTAACATTTTTATTATTTAGAAACTTAAATTGTATTATTAATTAATAAAATAATAAAAATAAATAAATTATTAACTAACTAAATTAGAATAAATTGATCATAAAATTAATTATAAATAATGTAATTGTAATTTTGCTTATTGATTCATCAATAATATATAGTTTATCTAGTGGTATATAAGGTGTCGTATTAGGGCATGGGTATAAATACGGACACCCCCGTTATCTGTGGAATTAAAAGATTAAATAAAATTTTAAAATCACAATAATATCTATAATCATATAATATTAATATATTGTAATTTTTGAATACAAATAATGAGTCATAAAATGTTAAGACCATTTATTGTTAAAGTATCCGTATTAGGTTACTTTCCCCTACTAATTTAATAGAAAGTGTATCTTAAATTGTATTCTATAGAATCTATAGAATATATATATATATATATATATATATATATATATATATATATATATATATATAGTTATTAGAATATATTCATATATTTATATAAACACAAAGTTAACGATAGATAATATATATATATATATATATTACTAGGAGATCAATGTTATGTTATTATGAAGTTGTAAGACATTTGTTGACTATGTATTATTAATAAATTATATTTAATTAAAAACATAACGTTGAATAATACTGCAACTAATGATGAATTAGATATAAATAGAAGTTTACTAATGTTCATAAAATATATCAATAAGAATAACTATAGGATTTCTTACGATATATGTGAACGCATGCTAAATAATATATGTACACTAGATATTGCAATATGCTTTCTAAATGACTTATATAATATAGAATTATCATATATATATATATAATTAATTTGTTAATGATTTAAATTAATATTTGTTTTTACTTATATATTTTACCTATAAAATAAAATGATATATAATATTACAAACAATATTTACATTTATGATGCAATGATATATAATCTTATATAAGTAATAGTACACTCTGTATTATATAATATCATATATCATTACATTACAAATACATTACTCTATAGGGTAATACATGTAATAATTAGCTAAGATACTATAATATTATTAAATACACTACATAATATTTTAATATACTAACGTTTGTTAGTAGTGATCTTCGAATCCTTATTCGGATTCACTTTTAACACTCCTCTTTCGAATACTGTTGTTGGTACTGGTGCGTATCCAGTAGCTACAGGAAAGTGTTCGTAACTTTGAGTGATTGCATTGTTAGAACTAGTACAGCCCATAGTGATGATGTAACGTAACAGTCGTATATAGTCGTAGCGTAATGTAGTCAACGTCAGCCCACAGTTTATCGCGATATATAGAAACAGATCCGCTATAATAGATAAATAAACTGCAAGTGATGTATATAATTAGTTAGTTTACGATGCTGACAAGAATTTTAATTTTTAAATTTGTCAATAAATAAAAAAATAAATCATTAAAATTTAAAATTCGATAGGAGTAAACGTGTTTAAATAAATTACGTTACAATTACGATTACAGTTATAATATGATTATAATTATGATTATAATGATAGCTACGGATATCACAACGTATACGTCTATAGACGTAAAGGGGAAAGTCTCCTATTACCGACCCCTAAATGATTATTTGTAATAACTTATTCAATATTAAATATAATTATTTGAAATTTTGTAATTAAGGTAATATTATGGTAATGAATAATGTAGCTATTTTAATGTTTTTATATTATTATATTTACAAGAATAAACAGGGGGGTCGGTAATCGGATACTTGTGCCTAATACCGACCCCCTTCTCCTATTACCGACCCCCTAAAATAATCGTGGTATAAATAATTGTTGTATTATAATATCCAACAAAAATAGTAGATATACATAAATATAATTAATTATAACATGCACGAATTTATTTTTTATTGAATTTATTTTTTAATAGTAATATTAAATTTAAATTTAAACTTTATTGTAATTATATTAAAATAGTATATATTATTATTTACTATTTATTTATTAATCAGTATTTATATAATCAACTAGAATCATGAATCATAAATCTATATCAATGATACACAAACAACCTATGACACATTTTAAAGTAAAATACTGATCTATTTTGATTGGATATTATAAATCACATGGGGCCGGTGAAAGGGTAATTTAGGGGGTCGGTAATAGGAAATTCACATATGTTACTATAATTAAGATATCTTGGTTAATATTTATTCAAATTACATTATTTTTATAATAGTTATAAACATTTTATTGATCTACAATATTATGTGCAGTATTAAGTTTTCTTTTAATTAATAAAGTATTTACAATGATTTAATAAAGTTATTATTCAAATATTTAAAAAGCAAAAAAGAATATTACATTGGATCAAATAACAATTGTAGGATTAAATATTTTTTTAAACAATATACTTATTCATATTTATCATTAAATTACTAACAGTTCATGTATATATATATAATTTGTTGATCTCTCTTATAGTTACTGAGATACGAGAGGAGGTCGGTATTAGGAGGAGGTCGGTAATAGGAGACTTTCCTCTACATGGTGACGAGATAACAATTGAATTTATATTTCATAGTCATAGCTTTTTACTTTCTTTTCTTTACATACGTGTACACTAACTAATTATTATATATATATATATATATATATATATAAGTTATGTTTAAATAAAATATTACGATTACGATTACGATATAGGATATAAATAAATAACGCAATATTAAACTGAATTCGATGAACAAATACAACTCGAGCAACACTTACTACAGGCGGGTGGGTGGTGAGGCGGAAGGGGTGGGTAAGACGTGCTTACATAATCTACGATACAATTAGGGGCGCAGGAAGGTATATTTCATAAAGGGGTCAACTAATTTATAATATATTATTAGTATATATATATTTGTTTGTGCACATGTGTATATATATATCTATAGTTTTTTTACATTGTGTGTACATTTTGTACATATGTAATACATGGTAGGTTTAATGAGATGAAAATATCGTCTATCAACTTTCTGTTTTCTTTACAAATGATTACATATATGTTTAAATTCATCTCTAGTATCACTGTTAATAATACATATCATTCAACTATCTTATTTTTTTCCATAGAGCTAAAGAGAAACTGTCTCTCTAGTTCTATTCTTGTTTCCCATTGAATTTCTCAGCCAATTATTTACAGTGCGTATGTTACTTACACTTTTTTCATATTCAGCTGAATTTGTTGGTCTTAAGACCTGTAATTACAATGATTAATTTCACAATATTTTGACAGTAGAATATATTTTCTTTATATTTTCCAAGATATATATCACTTCTTTCAAGTTTGTTCATAATTTATCTGCATTTATTAGATAGATTAGAGGTAATATAATTTCTATGAATCATTTCATCTAAAGACGAATGCATTTCTTTGTAATATTCGAGTGAGCTTTCTTATTTTCCCACGGGTTGGAAATATTCTATTTACAAGATGTAACATTATATCTAAATATTATAGAATTATAGTACAATATTCGTATTTTATTAACAATAGTTAATATAGATATAATAGACTCCGGTTCATTAACATATTGAGCTACTATATTTACTCGATGAGCTGTGCAATGGGTGTAATATTGCAGCGGTTGTTCCTCGCATGTTAAATCCTGTATAGGTACCATTGTATCTGACATATTACTTGCTCCATCATATTAATAATTCTTAAATACTCTAGCAGCTAACACTATCTTGCCAATGCATATGTTAGCATAATTGCTATAGTTTCTATATGAGCTCTTTCATATAGACCCACGTATGTATGTAACTGCAAGTTTTTCTTTGACATGTCGAATACATTTCAATACTTGTTCATTTCTTGAAAATTATTTAATATTATTAATTATTACTTTATAATAATTATAATCGTTATATAAAATTGTGTTACTTGAAATGTCCTGTATGCCGTTACACAGTATACTGTAAACAGCCTTCTATATATGTAATACGTTTTCTTAAGACTGCATGTGAAATAACTCAAGAATCTCATTTTGAATTTTCCATGATATTAGAAGTATTTTATTTGTATTATCAGTTACAATCCGTTACAATATTTAACCATGCATCTAATTGGGGAATTTCATTGTATCTTAATTTAACAGTTAATTTTATGAATTTACCTTCAAAATATATTTTATCTCAATAATCTATGTGTTCTTGAGCAATGTATATTATAGAAGTAAATATAGCTATCACAACAATATGTGTATTTTATATGTCATTTTTATTATGTTTAATCATTACATATTTAATACTATTTCTATTCTACGTTTCCATTGACATACGATGCATATTAGATTTTCCATAACTATATAATCGTGTCATTGCCTTATTCCAATTTGAATGACTATTAATTATAAATTCTGGGATATTATCACTGAGTTTTTTTTATAATTTGTAATACAATAGTAACAAATACTGCTTTCTTTTCACTACACTAATTAATCAATTTCAATTTGTTGTTCCTACCAGTTTTTCTGCAATGATAAAGTTTTATCTTTGCTATTACGACACTAAACATATTTTGTAATATATCTTACATATGGCTGGAAGGGTTATCAATGTTGTACTATAACCGCTCATGTAACGTTTTCAATTATTAATTATTGACTCCTACAATGCAACGTTAATTTTTAAACGTGTTTTTGCAATATTTGTTTCTTCGTTCTAAATACATTGATAATATGTATTTATTAATTTTAATATAATTATAAAGTCCAACTAGATAAATAAAAAAAAGCATTTAAACAATTATTAGATTTTGAAAGTAATTTTCAACAATATATTTCATATTATTAATTATATGAATGAATTTAAAACAATAGTTAGGTTTTAATTATAATAATATTCCAAAACTTTCATCATTATGTTTATTATTTCAATTCTATAGAATGAACTTAAGTTAAAATGGATGTAAATTAAAATGGACATTTACGTAACTCGGTCAGGAAGAATTTCAAAACCACCTGATCGATTAATAGAGATTAACTAAGATACGGGAAGAGGGTGGTGGGTATATTATTTATGTGTTGTTCATTATTTAGTTCATTATTATTATTATTATTATTATTTTAGTTAAATATAATCATCAAGGTATTTGAATATTATTAATCTTAAGAAGGGAGATGTAGTAATATGTTATAGGCTGTCACTTTGTAGCTGCATATTCGGGTATGACGCTAAGCCACACCCATTATATGTATCTTTAGATGATACATACATTCTGGTCCTGGAAACCAACTAGGTTAGTTATACTCATAATAGGCATTTATTACAGACATCATTATTTTTGTCCATTTTATTAAAAAATATTAATTGAAATCTAATAAATATTAAATAATATTCTGACTAAAAATTGAAGATTATAATATGTATTTTACTAATAATCGCTATCTACTAAGATTACATGTTCTCAAATTATTAAAAATTATTAAATTATTTTTTTAATTTTCGCCATAATAAGGGGGTCCAAATATATCCGGACCACCCCTGTTTATAAATGGGAGGGGGTGATCAGGACACCCACGATCCCCTTGTTTTTGCGACCCTAATAAAATCATTTATTATTTTATTTTATTAGAAATGTAAATATTCTTAGTTAATTCATTTATATTCTTATAATTATTATTTATTTCAGAATATTGATCTATTATTATTTATTATTTTTATAATATACATTTTTATTTTTGGAGTATATTTTTTTAATTTTAAGTTGAGCTACGTATTTATTGGTAACGTTACTCTATATATTGTTAATAATGATTCAATAAAAGTCTTTCAGTAGCAGATAGGCATATACCTATACTTAGTTTTTATAATAGTCTTTCTCCCATGCCCTATTTAATTGATTATATTTACAGATAAATTTCTGTATCAAAACTCATATTATTTACACTTATCTGTATATCTTTAATTATTTATAAATTAATTGATTTTTATTAATTTGTTTGTCAATTTCACTTACTTATTATTTTATTAAATACTTACTTATTTTCTTGGTATTTATTCTATTTTGTAGCCTATATCACTATTGTTATATGCTACTACAATAGCTATTGTTATATGCTGCTACAATAGCTATTGTTGGTTAAATAACTGTGCAGGTATTGTAATAATTGTTCCTATTTATTTGTAAATTATTATTCGTAATTAATATTATATATTATATATATATATATATATATATATATATATATATATATATATATACTAGTATAATATTATATATACTAGTATAATAGCTATTATAAAATAAAATAATGTAATCAACATTGCAGTGGTAAGTAGATGAAAATATATATAACTCAATATAGATGAATAAACATGTATATATATAGATATATAGATAATATAAATCAAATTGTGAATGCTATTTCATATTTATATTTCAATTTTATAATTTAGTAATAAATTACTAAAATTAAATTAATTATAATTCCAATTCAATTTCTTAATCTATTCGTAATATAAATTAGGCTAAAAGTATTATGTACAATTTTAACTTATTTCTTAATGAGTGCATGTTTGTAGGATGTTGGATAAATGCCGAATGCGAGGGATTCGCAGAATATATTATTAAGAGGAATACTGAAAGAGTCAGCCATTTCGTGTAGAAGTTGTTTTAAGTAGTGTGTCTATTTCTGATATATGTATTATTATAATTATTAATGCATATATTCGATATAAATATTCTTGTATTTCATCCTTATTATTATTATATTTTTGTATTGTTATTATTATTATTATATCATCAATATTTGATATTTTTATTATAAGGATATTCTTAATATAAGCTATTTATAGCTCCTGAATATCCTTCCGTCTATTATATTTAATATTCAGGAAAAATATATATTTATAGTCATAATGAAGAAAGTAAATATTGTACATTTTCGGAAATTGGATGATTGTCAACATAAACTTGATGTTAAATTAACTAATAAACTATAAATATAATAGGTTTTGTATTACATTAGTAACTTATTATAGGCATCAGCTTATTAAATATCATTTTACATATACATTTAGAGTATAAGATAAATATATTACGTACATCTACAGAAGAAAATGATCAGTTGTGACTCACCACTAGAATAAGCGGATGGGGTGGTCTATAGGACTGACTTAGGATGAACATATTGTCTGAGTTATCGAGTAAATAAAGCTGTAACGCAATACTTCATTATGATAAAGTAGCGTCACACTCAGCAGATTACTCTACTTAATGTCTTCGTATGAATTTCATTATAAAATATATCTTACATTATATTAGGAATAAAACTTTAGTACAAATAAATATAATAATTTATAAATTAATATAATATGTATATGTATTAATTATATAATATTAATTTCATAAATTCTAATAAAATAAATTTATTTATTTTTTATAAAAATAAGTATAAAATAGTCTATTAATTATGTAAAATTAAATTAATAATAATCAGCAACATAGATTTTGGAATTCCTGGAATAATTCTTTATAATTCATGTTATTTATCTGTATTCAGTAAAATAATTGTTAATTACATTATGAATATTTAAATGAAATGCATTTAATAAAAATATTATTTAGTTATAAGTCCAATTAAATATATTTACTTATTAATCTAATTTATTAATCCTGTATGGATATAATATAAATGTTTATTATTACTAATTTATAATTTAATAATTATGATTTAGCACAGAAATAAGTTTAATTATAATAGAAAACACTAATTAGTATTATATATATTATAAATAAAAATATATTTCTAGACTTATATTTAAATTCAAATTATAATAAATATGGATTTAATAACAAATTTGTATATATATTAAATATAACCTCATCATCTTGACAAATTAAACTGGTTTTATTTGTATCACCTTTTAGTTTCTGAAATTAAATATATTTAAACACAAATTATTAATTTATTAACTAATTTATATATATTAAATATATTGGTTTAAGTTTATATAAAAATAATACATTATAATTTACCTCACCAGTAATTAATTAGTTATTATTATATTTTAATAATAATGTACAAAGTTCATAGTCTTATAAATTGATCTTCTCATCCTTTTTTAAATATTAAATATTATATGGATACGATATATCATATATGCTTAATATTTAGAATTACTGTAAAACTAAAGGTAATCAAGTTACAGATTAACGAGTTCAATATATCATATTATTTTAATATCCATACAAATTAATAACCGAAATAACATTATATATTTGATAAAATAATAAAATGTGTTTTTTTTATAACATGAAAGTAGAATAAATAATATGTATTTATATATTATTTTTATTTTAAATTCAAATATACATTTTAATTTTGTGGAAAGAATATATTATTATATTATTTTAAATAAATTTAAATAATTATTTATAATTATAATTAATTTAATTTCAATGTTTGTTATTAAATATTGTATTTTTTAGATATTTTGTTATTAATTTATTTTAATATATTTAATATATAGAACTAATATATTGTTAATATATATATTAAAATATTACATTTTATAATTAATAATATATTGATTAAAGATTTTATAGAGGACATTTTTAATTTATGTTAATTAACGAAAATATATTCTAAATTTTATGTATTTATTCTTGATCTAATTTTTACATTTGTTATTAATTTTGGTTTATTCACCAGGTATAATTATAAAATATGAATTGTTAATTCAATAATGTGTTATCATATGCAGGTATTTCAAAAACTTTTAATTAAATATTTATTACTGTAAATCAATCTATGATTATAATCAAAAATAATTTAAATGTAAATATATCCTAATATATTCGAATTAATAATATAATTATAATATTTTAAAATTAGATAAGATTATTAATTTATTAATAAAGTAAATTATTAAATATCTTTATATTTCTAATTCTAGATGATAATATGTAAAATTATGGATATTATGTAAGTATTATATAATATATACATTTTATCTCCTTAATAATATTATTAAATGAAATATAAAAACCTTAATTCTTTGATTTATGGATTGCAACATCAATAAAAGGACATTGTTGTCGCTGCATTCAATAATCAACTTATTATCGGTGGTAACATCTAGTGACACCTGGTGATAATGACCTCTAAATGGAAACACAAACAGTGAATGACTTCCGCTGAAGGGCATTATGTCAGCTTTTGAAAAGTTCTCTAAAATAATTTATAATATTTTAAATTTAGAAATTGTCATAAATATATACAAATTAAATTAAATATATATTATATTTGCATATTTAAGTTAATGTTTCATATTTTCATATTTCTGTGTGATTTTCAACAAACCTATATTATAGATAAACTTTTTTGTTGTGATTTCATCATTGTCGTTCAATACTGAATACAAGAAGGTATTTATTTCTATTGTTCTATCCGAATAGGTGTCGCTAACAATGGGATTATCTATTAGGTAATGAAATAAGCACTAATAAATAGTGTATTTGACTAATGTAATACAAAATATAATAACTCATTTGAAATATTAGAATGTATGAATAATGCATGTAGAACTGCAGTGTGAGGTAAGTATATCTAACTAAGCGTAATGTTTTAATAATATATCACTATAATAATATACTAAAATATCACATATAATTTGTAAATAAATTATTAAATAACAAAATATTTAAATAAAAGATGAAATGTAGTAACTCATATATAAGATGCATCCTTATAATGAAAACCTGGTTATAAATAAATGAATTAAATGATTGCTGCTTTGTTACATAAGTGTGAAAAATAACCTTTTACTTATAATGGTAAATTATATTTATTATAGATATTCCGTGTATCCAGTGATAAATGTGTTAATAGGTATGTTATTCAAAATTAAAAATTTTAAATAAATTATAATTTTATAAATATTTTTTTATTTATATTTTTTCAACAAATATATATTCTTTAAAATTTATTTGTGAAATATATGCAATTAGTGTTATAAATAATATTTATGTAATTAATTCATATACAGTTATAATTTGTAATCATTTCGTATATTAAGATAAATGCCTCTATAAAGGTAATGTAACAGTTGAGGCGAATACCCTCATTCCAGAATATCTCATATGTATGTTTCATCTATAATAAGCACGATTATGAACAATTGCAACCTCACTTTAAGGACATACTTCTCTGTTAGAAACACATTCGTTATAGACGAATTATACTATAGATGTATACAATATATATATATATATATATAAATATATATTATTGTTATTTTGGTGGAGTTCTTTCATCCTATCCATGAACTTATATGAAGTTTTCACTTATAACCATATATGGCTCTAATGTCCATTCGAAGCCTCTTTCTGTTAAGGTATCCGTGGTTTTAACGAGAGCCGATCATTTATTTATACACAATTATATAATATCACTTCTAAATATTATTTATAATATAAGACATATTTTATTGGTCTGGACAAGTATTGAACATACATTCTACTACCTATATATATAGTTATAACATAGATTCCAGTATAAACACAGATACAGAAGTATTAGAATAGACTTACCCAGGACTAGTGATCGCATCATTAATAAGATAATCACAAGGACATAGGTCCAGTGTTTCTATCTTCAACTTTAACGCGTTACTTGATTTCTATAAACGTAGAGCTAATGTTTTAATATCATTTTGTAAAGCTATATATATATATTAGATATTTAATAAATTTAATTTACCATATATATATACACAACATTCTAAATAATATTATTTTTAATAGTTTTAAATAATGTAATACTCTATGAATATATTTATATAAATTATTCATATAATAAGATAATTATCATATTGGATAACATACAGAAGAAGTATTCTGATAGTTCGGTGAAGATAACATAGCGACTAACGTAATCAAAGAGGAACAGTGAAATATCATAATCGTTGAAGTATCTGTTATGTTCCTTGGAGTGCAGCTGATCTGTACAAACATGATGAGTCATCATTATATAACAAGCGTAATAGTTCACTTCTGGTCAATAAATAGTTTTTATTAATAACAAATATAAGTTGGGCCACGTTTTAGTGCTGATATTATCATTAACTGTATTGAATATATAAACATTATTGTAGAAATTATATTAGAATTATGCTTCATCTTCTTATATATTACTTTTTAATCATACACTTTTTATATATTATTAACTAAGTTATTATTATGATTATTTCTATGACCAGAATTCTAAATCTGGAGTATTATTTTATATGACCTAATTTGTTACTGAAAAAATAACTCTGTATTTAAAGTGAAAAATAAAAGAATAATATTAATTTTTTTAAATTTAATATTTTAATAATTGTAATGGATTTACTCGAGCAATAGACATCTCTTATAATAAATTAAATTTCAATTTTAAAATGTACATCATTTATATTATTATGTTATATGATATTCTATTTATACATATATTATAGTTATAATTCAAATGTTTGTGTTGATGCCTTACAAACACCTCACATATTACCATACCAAGCTGTGGTTTTCAATCTTATGGCTAGAGTTCAGTAGTTCTATATTTATAATAAATTGAATATTTAACATAAACACAATTATAATAATAATAATAATTAATAATATTAATTAGAAGAATTAGAATTTTTGTTTCTGTTAATTTACAATTACATTTATATAATGTTGTTCTCATAGCTTAAAAAGTAATATATAATTTTTTCTGTTATTTTCGCCCGTTATAAAAATAAAATAGTTTTAATTGAATAAATATTGGTAGAGAATAAACCCTTACTATGCACATATTATAATACTTTCAAATTATTTAGCCACATATATTAATAACAAAGCTTAATTCATTACAATACAATTAACAACTATGCGAAAATCTAAACGTTATTATCATGTATATCATGTATACAATATAGTGATATATATATATATATATATATATATATATATATATATATATATATATATATATATATATATATATATATATATGCAGTATATACTGTATACACAATAATAAAACCTTTTAGAACATTCATGAAGGTGTCTTCATTGTTTCTAATCTTGAAGAACTTATAACTAGTTTCTCCATTGTTCGTTAGAGTGTGACATAGATAGAAGTTACCTTTATGTAGGGGACATATTTACATGTTTGAGAGAAGAATTAACTAATTTTAATAAATATTAATTTCTATAATATTACCATAAAGAGTGAGAGAGAGAGAGAGAGAGAGAGAGAGAGAGAGAGAGAGAGAGAGAGAGAGAGAGAGAGAGAGAGAGAGAGAGAGAGAGAGAGAGATAGAGAGAGGGAGGATGCAAGAAAGAGGTGTGCGTATGTGCTATTTACTATGTTTTATTTAAACTAATTAAATTATATTAAAAATAAACAAAAAAAATTATGACTATGATAAAAAAAAATGTCGTTAATTTGAAGTCATTTGAGCAAACTAAAGAACGAAAAGTTCAAATGAAAAAAAAAGATGAAACTAATTACAATATAATGCTCAATATATATATATATATATATATATATATATATATATATATATACTATTGTATTTTATAATAAATATAAATATTTAACTTGTTTTAATTTCTTTAAAATAAAATTAACATTTGCCACTTAGGCTGAGATTATCATCGTTACAAAGTAACTTGAGCAATACAAACTGAGTTGATTTCCGTTCAGAACATTGTTGACTTTCAGTTGAGACTTCAGCAGAAACTGATGTTCCGCAAACTGCTGGGGATCGTGAACTAGTGAAGTCTTCACGCTTATCGCTTCTTCTATTCGTATCTCTGTATCGGTGTAGCTTACTATAGTATTACTACCGTATGTATAATGTTCGGGCTATATAGTGCTGTGCTTGCTAGTATTATTTGATCGTAAAATGTAATTGTTGATGTAAATGCAGCTGAAATAGTGAGATTACAATTAAATGATATATAATAATAATAATAATAATAATAATAATAGATATTTATTAGAAGTTTTAAATTGTACATTTTTTTTCGTATGAAATATATAATTATTTATGTTATTATTTCCTCTAAAGGGCTTCAGATTAAGATCAATATCTTTTCTATGCTGTCACTCGATATATATGAGATACAAGTTTGAGTGATATTTACATACTACATAGAGTTCTAGTGCAAATACTAGTATAGAATTAATAGTAGCCCAATTCGGTACATATATCTATATAAGTATAGTCCACTCTAAATATAAGAGCACGATGTTGTATTTTCTTGATTCCACTGCGTTATTCTACCATTAGAATAACGTGCATTATTTTTCACGTATGGTCTATGCTTTTAGGAGTATTAATATCTGTTTTAAATAAACTACCTATCATTATCTAATAGCAGACATTAATATATTTGTAATTCAATTGTATATATCAGGAATGGAGATAATACACATATCAAATACAAATACAAATATATATGTGATAATTTATTCAAATACAAAATTTTTTATGAAATAAAAATATAAAAACAAAATAAAAGTAAAACTAATACGAATATGGATAATCTGGAATGCAATAATTTGGGATGGTTGAATTATGGATTATTAGCTAAGTAATTTTGAAAGAGTTTAATAATTAAATATATTAAAACCTAAAATATATATGATAAATTAACTATTTTTATTTAATAAGAATTATTAACAATTGAGTATTAATTAAATGTATTATTAATTTCTAATATATAAATTACAAAGAATATATAAAAATAGATATATTTTAATTACTTTAATTCATAAAAATGAAACATCTATTCATAAAAACCTCCGCTATTTATGTACGACAATAAGGCAAGGTCATTTAGGAGGTCGGAGCAGATTTTTAAATCATTCTGTAATTCTAGCTTCTCATTGGATAATGATTTCAATTTATCCAACGACTTAACGAAAGATGTATCCATGGTGACGCAATAATCGGTGTTGTCACTAATGCCAATTGACCAGAGACAATATGTCTTTGTGAGAATAAGAAACCTGTCTGTATAAATATATACATAGCAATTTATCAATGACTTTTAATATATAAATTATTAAATTCGTGTAAATAATTAAATATATAATTTATTATAATTTTTTTTTAATAATTCTTAACAAATCATAATTATTATTAGAAATTTACTTTTAAATTCAACACACTGTATACGTGTATATGATAGGTGACAATATATTTAATGTTATTATAATTAACTATATAAAATGTATAGCTATTTAAATTATGCATGTAAATTTAGTTATATACAATTTAGTGATATATCATTAATATATATATATACTATAATAGCTTATAATAATACTAATATGATATAGTATAAGATCACATATGATTACATATATACCTGCTACTGATTGCACTTCTGTACTCTCACACATTTGTACGTAATAATATTTTAATGTATATTTTAGATTGTTTGACAATCATGAATACATTTAGTTAGTTACACTTTATAATGTCTTATCAAAGCAATTATATTTCTATAAAAAATGTTATATATAATAGTAGAAACATAGAATAATAATGATATACAACATTAAATAGTTAAGTAAGTTTTCATATTAAAATTAACAAACCACAATAAATTTATATACTAATTAATATTAATTTAAAGAAAGATAGACGGATAAACAAAATAATAATATGGTTCAATATAATAATAATACCCAAAGCATTTCTATACCAAAGCATTTATTAGAATCCTGCGTGCATTATTCTAATAGTACTAGATTGCAATAGATAGTAGTTCTATATTTAATCTGTATACTTTAGGTTATCATGTTTCTATAGTCATAGTGGTAATGCATCTATTCAGTATACGACATCGGTGAATTATATTGTAGTAGTATATCATATGTGTAAAGTCTATGTTTAAAGTATATATTTATAATCTACATATAAAGCATATGTTTATAATCTACATATAAAGCATATGTTTATAATCTACATATAAAGCCTACATTTATAGCCTACATTTATACCCTATGTGTAAAGTCTACAGCCTGGGTGAACTTACCACTGAGATCTGATGTCAACGCTGCAGGTAGACACAATGCATTACGGATGGGTACCTTGCCTATTGTTCTGCACGAGACAATAGGCTCTGGGGACGAGGCGCCGTAGTCTAGCCTCACTGCCAGCCGGTACAGGAAGTCACGATCGCTACACAACAACACGATCTCGCTGGTGGTCTCGTGTTCTTTGTATATCTAGGATTAGTGTGTACTATTATGTGTGTGGATGTGTGTATGTGTGTAGTAGTAGTAGTAGTAGTAGTAAATTGATTTATTCACAAAAATCCAATTTTCAAAAAATTGTTCGGATGTGATATATATATATATATAATGGTATGGCGACATCCATAATTTAAATAAATTATAATAAATTCAGTAAAATAAGGTGTGGGTGGATAGTAAGATAGTAATAAAGTTAGTCAGTATGTACATTTAGTAAATAAAGTTAGTCAAGTTCAAGTAAGTGTCTGTGTGGTTTTGTTTTAAATGTAGTTGATAGTTTCTCATTAGTAATAGTTTTGGGGAGTGTGTGTGTTAAAGATGTATAATCAACATGCTACCTATGTATTAGGTCACTATTAACACCACTACTATACTTATATGCTATCTTCTCGTGATATCATCTGATGTCGTGTTTATTTCGTCAGTAATCTTTTCTCGCACTATTATATATTCACGGCTATACTAGGATCGTTGGTTAACGAATTTCTGAATCAGTTTTGTAATAATTTGAGTTTAATAATGCACAAATTTAATCGAGCATAATTAAAAAATCTATTTAAATTCATTATATGTGTATTTGTAATTCGGTCATGTATAAATAATTATCGGTTTTTCATTGAAAGCCCAATTCTAGGTAGTTTTATGATATTTAACTTATAGGATATCGAATATTAGCATTCTAATATGTACAAATTTATTATATTTAAATATGTGTATGCTTTCTATAATTAAATAGTTTTATAAAAATAAAATGTGTATACATTTTAAAATGATATATAGTATAATTGAACTCATGTCCAATAGAAATGTAACCTAAATACATATAAGTCTATGTACCATGATGGTACACATATCAAATACAAATACATATAAAAACAAAATAAAAGTCAAACTAATACGAATATGGATAATCTGGAATGCAATAATTGTGGATGGATGAATTATGGATTATTAGCTAAGTAATTTCTGAACATATTGAAAACCTGCACGATACTAGTTAAATTAGAAGGCATCTCTCTAATTGATTGACAGCTGGTATCCGGTTTGTAAACAACACTCTTGTTCTCAGCTATCATTAGTAAACAATCGTCTAGTGCAAATATTCCTATACATGTGTGTGATATTTGTATAATATAATAGTATATATTTATAAAACTAAAAAAAACAAATATAATATTAATAAAATTCACAACGCTAATGCAGAAACAGACAAGAATTAATAGTAATCAATTTCATAATTATTTAACATCATAGATACATCATAGGTACATCATAGGTACATTACAGATACATCACAGATACACCATAGGTACATAATAGGTACATCAGAGATACATAATTTATTGTGCATTACAATTATCAACAAAATCAACAAATAAATAGGAAATAAACTCGAATAAGCGTAAATTACGTATTGACCTTGAATTGATGACCATTGCTGAGTTATGTAATATGGTAGAAAATATATTGAAATCATCGATGTATAAAAAAATGGATAAATAAAATGGATAAGTAATTGAATGTAGTGTATAGCACTTTACGATAGAGGCTCTGCAGTCAAAACATACTAGTAGATTTTAAATTATTATTTATTTATATTTATATTGATAATTACGATAGAGTTTAATAAATTCTCTATATTAAAATTAATATTTATATATATAAAATAAAACATATCAACATTCATCATAATTTTGATATTTAAAATGTATTTAAATTGAAGATATCATACTATTTATTGATATATATATATAGATAAAAGTCACTTCTATTTTAATGATAATCCTACTTTTTTAATATGTGGCCTATATAATATGATGAATATAAAAATAGATGATACCATATCTGTTAATTTATTGAGAAAATTTCATTTGCGTATCTATATTTTACATGCATTGCGTACTTAAATTGTTTATCCCCTTTCTTTACATCGATGATCGCGGAACATTACAACTTACGAATACATCTATTTAGAATACATCTATTTAGTATTGACGAATTAGTATTGTCGATGTGAATATTTAAATTAAGTATAATTAAATTAAAATTACGCACCCAATAGGTGACCGTCTAGTGAACTATCAGCGCTTGGGTCTACACCACTACACCACTTCACTACTACACCACTGCTTACACGACATACCTAATACACAGGTTGTCGTGATGCAATACTTTATTTAATAACTTATTTAAACTAATTATTATTAAAATAAACTCGCGGATGAAAGAGGTGATTCTCTAGTGAAACATGTCATGATTCTCTAGTGAAACATTCCATCAGCACTATGGACTACGACGCTATTTAACTGCTGGCTGACCTACCTAACACTGGCTGACCTACCTAACACTGGCTGACCTACCTAACACAGGCTGACCTACCTAACACAGGCTGACCTACCTAACACAGGCTGACCTACCTAACACAGGCTGACCTACCTAACACTGGCTGACCTACCTAACACTGGCTGACCTACCTAACACTGGCTGACCTACCTAACACAGGCTGACCTACCTAACACAGGGCTGCTCTACCTAACACAGGCTGACCTACCTAACACAGGGCTGACCTACCTAACACTGGCTGACCTACCTAACACAGGCTGACCTACCTAACACAGGCTGACCTACCTAACACAGGCTGACCTACCTAACAAAGGGCTGACCTACCTAACACAGGCTGACCTACCTAACACAGGCTGACCTACCTAACACGGGCTGACCTACCTAACACAGGCTGACCTACCTAACACTGGCTGACCTACCTAACACAGGGCTGACCTACCTAACACAGGGCTGACCTACCTAACACGGGCTGACCTACCTAACACGGGCTGACCTACCTAACACAGGCTGACCTACCTAACACAGGCTGACTTACCTAACACGGGCTGTCCTAGTGTGTAGATCAGAACGACTGGAGTGAATGATGTAGTGGGCAGGGCGTACACCGCACCAAGGTCACTGACTATCAGAAGTAGACATTCATCTGCTGCTGACTCTTCATCATTCTGGGTATACGGGAGGATTTGAGAGGGGCGGGGCTTAGAGAGGCGGGGTTTAGAGGGGCGGGGTTTAGAGGCGGAGGGGTTTGGAGCATATGTGTAGTGATAAACATGTGTGAATGTATGTGAGAGTGTAGTGTGTGGGCAGGTAGTGTGTGGGCATGTAGTGAATGGTCAGGTAGTGTATGGGCAGGTAGTGTGTGGGCAGGTGGAGAATTCCTAGTATCTATGTATAGTTATACAACTATATATATAACCTAGCGTGTGGGTGTATATGTAGTGGGTATTTCACTTACTTCGGGTGATGACGGGGAGGTAGCATGCATTCTAGTCAGCAGACATCTCATCAGCACAGGGTCAACATATAGATGGCAGTCTAGCTTACTGTGTGGTCGTGGTGTTAGTGTTAGTATGATAGTGTTAGTGGTGGTAGTGGTGGTGGTGGTGGTGGTGGTGGTTGTGGTGTTAGTGATGGTGTAGTGGTGTTAGCGTACTGCTGTATTCAATGTGGTAATGCGTATCCAGTATACAGCATAGGTTGATTAATATGCTTGTATGGAATAGTGGAAACATATATTCTAATTACAAAATAACGATACGCTATTATCATATTATGTGTTATCGAAGTAGTGGCAAATAAGTTAGTTTCCTTTTTAGTTAATTCATTAATGGTATAATAATGGTACCTGTTATATATTTATATATATTTAAAATGTAATATTGATATATTTTTTATATATGAATGGGTAACAATAAATATTAAATAATTACCTTTAGATAATATTAAATATATTTGAAATATTTTATAATGACATATATATATATATATATATATGTGTGTGTATATATATGTGTATCGTAACATACATCGCAATGTGTAACCTCTTTCCCGTATCGCTCGTACAATAGTAAACCAGTTCTATAGGGAAAGGCGGGGTTTGTTTCAGAAGGGTACCGAGATCGTGCCGGTGTACTATGTGCAGGTACGGGCCGGCTGCTATGATCAGATCTCCGTGCAGCAGCAGCAGCGTTGCGGCAGCGACATGATGCTTAGACCTAGCTAACAGTTGATGGGGTGGAATGCGTACTATTTCTATGTCTGAAGGGTCCTGCCTCGGTCTCTTCTTAGATGTACTGCAGACTTGGTCGCAGAGAGGCGGTATTCTCTTCCTACGATATACACGTTTATCAATATACATATACATATACTCCTTATATATATATATATATAAGGAGTATATTGAAAATAGGTACTATTATTATTTACTATCGATTAATTTTAGATTAGATTTACAGTTATTGAAAATATTAATATCTTGAAACTAGTATAGAATTAATGATAGCTTCGAATATATTTTAGTATTGAGTATATGGTTAGTGATTTTATTGTTAATATAGAAATATATTTATATATAATCGTAATAATAATTTGATATTCAATTTAATTAAGGAATAAAATAAATAATAAAATATTTAAAAAATAATTAATAATATAAACTATATTCAATTTTTAATTATTATATAATTCAATGATAATTATGATATTAACTAAAAAGATCATAACAACCAACAGGAGTTCTTTATTCAATATCTTATAAAAGCCTTTCTTGCAGCAACAATACAAGTCCTGTTCCGCTGATAAAGAGAATGCATCGATGTCATCATCAAATGTGTAAATAACCTGAGAATAGGGTAGCCGAGGGTTTATTTTATCATGCAACAATTCGTCTCTATTGAATATTGCCCCCGTTTATTTTGATTACGATTTATCGGGTAAAGTTTAAAATATTCGTTTCGAAATTTCTAACACATGATAAACTAATATTAAGAATGAAAATATAGTATATTTATAAGATATATATATATATTATATATATATATATATATATATAAATTAGTTGTTATTATAATTTTAAATTATATAGCTATATATATAAAAAATAAATTTGAACTCGGAAATCATAATCAAAACAAACGGGGGCCTAATTCTTCCTACAAATCACATATAATATTAGGATAATGTATTTAAAAAATTAAATTATAAATGTATTATTTTTTTTATCTATAATAGACTATTATTAATAGTTTTTAGTATTTTTGAAATTAAGAGAATTACATAAAACTGTACCTAAACTTAGATTAATAGATTTCTATATATTGCAACATTATTAATATTATGTATTAGTCATAAATTAATTTATTATATTATGAGAACAAATAATCCAATATGATATATCAATAACTATATATATATATATATATATATATATATATATATTGACTTATCAAGATAAAAATGACAAGAAATGTTGTAAATACAGAAAATATTTCTATAAATAAATATGCCAAAAGTCATTTCACATAAGGGCAAACGTCTACAATTATTATAATGATTATACAATCCCAATAGTAAGAATTATTATAATTATTTGTTTTCCTAAGTAAATGAAATAAATAAACATATAGAGTGGTAGACTACTACTAGTATATAATGACAGTTAATCACATATTAAATTCATACCATTAGAACATTATAGTATTTATGATATTCATTCTATTACAGTATATATTTAACATATTATTTTGTCATTATACTAATCATTATTATATAATTAATATAATATATAATCAGTGATGGGCAGGATCGGCGATCCGATGTGGATTGGGTACGCAAGCGAGGATCGGGATCGGCAAAGGATCGGATAACGAATGGAGGATCGGGATCGGGAAAAAGATAGGGATCGGCGATCCCGATCCCACTCCATAAAAAAAGGATCGGTGCCCATCATTGCATATACGATACTCTAATATTATCATATTAATTTATAAAAATATTAACAACATTTTAGTATTGTATTATTACATTGATATGATATTGTATTGATCATTATTTTGTAATGTTTTCCAAGGTATTCCAGGATTAGGTTAAACCTACGTAGTATTTAAATAATAATTGTTATTTTTACAATAATAGAATTTAATCAATTGATATCATATAAGTAAACCACCGACTGTGACCCAACGTACATTGTACGAAAATATGATCGGTGCCCATTACTGTATATAATATATTAATATAATTATTATAATAATATAATTATTATTATAATGATTATTATTAATAATATAATTAATTATATTATTTATCATTATATAAATTTAATATAAGCATTATATATTTAACATAATATTGATTGTAATATGTAGGTATAATAAACAAGGTCTTCTTAATTGAAAATTGTCATTATAATATAATTATTGTAATTAATAATTATTAATTTAATAATTAAATTATTAATTTAAAATATTATGATAATAATTATTAATTTAAAATATTATGATAATAATTATGAATTATCTCGAAGCAGGCTGCCGATTGTTATTATAAGAATATCAGATAGGCTCACTTGGGGATATAATGCAGCTAAAAAAAACAGCAAAATAAAACCAAAACAAAGAAATCACACATCCCCAAAATAAAAATTGAACTCTGACATTCTATTAATAATAATCGGCTGACTGCTATGAGATTCACGATAATTATCATAATAATTATGTTTAACATAATTATTATAAATATAAAACATAATGTTATATATTTAATATAATATTATCATAATATAATAATTTAATTATAATATATAAATATAAATATATAAATTATAATATAATATTATAATAATATATCACAATAATAATTATGTTTAGTATTTAAATAAATTTGTTTATTTATATAACTATAATAACAATTATTGCTAATTATGTAATATATAATTATATATATATATATTATAATAATTATAATAATTAAACAATATTGGGTAAATATTATTATAATAATTATATTTATTTCAATTGCGCTTTTTAAAAAAGATACAAATATTATATTTAATATATTTGTTTTGGTAAATATAAATAATAAAATACTCGAATGGTATAAATGTTGAACATACCAATATTTTACATCGATCGTCAGAAGATATTATATAGATATGATTTGTTCCAACATTTACAAAGTATATATTTCTTTTTTCTGGAGTCTGATAAAAAACAATTTTACATTTTTTCTTATTTTTTTTATTACTGGCTATTTTAGCAATCATAGTGCAATTCATTATAATGTAATGTAATAGTATATATGTATTAGGGTGTATTGTATTTAATAAATAATAAACAAAATATATATTTTACATATAGTTTAATATTAACTAGATAATTAACTTTTATACTTATTTATTCAAATATTTAAATAGTTTCAAATTTGTAATGTGAGTTTATATATTATAGGTGGATATATATTTACAAAGACACACAGATATATTAAAATCATAGATATTTGAATAATTAATTTCTATTAATTTTTAATTACTTGTAATCTACAAATCTATATTTATTTTACTATATGTACTATCTTAATTACTACTGAAGTTTACTAAAATGTATATTATTAAAATAGTATTTAGTATAGATAATGAGATCATATATTTAACTTATATTTAAAACAAACATTGGAATTCAATTTATTGCAGTAAAATATGAAATATTGCAATACTTAATTAATTAATTGTATATTGCAATATACATACCATGTGTATAGTCAGAGCTGGGCAGTATCAAGACCTCCTATAACCCCGAGGTTATAGGAGGTCTTGGCAATATACAGTATCTATTAATGCACAAAATCAGTATCGTAGATACATTTGTATTTGTATTTGTATCTATTATAAAAATTACAAAAGTATTTGTAATTGTATCTATTAGTCATAAATAGTATCTACGATACGTATCTACTAAGACAATTATTTAAACAGATACATTTTATTAAATAATATATCATTTGGTCATTATATTTATTTTATATCAATATTTTATAATATCATTTATAATTAATTTTAATATATATATACATTATATATATATATATTTGTTAATAAAATATCTTTTGTAAATATTGAAATTAATTCATTGTGTGAACGCACATTAAGGTATTAAGAATTATGATATATCAATTATAGTCATAGACATCTAAGGGGCGAAGCCGTATGTATTAATGTATAATGTATTTGATTATAGTGATTTATTTTCAAAAACCTTTTTATACATTTATTGAAAACAAAGAAATTATTTTGATAATATATTTTATACATAGATATTGATTGAGGACTCTAATGTCTATGATTTTATATAATAATTGATTTATAATTCAACATTATATATTATATAGAAAGATAAAATCATTTTAATAAATATGATAATTCTAAATAATAATAATTAATAATTTATTAATAATTATTTTTTTGTATAATTGATTATTTACTATATTCATGTTTAACATTCGAAAGTAAAGGTCGCTGATTATTTTTAGTTGAAAAATAGTATATTGTAATAATGTATAATTCTCTATAGTCTGTAATGGCTCATAGTATAATTTCAGATGAAATAATTATTTCGTTTAAATTAATTAGTTTAAACGCTAATACACTAACATATTCATTGTTGGCATCATTAAATGTCAATAAATATCAACACATATATTCTATATCATTTATTGAAGATCACGTTATAAGGTGTAAATATTTAATATGTCATTTTAAAGGAGGTATCCCACTAGCAGTATTTCCGGAAATAATGTCCTGAAATATTTTGCGAAAGTTATTTTCTAGCAAGTTAACTACAATTTTAGTGGGTTACCCTCTTACTTTCCGGCAACTTTCCGTAAAAATAGTAACTTTAAAGGGGGTATCCCACTACAAATTACTAGAAATCACTTTCTATAAAACATTTCCGGACATTATTTCCGTATAAAGGGGGTATCCCACTACAAGATTTTCCGGCAAATTACCGGAAATATTGTAACTTTAAAACCATTTTCTATCAAGTTGTAATGGGATACCCTATAAAGTTATTATATTTCAGTCAAGTAACCGGAAAGTAAGTGGGTTTCCCAGTAAAATTATAGTTAATTTTATAGAAAATAGTTTTAAAGTTAAAATACTTGTAGTGGGATACCCCCTTAAATGTTAATTGTTATGTTCTTATAATTTACTATTATACAATAATATATATATAATAATAACTAACATTTAATTTAATTGTTTATTATTCCAAGAGATCGAGTTCACCGCCAGGTCATGTCATATCAATGATAATAACACAACATCTCTCCTTCCTCCTCTCCTCTTAATGTTGATAGCGGTTAGGAATCCGGATAGTTCTTCCGGACTTCCTAACTGGGACACCTTCTTGGGTCATTTCTACACCATTTTGTAGTGGGCCATCTGATTCAGATATTTCTACGGGTGTATCGTTAGAGCTCGTTATTGTTGGGCTCTCTCTTATCTCTTCATTTGCATCTATAGATGAATCTTCTGGTATCTCTCTTGGTAGCGTGTCCATTAACTCGGGTACAGCTTCTGTATCCTCGTTGCAACTCCTTCTAGTTCTAACGTGGTCTAGATGTCTTCGAATACGACGTCCATCCTTCAAAAGTATCCATACCAAGTTATTTTTCCTTTCTTCAATTCTCCCCTCAATCCATGTATGTCCAGGCCTAAAATCCACTGCGGATACTGTATCTCCTGGACTGAACAATAACTCATTTCTTATCTTCTCTCTATCTCTTCCAGCTGCTATTACTTTATTCTCTACTGGGAACATGGCATCCAATCTAGTTCTTAACTTTCTCTTCATCAATCTCTCAGCTGGTGATATGTTTGTCACGGAATGCGGTGTTATGCGGTATCGCAGTAAGAACTTTGATAATCTTGTCTTGAGTGATTCTTCATTTCCACTGCTAACCAAAGCCTTCTTGAATGTTTGTACGGCTCTCTCTGCTAAACCATTCGAGTTTGGATGATACGGTGGTGTACAAATGTGTTTTATCCCATTTTGTTTTAGGAAAACCTTGAACTCCTCACTTGCGAAGTTGGGAGCATTATCACTGACTATTACTTGGGGAAAACCATGTGTTGCGAATATACTTCTTAACTCTTCAATTGTTTTTCCGCTAGTTGTTCCTTTCATTACCTTCACTTCAAGCCACCTGGAATATGCATCTACAACCACTAAGAACATCTCACCTAGATACGGTCCGGCATAATCAATATGTATTCTTTGCCATGGACCCGAAGGTTCCATCCATGGACTATACATTATTTGGTCAGGTTTGTTCAAAACTTGTTGACACCCACCACATTCTTTAACCATAGATTCTATGTCTAAATCAAGGCTAGGCCACCATACGTAACTCCTCGCCAGACTCTTCATTCTCACGATGCCCGGATGTCCTTCATGGAGGGTTTCTAATATGGCCTTCTGTAATTTATATGGTACAATTATCCTGGAACCCCACCATACCAACTCATTATAATTTAGGAGTTCTAGTTTCTTACGGTAATACGGTTTCCATACTTCTTCCATCTTATCTTCTGGCCACCCTTCCTGGATGTGTCTTCTAATTACCGTTAATGTTCGGTCTTCATTTGTTGCCTTCTGCAAGTCTTTCCTCTCTATTACTTCATCTAATTTGTTTATGTTAAACACCATTTCTTCTGGTATGGGTACTTTTCTTTCTTTTGTCTTTAAAGGTAACCTACTCATGGCATCTGCGTTTGCGATCTTACTTCCTGGTTTGTATTCAAACACATATTCGTATGCGGATAAGAGCAAAGCCCATCTTTGAATCCTTCCGGATACCATAGCAGGTACAGATTTAGCTTCATTCAATAATGTCAGTAATGGTTTATGATCATTCGCAATAGTAAATTTGCGACCAAATAAATATTTATGGAATTTCTTTACTCCAAATACGACACCTAACGCTTCTTTTTCAATCTGTGAATAATTTTTTTCAGCTTGTCCTAATGATCTTGACGCGAAAGCTACTGGTCGTTCTTCACCATTGTCCATTTCCTGACTAAGTACCGCTCCAATACCGTATTGCGAAGCATCACATGTTAATCTCGTGTTTCTCTTACTATCGAAATGTACCAACACCTTGGATGATGTTAACATCATTTTTGCCTGTTTGAAAGATTTCTCACACTCTTTAGACCATTTCCAACTCTTTCCTTTCTTCAATAGTTCATGTAACGGTCCAAATAGGTTTGATAAATTATTCAAGAATTTTCCGTAGTAATTAATCATTCCTAGGAAAGCTCGTAGTTGTGTACTATTCTCTGGGGAAGGTGCATCTATGATAGCTTTAACCTTTTTCTGTACAGGATGTAGTCCTTCAGCACTGATAATGTATCCTAGATACTCGACTTGGTTCCTTCCAAAAGTACACTTATCACTTCTCACTCTTATACCCGCCATATCTAGTCGTTTTAATACCATGTTCACATTTTTATCATGTTCTTCTTTATCTTTTCCTGTGATTAAGATATCATCCAGGTAACCACACACCATATTTAAACCTTGCAGTAATGAATCCATCACTCTCTGAAATATCGCGGGAGCAGCGGCGATGCCGAAACATAGACGGTTATATTTGAACAACCCTCTTGATGTGTTTATGGTTGTAAGATTCTTTGACTCCTCTTCTAATGGCATCTGTAGATATGCATTAGATAAATCTAATGTACTGAACATTTTTCCACCTACTAAATTTGTATAGAGATCCTCAATTTTTGGTATGGGGTAGCTATCAATCTTTGCAACTCTATTAACTGTGATTTTATAATCACCACATATTCGTATGCTTCCATCTTTCTTTAATATTGGCACTATTGGTGTTGCCCAGTCTGAATATCTTACGGCCTCGATTATACCTTCAGCTTCTAATCTCTCCAATTCTGCTTCTACTCTTTCTCTCATCGCATAAGGTACTGTCCTGGCTTTACAGAATTTTGGAACAGCATCTTTATGTATATTGATTACACCTTTTACCCCCTTCATCAATCCCAGTCCTTCTTTGAACACTTCAGGATACTTTCTCTTAAAGTCCTGTCCTTCCGGTTTTAGCGTGTCCACTACCAAAACCGACCTCCAATCTAGTCATAGTGAACTTATCATGTCCCTTCCAGCAATGTTGGGGACCTGTCCAGGTACTATGTATATTTTCATTCTTTTCTGCTCAATCTTTACATCAATCTTCCCTAATACTTTAATTAATTCGCCCGTAAAACTCTTTAGCCGTATATCTGACCACTGCAGTTTTGGCCTCTTTGCCTTTACCCATAACTGCTTGAATGTCATTTCTGACATGATGGATACCGCTGCCCCTGTATCTATTTGAAACTTACAGATAGTGCCATTGATTTTAACAGTGGAGGTTATACAACCACTATCTTCTTTCACAATATTATACATTGTATATACTTCTGGTTCAGAATCGGTATCTTCTTCTACATTATATGTGGTTTTCGGATGATTTCTGTTTTTCTCTATTCGTGGTGCTTTCTCGAGACACATAGGTTTAATATGTCCCTTCTTTCCACATCTATAACATGATGCGTTTTTCAACCTACAATCTTCTGATTTATGATTTCTTTTACCACATACTTTACAAGTTGTAAACTCCTTTTTGTTATGTTCGGGTCTTGGAGACCACTGTTTTCGATCCGTCTCCATGGCGTATACCTTCTCTGTATCATGATGTTCTAATGTTGTTAATTATTCATCTGTTAACTCTGCTCCAATCGAAATATCGATTGCTGTCTGTAGGTCTAATTTTGTTTTGGCTAGTAATAGCCTTTGTATACGTGTGTTATGTATACCACATACAATACGGTCTCTAATTTGTTCGTCTAAGTCTGCAAACTTGCAAAATTCGCTCATTTTTCGAAGTTCTGCAATGTAACTAGCCACTGATTGCCCTTCCTGTCTCACATAAGTGTTAAACTTATACCTCTCTATTATCTCAGAGGGTACTGGATTAAAATGTTTTTTTAATACATCCCAAACATTTTCTAATGTCGATTTCAATGGAGAAATAGGGGTTAGTAAGTTCCTAACCAGTTTATATGTCTTTGGCCCTATAGCTGTTAGTACATTTGCCAGTTTCTTTTTTTCGTCCGTGATATCGTTCGCGATAAAAAAACATTCTACTCGCTCTTCATAACTTTGTACATTTTCACTTTCAGCATTAAATTCACCTATACTTGCTCCAATATTCATTTTTAATTTCTTTCCTTTTTGGTGCTTATTGTTGAATTTTCTCTGCTTGTTCTTATGTCCTCGTCGCCAATTGTTATGTTCTTATAATTTACTATTATACAATAATATATATATATAATAATAACTAACATTTAATTTAATTGTTTATTATTCCAAGAGATCGAGTTCACCGCCAGGTCATGTCATATCAATAATATATATATAATAATAACTAACATTTAATTTAATTGTTTATTATTCCAAGAGATCGAGTTCACCGCCAGGTCATGTCATATCAATGATAATAACACAACATTTATGTTAATGTTCCTCGATATGTACTTTCAAATCAACATCGATTAATATATATATAAATATAATTGATATCTACTATATACATTGTATATATTTATAATGTATTTGTATCTACTAAGATGTATCTACTAAGAAAATTATGTATTTGTAATTGTATCTACTATGATTTTTTTTAAAGTAATTGTAGTAGTATCTATTATAAGAAAAAAATGTGTAATTGTAATTGTATCTATTATAAATTTTTCGAGTATCGTGCCCATCTCTGTGTATAGTACACACTGTATACCATACATAGTATTGTGTCAACCTTTACAATTTTAATGTATCTTATATATTGATATGGAAAAATATCATTTATTGTATACCTGATAAAAGTCAAATAGAAACTATAAACTTAATCAAACATTAATAATTTATTTAGGAATTTGAACTTAACAAAATATTCAACAATTTTATATAATTTTATAGAATATTATATTTTATTATAATAATAGTGTATTATAATAATAACTATAGTGCTAATCATTAAAATTATGTAACCTGCGTAATTATACCTATGTCCGCATAATCATGGAGATAAGAGGTAGGTATCCCATGATTTATATTAAAAAAGTAGGTTAGCATACTTATTAGATATTATAACGTATAGTCTAGAACCTAGGGTTTAGGGGTCTAGAAGGGTATAGAAGTTAAGTTTTAATTAGGCCTAATTCCAAAGGTGAAACATGATAAACGAAATTCCCATTCTATTATATGAATGGACGCAATTATTTGTAAGGAATGAATTAATACGAATTATAGGAGGATAATGTGTTATTAAGTTTATATAGAAATGTTAGTTGTTTATTCTAAACTTAGTATTTTATGATAATTGCTCTGTTATCTTTTTTATTGATAATTACGTAGGTTATAATCCTAATGTTATAATATTTATTTATTAATAAACTATAACTAAACAATCTTCATTAATATAATGTATTAATTAGTGATAATAAACTAATTAGTGATAATACAATAATTAGTAATACATCAATGTTTCTCGGTTGTCATCATATCTATCTATCTACAAACTATTTAAATATAAAAACATTATTTAAATTAACGTTAGACTAAATAATGAACAACATAACTATTAATTTCGATTCCAAAGGCAACACAAGAAAATGCTCAAACTAAAACACAATATATTTTATTTAGTAATTTTAGCAAAACACTTCTCAGAAGTATAATAAAATATTATAACCACGAGCTGAAGAAATTCATTTAGCTGAACCAGTTGGATTCAGTGTATGGTTAAATATAATGAACACAATTGCAATACTAAATTCAATCATGTATAGGTTAAGATGTAACCATGGTGATATAACCTAAATTAATTTGTAAACATGGTGATAAAACTAACACTAATCTGTATTCATGAATCGGATAATTCATTTTTGAAAACTAAAAAAGTTTTAATTATTTTAACAATTGCTTCTATATTAAACTGTAAATAATTTATTCCACTTAATATACTTATCGAAACTATATAATATATACATTTATTTGTAATCATACTATTAAATCTTTATAACTACGAATACAATATTAATTAAGAATATCATACATGCATATATAGTCATATATATGCATGTATACAAAGGTGGATGATTTTATTTATGATCTAAAAAAGGGATGTTGTGTTAGATTGTTCATTTGTTCAGATATATTATCATTGCTAGAAGCTTCTCACAAATTCAAACCTAGGTTTGAATTTATCTTATCCTAAGTAGAATTCTACCTATTTATTAAATAAACGATACATGTATTATTACATTTATATATATATATATATATATATTTAAATATATGTATATGTGTGTCAACAATTATAAATATAGTATAACGAAACAATAATGCCAATAAAACAAATCTAATGATTAAGAATGATTAACATCGTGTTTAAACGGTAAATCTAACATATAGGTTATATACTGTATGTAGGTTAGTACTTACCTATGCACGGTAAATAAATTCATCGAATACAAGTATCTGTAACGATAAATCTGTCTCTTCACTCTGTCGTAGAAGTACGACCCAGTGTAAGACTATTTATCGTCGTAGATATGTCCTACCGTGTGAACACGCCCTAATGTGAGAACAATTCAAAATATCATCGTATTCCGAATGTTTCGCATTCCCAAAACCCCCTCACAACACGAGGCTCACGATACGAGGCTCACATCCCCTACTCGTCGACCATACTAGTTGTAAACCTGATCATAATACTCATATTATGTTGTTATCTACATTTACTAATACATAATTGTAATTTATTATGAACATATAAACAAATTAGTCATAGACCATCATATATAGTTTATTATTTTCGGAAGTGATACAAATAGTTTAAATAAATAATATATTCCTAACTAATATTATAATACTAAATATAATACATGTAAACAAATCTTTTTGAAAAAATAATAATGTTTATAAAAATATTAATAGGTTAAATACTATATTAAATAATATTCGACAACAATTGTTGTATATTAATATATATATATATATATATAGGACAATAATTCTGATGAATATTTGATAAGATTACTATGAGTAAGAGATGTGAATTAGGTGATATATGAAGGTCATTTAACGCATTACGTCATATTTTAAACTTGAGTTAGGTCATCGACGACACAACATAAATATAACACTATAGGAAGGATATTAATGTGCAATGCATCATGTGTTATTATTAATTAGGGGAAAGTCTCTGATTATCGACCCCCTCCTAATACCGACCCCCTCTCGTATCTCAGTAACTATAAGAGATATCAACAAATTATATATACTTGAAATGTTAGTAATTTAATGATAAATATGAATAAGTATTTTGTTTTTAAAAATATTCAATCCTACAATTGTTATTTGATAAAATGAAATATTCTATTTTTACTTTATAAATATTTGAATAATAACTTTTTTTAAATCATTTTAAATACTTTATTAATTAAAAGAAAACGTCATACTGCACATAATATTGTAGATCAATAAAATGTTTATAACTATTATAAAATAATGTAATTTGAATCAATATTAACCAAGATATCTTAATTATAGTAACCTATATGAATTTCCTATTACCGACCCCCTAAATTACCCTTTCACCGACCCCATGTGATTTATAATATCCAATAAAAATAGATCAGTATTTTACTTTAAAATGTGTCGTAGGTTGTTTGTGTATCATTGATATAGATTTATGATTCATGATTCCAGTTAATTATATAAATACTGATTAATAAATAAATAGTAAATAATAATATACAATATTTTAATATAATTACTATAAATTTTAAATTAAAATTTAATATTACTATTAAAACATAAATTCAATACAAAATAAATTGCGTGCATGTTATAATTAATTATATTTATGTATATCTACTATTGTTATTGGATATTATAATACTACAATTAGTTATACCACTATTATTTTAGATAGTCAGTAATAGGATAATGGGTCGGTATTAGGCACATGTATCCGATTACCGACCCCCATGTTTATTCTTGTAAATATAAATATATCAAAAATTTAAAATAGCCACATTATTATTGGCATAATATTACCCTAATTACAAAATTTCATATATATATATATTTAATATTGAGTAAGTTATTACAAATAATCATTTAGTGGTCGGTAATCGGATAATTTCCCCTAATATATATGTGTATATTTATTATATTTGTATATATATATATATATATATAATATATTATTAATTATAATAAGTGACGAAATAAATACTTGTTGGGTTGTAATCATGATTATATTATTGGTTGCAAACAATGATATCAAGATTTATTCATTTTTGGTTTAACTTATTTATATTTTAATAATTAATCCAACAAATATTAAATTATTTTCTAAGTCACAATTTCATTTACTATATAATCATTCAATTATAATATTCTAAACTATACTAATCAGTGTAATAATATAGAGGACATGGAAATGATTCATACGTGCTATTTTAATATGTTTACAACATATTAGGCTACAATATTGTATTATCTCAAAGTTCAGAATATAAGAATAATAATAAGTTTATAACTATAGTTATAACTATATATAGTTATACATTTATTCTAGCTATATATATAGCTTAAATTATATATTTATAAAAATAAAAATAAGGATAAGTGTATATTAAGTTTTAAATAGTTTTCAATATATATATATATATATATATATGTATGTATATTTAATAACTATTATTTATGTATAAAGAGAGATCCTATAGTATATAACTAGTATGTGACCCATATATTGTTTTCAAAGATATTATTCTAATTTTATATTAGTGTGTCAATCAGTGTAAATATATCTGTAGGATGAATAGTATTATTGATTCTCATTAATATAACATATATCACACTAATGATCGTCTACTGCATTCGTCGGTGCATTCTACTAATTGTCATCCATATATAGGCAATAACAACTCGACTATCCTATACATATTCTGATTATATATAGCCTATACGTGAATGGTATTCCACGATATCGCTTTCATTAAATTCGAATCAAGTATTCGATCTTCGAAAGTAACGCCTACCCTCGAAGTATCGACACGCCCACTTATTCGTCAATTATAACTGATTCGTAATAGTATTTCGTCACGTCTCTCAGCGCCGTTGTGAAACAGGAAGCAGCGACAGTATGACGCAATCTCATGTCACCGAATATCCGAGGTTTATATATTATCTATAGGTGTGTGAATGAATACTCTTTGATTTACATATACATAATATACATAAAGGTATACCTTAACTATAGTTAACTATTAATTAATATATATATATATATATATATATATATATATGTGTATATATAAATATATTGTCTAGGGTCGATGCATTATCATGCATGACCCCATGGGGTAGATGAACTATGGCTCAGTGGGACAACCAAAAGCTAGTAAGCCAGATGTCCCGTGTTCGACTCAAGGCAGTTAACTATAGTTAACTATATACAGTATATAGTATACAATATATTGTATACAATAATTCTTGTTTTTCTCTTGTGTTTATCAAGAACTTAAAATACGATATATCAAAACACAAGAACATTTTTTTTACAATTTGTATTGTATTGTCCGGGGCCCTTCACAGTTATTTATAACATGTATACATCTATGACTTCTTGAGGGGTCCATTTGTATCCGCTATTAAAATACAAATTTGTATCGTATTCAATATATATTTGTGATTTCAATAAATAAATATTATATATTATATATATAAATATATATATATATTTATATATTATCCTTTTCATACATTATGTAACCTATTATGAGTTAAATTAAGAGATAAATATGATTTTCCAATCTTAAATTTAAGATATTTCTATCTCTTATATTATCATCAAAATATATTTTTTTATTTCCCGAGGAATATATTACATAATACTTTTAACCATAATGCAACAGTGATATAAACTTATTTAACTTCGATATCCATCGACAAATCGACATACTTTAGTATAAACAATGATCACTAAAGATCATTGTTTATTCGAGATAAGGAACTTAGATAGAGTTTTCATGAAGTGCACTTATAACCGTATGGCTCTAATATCTCTTCGAAGCCGCTCTCGTGTTAAGGAATATATGGTTTTAACGAGAGCCAATCATATATATATATACACAATTATATTAGGATCACTTTATACCTAGATCACTTCCAAATATTAATTTAACGGGTCTTAAACCCGTATCATAATGACAACTGAGCCACACAGGCAGTAGGGGAAAGTAACCTAATACATACACTTTAACAATAAATGGTCTTAACATTTTATGAATCATTAGTTTATTCAAAAAATACAATATATTAATATTATAAGATTATAGATATTATTGTGATTTTAAAATTTTATTTAATATTTTACTTCCATAGATAACGTGGGTGTCCGTATTCGGTACCCATGTCCGAATACGGATACCCCATATACCATTAGATAAACTATAGTTATATAATCAATACTATATATATATATATATATATATATATATATATAGTATTGATGAATCAATCAGACAAATTACAATTACATTATTTATAATTAATTTTATGAACAATTTTTTCTAATTTAATTAGTTAATAATTTATTTATTTTTATTATTTTTTAATTAATAATACAATTTAAGTATCTACATAATAAAAAATTTAGATTTATCTGTATTGGTGGTATTAATATTATAACGCACGCGATTTATATGAATATCAGAATTGTTCATACGCTGTGCGCTGATTGGTTATAGGGTGTCCGACGGACACTGTCGGACGGACACGACGAACACTGTCCGTATTAATACATGTATAGTGTCCGACGGACATTGTTCGTATTAGGAACGTATATGACCTCTATAGATATATGATTATAACTTAATGAAAATTTGATAATAAATATAGAAATTATATATATATATATATAATTGAATAATGCTTTATTTTTTAATAATATAATTTTATATTTTATATCGATACATTTTTATATTCACGAGAAGGTTTTAAGTTGACAATTTTTTTCATAAATTTAAAAACGTAATAAAAAAACAGTTTATTGGATATATCTGCAATATTTTAAATAATAAAAAAATAAAACATACTTTTTTATACTATTTATATAATTATGAATATTTTATTAATTAAAATTTTATTGTGGGATTTATGGTTTCTGATATATCGAGAGTGTCCGTATTCGGGCACTGTCTGTATTCGGTTACTTTCCCCTATATTAATATACTTTTTTCTTCTTAATTATTTGTTTACACATATAAACATATACATATATATATATATATATATATATATATATATATATATATATATATATATATATATATATATATATATATTAATATACTACCTATAGTCACTATTTGTTTTTGTTATCAATAAACTATATATATATAAATATATATATATATATATATATATATATATATATATATATATATATATATATATATATATATATATATATATATATATATATATATATATATATATATATACACATATATTATGATGTGTATGTCATAGAGGGATGATCGATATTGTGGCGATAATTATATTTAAAAAATTATAAGAGCTATAAAAATGTATAAATACGAAAAGGGTAGATAATTGAATTATAAGAATAATAGTATTAATATTTTTATTATTATATCAATATTAATTATTGATTTTAGATTGTAAAAAAAATAAAATGTATTATCGAAAATGTAAACGTAAATGTAAACTTAAAGGTAACGGATTTTTAAAGTTACTTTATTTTACAGACAAGATTTGTATACAATTATGTATTTAATAAATATTCAGTTAACATAATAAATTTATTTTCAATTATATAAATATTAAATAATTTAATACAGGACCCGATACTACTGGCACTTTTAGAATTATCGACCACGATACCCTCCCTTGAATATTTCTTATGTATTTACACAGACAATTTGCTTTTTAATAGATATAGAATTAATAGAATAATAAAATCTCATTATTAACTATTGGTATATATTATTAAGAACAATATATTGTATTAACAGGTATATATATTATATATTTGTTTTCTAGTAATATAATAAAAACATAGGTCATATATGTCACATAGGTCATATATCAAATATTATAATGACCTTCCTTCCCCTATAAACCTAACATTTTCATACGGTTTTTAAAATGATATGTAACTATTTGTCTAATGTAACTCATATAACCCATATAGGTTACCTATATGTATATTACCTATATATATATATTACCTATATATAGGTAAACCCATATGTTACCTTATTGTATGATTAATTTGATATAAGTTAGGTATTAATTAATTCAATATTTCTTATACATATATTACTAGTATTATAACAAATATAGCTCAGTGAACTATTTCTACTTTAATTCTTATTGCAGTCTATTATATAGCTAATAGTAACAACATAGCCAATATAATGTATTAATAAAAATATTTTAAAATGTAACGTGATCTCTATATATATATGTGTATTAATATTTATTTTTAAAATCCAACAATTCTTTTTCTTTTAACATTATTAAAGTGACAATATTAGATTAATATTATAATAATTAAATTTCTCGGAATAATAATGCATATATAATTATTAATATTAATATATTAATATGATAATTATAAAATATATATATATATATATATATATATATATATATATTATATTAAATAACTTTGCGCGTAGAACACGTACAATAAATAAAGTCAATATCACACACTCAGAGGTGCGATATCTAGATCGTCAATAGCGCACTTCTCATAACAATAGAAAGCGGCCTAGCTGCATATTTACTATTTTCACTTTTATTAGAGTGGAGTAGAATGAGAAATTCAATAATTCCTATAATTTGATTGATTTCTACCCAGGCGTTATTTTCGTGGCCTTACGCCTGTATTTGTATTATATAATAATCATGTGTGCGTGTGTATGCGTGTGGGTATGTATTATGGGTGTGTGTGCGGGTGTGTGTGCGACGCATATTGTGCATGTGCGTTTATACGTACACATATACACATATTAACACGTAGACATATATGAGTTAAATATACATTTTATTCGCTAAAAACAAATTACTTTACTTTTTATATTACACGTAATACTAAATATATATATTGATTAATTTCCATTGCATATACCGAATATCCACTCTATAGAGTTTCTATATATAAAGTTTATTATAAATAAATTAATAATCTATTCTTATAAAAATAAGACTATATTACAATAATATAGCTAAATATAGCTATATACCCATCACCTATAGGCAGTACTTGGGTATAGATAATAATGCCTACTATAGATAATACTATAGTATACCCATTACTATCTTTTAGTATTCAGTTATTCGTCTCTTTATATAAAGTGGTAAAATGTGGTAAACAAATACACACGAAATACACGCATTAATGCAACTATTTCGTGTGTATTTTTCTACGGCGTAAAAGTATAAACGAAATACATGCATTAATGCAACTATTTGTTTACCATTGTTTACCGGGTATTATAATAAAATAAATAAACTTTATTTATAATTATGAATTACATATATGTACTATAATACTTAATCTACTATAGTAGTCTATAGTATATATATATATATATATATATAGATACTAGAGTATATATACTATATATATAACCATATAAGACAATGTAGACACGAGCATATATATATATATATATATATATATATATTATAAATAGGTATATAAATATAATGTATATAGATATAATACATCATATATGATCTATAGATACTAGAGTGTATAATATTACATTACATTTATTAAATATATTTAACTATAGTATTTATAAAATAGGTGAATTAACCTACTTCAGTTTTATTCAAATAATATTTAGATTGATATTATTAATCAATTTTAGAGTTATGTACTATGTATATATTAGACAATTATTAAACACGGGTAACTTTTTTATAATATATATTTAATTCTTAACATGTATAAATACTTCTATATTCTATTTAATATAATATCTGTAAACAACTTTAATTAAACTGTGTAACCCACTTCTGCTTATCGACTTTATAAATAATAATGTTTTAATTGTAATTACTAATCATTATAATAAATATTAATATATTATAATATATTAATTTGTATATATATATATATATATATATATATATATATATAGTATGTATAGTATAATATACGATGCATCGATAACCATGGATATGAAAGTGGGGCTATTGTCTGAATGGGGTAGACTATTTGCCCACAGAGACGTCGGCCCTTGTACATTAACATTTAATACTAACATCGATCACCAATATAACACAAGTTGCAATGTATTCAAGATTAGCTAATTATAATCAATATTAACAATATATTCCTAAAGCATATACAATAATAGTTATTGCTCGTGGGTTTTATCTTAATAAATCATTTAAATGAAAGTTATCGTAATCAATAAATTTAATTGTAATGGGATTTTTAATGGTATTTGTTATTTTATAAAATGTATACATTTTATTACAGGGGCGGTAACTTGATATAGTGTTGGAACCACAACAATATTATATATATATATATATATATATATATATATATATATATATATTTATCTATAGATCTAAATATCTCTGATTTTTATAAGTGTATTATTCAAATATATGGATTATAATTAGTACACGTAATTTACACCTGAGCGAGAAGGGTAGCCACATACGAGATGCTTGATGAGGTGTTGTAGTATAGTGAGCCAGTCGTGTTATGCAGTAAGTAGTACGTATTGAGGAAAGGATAATCAGATTTAGTTCAGCAGTAGCTTTAGCAGGAAATAGATTCAGTAAGGAAGAACAATAATCAAGTCGGGAAAGTACAAGAGCATTTATTAGAGTTTTCGTAAGTTTTCTGAAAGTGAGGTCAGTATTTTTTTAATTCTGTAGAGATGAAAGTTAGAGGATTTTGTAATGGATGATAAGTGATTCTGAAATGATAATTTTTCATTAAATACAAATCCTAGGTTTTTGGAGGAATGGTAAGGAGAAATAATCATGTTGTTTAGAGTAAAGTTTGGAAAGGAAGTATCAGAAGTAGATATGTTAAATACAGTAGTATTAAAGAACTTAATTAGTAGTTTATTGGGGAGGAGTCATAATCGTATACAGTTTGTACACTCGATTAATTTAGAGTTAATGGTATTATGAGAATTTACAGGGAAAAAGGTAATCAGTTGAATATCATCAGCAAAAACGTGGTAGTGTATATTTGGAAAGTTCTTAATCAGAACAGCAATAGGGCGGATATAAATAGACCTAAAACTGATCCTTAGGGAATACCGTGGTTAAGTGGAGAAAGGAGCAAGTAAGATTTGTCAATCATAATAGAGATGTTGCGGTTAGTCAGATATGAAGTAAATCATTTATATCTAAGCCAGATATACCCATCGTATACTATATAGTATCCCAGCAAACAGTAAGAGCAGCATAATAGCAGCATAACAGCATATGCTAGAGCCTCAAATGTTTACATTGTGCTATTATGCTGATATTATGCTGCTATTAATTTGTCATAATATTATGCTGCTGTTATGCTGCTATTATGCTGCCATTATGCTGATATTATGCTGCTATTAATTTGTCATAATATTATGCTGCTATTATGCTGCTATTATTAGAAGAGCAGCATAATAGCAGCATAGTATACTTTTAATAGCAGCATAATAGCACAATGTAAACATTTGAGGCTCTAGCATATGCTGTTATGCTGCTATTATGCTGCCCTTACTGTTTGCTGGGATATAGTATATAGTATATACTATAGTAAGCCGCGATATTAATATATTATGGTCCAGGGTGTCAAAAGTAGATGAGATCAAGTAGGATTAGTTAGCAACACGTGTTGCTATTTAAGATGTACAATATTGTGTCAGTAATACGGGGGAGAGCTCTTTCGGTCGAATTACCATTACGAAAAGCGCTTTGAAACGGGTCGAAAAGATTTTTTTTATAAAATGAGAGATTATGGCAGTCTTGAGGCAGGGTGAAACCTGGCCAACGTTTAGTAAGTTCGCAATAATATCCAAAAAAAATAGGAGAACATAAGGGTGAACGTTTATGATATAATGAGATATGTATGGGGATCGGTGGGGGAGGTACAGTGAGAGTTTATGAGTAGGTCATTTACTTCATACAGTGAAGGGATAGTTAATATAATTTAATGAGTCAATGGGATGGGTAATATAGATTATAAGATTGAGTATGGATGGAGTAGACGCGCCAATTATAGTATGAATAATACTTGCTATTTTATTTTCAAATAATTTTTCAAAAATATAGCATAGTTGAAAATTTAACGTGTTCGATAAAATGGGGAGTATTTTTTCATCTGGAGGAGAGAGAATTTTATTTTCCATTTTAAATAATTTTCGAGGATCAACATAGATTAATACTATATTTTTATTATAATTTATGGACTTTTAACGATATATAGTAGATTTATAATTTTTCTAGCTAGTGATAGAGCTAATTTTGTTTCATTAGAATGATTTTTATTTTTAATTTCTTCTCAAAATTGCGAACACTCTTCTTGAAGATGAAAAGTTTGTGATAGAATAGGAGAGAAAAAGGGCAATCAGTAATTAAGTTAGTATTTGTAGGTGCATGTATATTGACACTATGTTGGAGAATTTAGTTTCAGAGTAACAGATAGAGGGAAGTATGAGGAGAGATTTAAGTTTTTATATTGCTTACAAATATTGGTATACAAAGATTTATCATACCTATAGGTCAATAGACTTAAAATCTCTATATATAATACGTTTTCGTTTAATATTTGTGAATTTTAGATTTATAGAGAATTCCACAATAAAATCTTCTGTTAGTAGTTCAATTTGTTGAAAGGAGTTAGGGTTTATACATCCAATAAAAGATTGGATAGGGGTGTAAATACCACATCAAGTGTATTACTACTGGAATGGGTGGGAAAGAGACTCAGTTAGGAGTTTAAAGTCACTAGTGGGATAGATGGGATAATTTGAGTGATAATTTAAGTCACCAAGAATTATTGGTAAATAGGATGAAGATGAAAGAAGATAATGGATGAAATCATGAAATTCGTCAAAGAATACAATTTTTTTGGATTTTGATGGACGATAGATTATGGTGAGAGTAGTATATATATATATAAATATATATATATATATATATATATATATATTAATACAATACAAATAGCGAATACAAATGGACCTTCAAGAAGTCATATTATAAATAACTGTGAGGGGCCCGGATATTACGATATAAATAATAAAAAAAAATTATCTTGTGTTTTGAATTATCGTTTATTAAGTTCTTGATAAACAGAAGAGAAACATATGCTATATAAGAACTGCCTGGAATCAAACCACGGACCTATAGCTTATTAGATGTTGGCTGTTCCACTGATCCATATATCCCAGACATATATATACATATATATATATATATATATATAATTATATGTGTGTGTGTCAAATATGTTAACTATTATCCTGTAGATTATAGTTGACTATAATCGAATATATATAGTAGAACAATAACTTATTGAAAAGCAAAATGTCCCGTATGTATGATCGAGGATAGTTGTTGTTTCTCTCATGCAGTTATCAATAACTTAGTATTTCTTACTCGTTTAAACTATTAATCAAACACTAGAAAACAAATATAATGTATTTATTTGTATTGTTCCATGGTCCCTCACATTTATATGTATAGCTTTCCCCTAAAGTCTACGACTTATCTAGGGGTTCATTTGTTTACGATATTCAAATATGTTCAATAAATAAATATTATTATTATTGCTATATATATATATATATTAGAGGTGTTATAATTTGAATATAACTCATATTTATATTTGACTATATCATGAACAATGAATAGTGTTTTCACTGTTGTTAATAAATAAGAAATATATTCAAGTATTCAATCGTTATATTACGTAATTATATATATGTGTGTGTATGTATTACTTGATACGTAATGCTGGTACCGTCTGCAGATATCTAAAGAACAGAAAACATCTGAGGGATATCAAACAAAAACACGAGAAAAATCTGAAATTCATCAACAAAAGAAATGAGATATTTGCTGAGGGGCTATATGACGCTACATATTGGCAAGTACCAATCATGTGTGTGTATGTGTGTATGTATGTGTATGTGTTGGTGTGTATATGTGTGTAATTAGTCACGGATGTGTTAAATCTGAATATATGTATATATATATATATATATTATAAATTACATAATAATGTGTAACATGGTGTATAAATACTATATATTAAATATAATATTTTAGTACACTTTCAAATGTAACGATTAAACTTACCTATAATATTATATATGATTATCCATGCATATATATATATATATGAATAGTTGTTAGATGATTACATAATACGTATGATTAATACGTATTGCATTGTGTAGCGACACTATCAACAAGATAAAGGAGGAGGAGAACACTAAAATAAAAGAGATGGATCTTAAGACTAAATCACTGAACCTTAACCTCAGGAATATAGGTTAGCACTGCTAACTTAGCAGTTGGGTCATCTAAGACTGTAACTGGGTTTAATTTAACTAGCAGATGCCTCGTGACACGTTCGTACGCATGAGCACACACATCCGCACACACATCAGCACACACATCCGCACATACATCAGCACATATATACACGCACACATATGCGTATATATATATATATATATATATATATATATATATATATATATATATGTATGTATTATTTTATATAATGGACAATTTATTGAATTATTTACGAATATATCAGTGCTCATGAGCTTATCATTGTTTATAATACATCTATAAATAGAGCGCGATGAATACTTAATGTGGCACACAGGCTTAACAGTGATTTGTTATATGTTGTATATATGTTATATATTATTGATTTATGTTTTAATAGTAATATTACATTTGAATTTAAACTTGAGAGTAATTATATTAAAATAGTGTATATTATTATTTAATATTTATTTATTAATCAGTATGTATATAATCAACTGGAATCATGAATCTTAAATCTATATCAATGATACACAAACAACCTACGATACATTTTAAAGTAAAATACGTATCTATTTTGATTGGATACAATAAATCACATGGGGTCGGTATTGGGGTAATTTAGGGGGTCGATATTAGGTAAATCATATGGGTTGCTATAATTAAGATATTTTGGTTAATAGTTATTCAAATTAAATTATGTGTATAATAGTTATAAACATTTTATTGATCTACAATATTATGCGCAGTATTAAGTTTTCTTTTAAATAATAATTTATTTACAATGATTTAAAAAAAGTTATTATTCAAATATTTAAAAAGTAAAAACAGAATATTACATTTTATCAAATAACAATTTTAGGATTAAATATTTTTTAAAACAAAATACGTTTTCATATTTATCATTTAATTACTAAAAGTTTGTGTATATATTATTTTTTGATATCTTTTATAGTTACTGAGATACGAGAGTGGTCGGTATTAGGAGGTAATCGTAATCGGGGACTTTTCCCTAGTTATAACTATATATAGTGAGATGCTCATAGTAACAGCTTTCCTATTAGGTTAAATATTAGTTAAACATATATGTATTCTTACATATTCTCTAAACTACATGTATATAACATAGAAAATACATCATTAAAGTGTTAACTATAGTATAATATATATAGTATAATATATAGTATAATATATATAATATTATAATATTTAACCTAATAGGAAAGCTGTCGCTATGAGCATCTCGGTGTATACATTTTTAAAGAAGATTCAGTATTATGAAACATTATTACGTGTTTCATAAGCGTCATCTGAATATTCGGAAATAATATTCATCTTGTAATCATAATATTATAAAATAGTTATAAAATAATAATTTAATATTATCCAAGAACAAATAATATCTTCGTATGTATCTAAGATATTATTATAATCAGAATTATTTGAATTATTAATATATATGTTATTGAATTGAAACTAAATCTATTGAAATATATGGTAGGATATTAAAATAGACCATTTTGTAATAATAATAATGATAACAATTTATTTACTCGAATTGCTTTCACAAAATGCCGATATATTTGTATAGTTGCATGCCTTCCTAACCCATCCTTATTCTTCTTCTTCTTCTTCTTCATATTTCGTATTATAATTAATTAATTATATTTGTTTTGTTATTAAACGTAATTATTTCTTTTAATTATTTTAATTCTTAGTTGTCATTGTTATAATTGAATATGCATACTTTGTATACTTGTATATACCTATATAACATTTTTTAATTTGTATGTATATTTAGTTGAATGGTATTTTGTAATCTCTATTATTTCGTGGAGTATATTTGTACGGGTAATTATCTCGACGAGCAGCAATGCTTCTACAATTACCTTATATAGAAGTATACTTATACCTACATCTGATAATGATTATAATAATAATATATCTTTATATTTACTAAGTTAATAATATTATTATATTTCATATTATAGTGCATTATATTTTTATTTTTCATATTAGAGTGAATCTAGTACATGACTCATAAAGTTGTGAGATTGGTAATTATATCATGTAAATACCTTATTTTTATGTTGTATGTATCGCATGTATATTATTTAATGGGTAGGTGTTAGTAGGTAACTTCTAGAATATGTATTGTTATTTGTATTTATGTATTTGTAATAAGTGTATTATAGCCTAGATTGATAGATTGATACAAAGTTTATTGAATTACTGGTTATATATAAAAAAAGAAAAAAAAACACCATATAATTATATAACATATATAAATAAAACATATAGGGATGTGATAACAATTATATTAAACAAATTATTTGCAATTATATTTTATATAATGGTTATAGCTATTATATGTCCTATTCTATTATATTAATTATTCCATCGTGTGCTTGCCAATAGTGAATATTATGAACAAACATGTGTATGCAAACCATGTAGTGACTTAGTTGTGTAATAAATTATTACTAATACATTATTAGTAATAATATAAATGTTGGATATATCTAAAGATATAAAATCACTGGTTTTTCTTAATATACTATATAGTAATATACCATATGGTATAGATGACAATTAATTGTTTAGATGATATATATATGATATATAAAATTAAATGTTGTTGTCTTCCATAAAATATATTTGTTAATTTATCACTCATTATCGATTCTGTGTCTTTGTAACAATTTTAATATTTTAATAATATAATATGTTATAGAAGGGAGGTTATAGTATACTTAATATATATATATTATAACTACTCTATAACCACTATATGAATTATATATATATATATATATATATATATATATAATGTATACATTATATGTAAACACCTTCAGGCTACTAGGCTAGACATAACAACTTACAATGAAAGATACTGGTAGTCAGTAAGACGTGCAATATAGCCTAGCATGCTTAATGCATTAAATATTTAAATATATATATATATATATATATATATTTATATATTACATAATTTGCAATTTGCTAACTATAATTATATTTAATATGAAATTCTAATGCACAATTGTCATTTACAATATATTCTGAACACAGCTGTATAATACTTGTTATTTATTATTTATTATTAAATAGTAAAATAGCTATTACATGTATATACCTACGTAATATATATATATATATATATATATATTTATAAAATTTGAAAATATGTAATTAATAAAAAAAGTGTTTCTGAAATATTGTAAAGGTGTCAGTATTAGAGTACGCTCCTCTACTTTAGATAACATTATATTAATCCCAAAATAAAAGTGATCATCCACAATGATAAATGTCCTTTTCATGTTATTTATAGTGTATATATATAATACATTATTATTAATACTTATCGAATTCTACAATAAATTATGTAAGGGAAGTGTTCGTTTAATTTTTTTTTCAAAAATCAATACACTTTAAAATACTAAAACATAATTAATTATTTTTAAAATGATATATAATATATCGTTCAAGAGTAACCATAATTGACATATTATTTAATAAAATACTATACTAATCTATCTATTATATATATTTAAAAAATAAATTTGCATATATGCCTCAACATGAGAGCGGCTTCGAAGGGACCTTATAAGGATTTCTAATTTCTAATTCTAATTATATAGAGCCATATATGGTTATAAGTGAAAACTTCATCTAAGTTCCTGGATTGGATGAAAGGACTCCACCAAATAAAAATAACAATAACAATAACAACAATAACAATATATTACGGATAATTATAAATGTTATATACTTAATATAATACATTTAACTCTGAACTAACTCCCGCCAGGTGTCAGTACAGGAATACTTCTTAATAATTCAACAACTCGACATAAGAATGTACAAAACTTCATACATCCAGAAGATTCTAAAGGTATACAGCAATAATAGTGTATTATAGAAATAATATATATATATATATATATATATATATATATATATATATATATATATATTATATTTCATTTATTATTAAATTAATAATATATTTATGCGTGAGTATATTTAATATATTATTATAATAATTATTAATATGTAGTAATACAATTTTCTTAATAATATGTAAGCGTTATTATAATATAATATATCATGAAGTTATATTTCACAAAACTAAGCTTTATGTTAACTATTATTCAACTAATATTTATGATTGTATAATCTTGATGATAATGCTTAGATAATATATATATATATATATATATATATATATATATATATATTTATATATATAATTATTTATATAATATAATTAGTTCTAATTATTACGTAATAACCAATGATTATCTTTTTTTATGTACTTATCAATTAAATTGTGATATATTGGTAGAAAATATTAATTTTTAAATATATATAGCCTATATATAGACTATATATAGGGAGGGATACGTAGATGGAGAGGGGGAGTAGGAGTATTAAAGTTAACCGAGTATACTCTGTTAACTTTAATACTATATTAACAAAAGAAGCAGTAACTGTATATCTTAGCGTAACAAATAAACTATTAAAATAGTCATACGAAAGTTATAATTTATTAAGAGTATTTGATTCGAGGAATTTTTAAATCTCCAACAGCAGTTGATATCGCAAGCGGATGTTGTACCTATGAGATGTTTACACTCCGTTGCCGATATACTAGTTCGTAACCTGGCTTATCGGTAATCGATATCTTCTCACCTTATCGTGAACTATTTGCCAAGATGTACGCAGTTATCTCCGGGGTTACGAGGAGGTGGTTATCATACCGGAAGTATACTTATATATATATATATATATATATATATACGTTGGTAGCCTCTAGTAACCATGGATACCGCATATTATGCGGCGCATAACATCGCGGTACAGCTATTGTACTGTATACAATCAGCGGAGATATTTCTATTTCGCCGCATTCTTCATCACATTTTTATATCGATGTTCAGACATATTAGAGTTACGAATCTAAATATAGTTATTACGTTATTTTAATGTTTGTTATCAGTGCAAGGGGATATGGGTATTTTTAATAGTGTGCATTTTACACATGTGTAATTACACATAATTACAATTATTTATACTATGGTATATACTATATAGTATCTACTATACTAAGTATACTATATCATATATAGTATATATATATATATATATATATATATATACTATAGTATATTCATATTATATTTAGTAGGAACATATGAACATATACTTATATATTTATTTGTCGTACTTATTTACAGATTTTTTACGTTTCCACGGAGAGTTTAAAGACTTCATTTCAAAGAGTAATAAAAAAATAATAAATGACAACAGCTACAAACAGTTGATCTACAAGTGTTCTAACGATAGAATAAAGAAACTCGAATCAGTAACCATTAATGATGTGTAATCATTCATTTATATTAGTTATTATTCATAATTATTCATCGTAATTATATGACCGAATAGTATTATATCATATTTTGTATTCATTATATATTTATTTTTATTTTTAACTTGATTATTTATATATAAATATACTGATAAATATATAAATATACTGATATATATATATATATATATCATGAAACTATTTTTATGTTGGAGTTTCTTGTATGATACTTTTTTAGACTTTATAGACGTTTAGATATTATTTAGTTATTTTTTATATTTTAATATATAGATACAAATCTGGAAAAAAGGGTTTCACTCTTTTATCTTTATTTATTTAGTTCTTTTTTTTTAAAGTTGTACGTAATGTATAAATAACATAACTATTTATTTTAAATCTGGTTTTATAAAAAAAATTATATTTATCCTATATAATATTATTTATTTATTTATTAACAACGTGATTTAGAGATTCATTAAATAATAATATATCTATCATTTTTCTTATTAGATATTAGAAGGATAATAGGTATTTTTAATTCTTGTTTTGAATATATATATATATATATATATATATATATATATATATCACCTTACATTACCAGGTCGGGCTTGCTCGGTAGTCCATGACATATTTCTTCCATCCTTCTCTATCATACATCGCCGTCTTTATTTCGTCTATCGTCAGAAGATCGGTATCATCCCGCATTTGATATATGTACGTCTTCGATGGGCGTCCACGCGAACGGTTACCATGCTGTGGTTGACTTAGTATCATGTCGCTCGCTAATTCATATTTGCTTCTCCAGCAGTGACCAGCGAACCTCAGCCTTTTCATGCGTATAGATTTGCTAATTTTTGGAATATCGCCATATAATTGCTCATTTGTTAAATGATCTCGCAAGGATTTGTTTGTTACAGCTCGGAGCATGCATGTGTATGTTCCATCAACTTTTTCTCTAAGGATATTGTTAAAGTCAAGGTAACAGAACCGTAAACAAGCACTGATTCGACTGCAGCTCTGAAAAAAATGTCTTTTAAAACGAGTACTTAGTTTTGATTTCCAGATTATATTCATACTATTTAAAGCTGTCCAGGCTTTAGCAATCCTTATAATAACATCTATTTTAGTTGATCTAATGTAGCCTCCTAGATATTTAAAATCTTCTACTTGATTTATTACACTTCCACAGACACTTTTCATTTGCATGTTGTTATGATTAATATTGACATATTCAGTTTTGTCAGTGTTAATGCAAAGTCCAATTTCTTTTGGGGATAATTCTATTTTCAGTTATAATGTATTAGCAACTTTCAGAGTAACATTTACTTGTTACGGCGATATCATCAGCATAGTCCGTATCGGTAACTTGTTCAGCGGGATATCATCTACACTTTCTCTCTGTTAGAGTAAAACCTAGCTCTAGATTATTATCCAATGGCGTCTTCGGAATATTATCGAGGCAGATTATAAAGAGGCGCAAGTTTATCACCCTGTAAGACACCAGTTGTAATTTCAAAGTAAGGTGTATCTCCATCTGGTGAACAAACCATTGAACGAGTATTCTTGTAGAGCATCATAATTGCACAAACTGTTTCTTCTGGTATATATATACCTCTTCTGGTATACCATACTTTAAAAGTATTTCTTTCATTTCTTTTCGATTTATCGTGTCAAAAGTTTTGAAAAGTCTATGAAGAATAGAGTTAGTGGCAGGTTTTTAGATTTTACTTCTTCTAAAATGCATCTAATAGTCAGTATTTGTCCCGTTGTTAATCTATTTGTTCGGAAGCCATTTTGATTTTTTCTTAGGATTGGATCAATTTCTAGTCTAATCATGTTTAATAATATTAGGTTATATATCTTTGCGGCGATTTCTGTTAGAGTAATTACTCGGTAGTTTTTTGTGATGGAAAGGTAATTAAGGCAATTAAGGATTCCATATATCTTTTTATTTATGTATTTTTTTTGTTCTGAATCATAAGAATTAACTAAATATTCCTGAGCATTTATAAACTTGTTGATATTCATTTGCGTAGGCGAGCTTTCTTTCAGTTATGCTGCTTTGTGCAGTAAGTCACGTTTTTGACAGATGTTTTCGGTTTCCGTATATATATATATATATATCGGTGATATACATCGTATATAACATCGCTGAGGTGATGCTATTGATCAATATGGTTTCGAAACCTATGTTTCGCAATAAATACTTTTGAAATATACCTTATAAGGCACAGCAAATTTAAATTATTGACAGGGACAGAGGATTCTAATCTTTAACCTTTTCTTCGATAAATGTACAATACGTATGTGAGATATAGTATATAGCTTTGTGCGTTATTATAAGTAAAGTATACACTATGTAGTCTGTTTAATGGGAGCCACGTGAAATATGTCATCTCATTAGTAATCAAGATGTAGGAATGACGAGGTATCATGCGGTAAAGACGACTTCTCGATGAACGTGTCTGTATTTGTTCACATTATAAAATATCAATATTAGTATACTGCAGTATTACCATGGTCAATATTAGTAATATAAATCAGTAAATAAGTACGATAATCAAACGTGAACAAACTAGATATATATACACTATATATATATATATATATATATTACTATGTGTATACACTATAGTCACTATAGTATAGTGTATGCATTATTTAATTTATAGAATATTATGAAGATAACAATTAACATAACGAATGTTTTTAGAAATATGAGATGATTTGATTGAATTGAGAAATTAATTAAAAGTAATATTTACACTTGATTTGAGATGAAGGTGGAATAGCAGTCAGATGAGAAAGTGTGAAAGAAGTAGAAGGACGAGATGTTGAAAGAGTTTTAGATATATTAAGAGATAGTTAATTGACTGAGAACTATGATTTAAGTTCTGAGAATCAGAGTCTGTATGAAATATATAGTTGCAAATAATCGGTATAAAGATGATATGATATAGATATATAAATATATCAAATAGTACAGAGGGGGTTGCTAAATCATATATAAAATTTCTCCATAAGGACATAGCCTGAGGAACACCACGATTACGTTTAGTTATATTATAATGAGTTTGGTTGATCATTATAGGAGATTTTCTATCAGATATATAAGATGTAGACCTTCCATATATGGTTTTACTCGTTTCATTAAACGAGTCAAGTTATACTGTAATACCCTGAGCAGCTATAAACCCACCTCTCAATTATCTACTAGTAAATACTAGTGATGTAAATGATGCCGAACCGAGACTTTTGGTTTTTGATGCCGAGCCGAGACTTTCATTTGCAGTAGAAAAACGAACCCGAGCCGAGCCGAGACTCTAACCATACGAGCCCGAGCCTAGCCGAAACACTAGTCAAATGAGCCAGAGCCGAGATAAGACTTTTACAAAACATAAGCGAGCCGAAATGATGCTTTTTTGAAGTTACATTTTAAACATACTTTTTATATATTTATCCATATAAATAATCTTAAATGATGCCTTTTATATGCATGAGTTAATAGCAATGTATTTTATAGAGTATGAGACTGCATCGATGCTTTAGATATTAATACTGAGACTGCATCAATGATTTAGGTAGCTGAGACTGAGACTGCATTGATGCTTTGGGTAACCGATACTGAGACTGCATCGATGCTTTATGTAACCGAGACTGAGACTGCATCGATGCTTTAGATTTGAGCATCATTTACATCACTAGTAAATACCCTTGCACGTATAGTTTCAAACTAAATAATTAGCTATATTACATCTAACGACATCATGTACAGATTATATTTACATATTCATATTAAATATATATATATATATATATATATATATATATATATATATATTTAATTTATATATTTACAATTTTGTTATCAGATATATTATATAAAACCTAGGTTTTAAAAATGATTAGCACACATTTTTAATATTTAGAATAATACATTACACTTTTATCTTTTTTTATATATTTAATAATACGTTCTGTATAGGTATCAATAATGCTAATAGCATATTCACATTATTTTATTAAGAAATAGTGTTATACGTATTAGCATTGTTAACAATGGCATTGACGATACGGATGTATCAATCAAATCTCATTACGCGTGTCTGTGATCTAGTTTATTTATTTGTATATATATGACCTATATAGATAACCGAAAAAAAATACATTTATTAATAATATATATATTCTAATATAAAATATAATAATATTTGCATAGCTCGAGGAGCGGTATTCGGCCCATTCCTCTTTCCATATAATAACTATATACCAATAATAATAAATACGATTTAATATTAATAATAATAACAATAATAATAATAGTTATTAGAGCGGCAAAGTATGATAATAATATAGGTTAAATAGAAAGAGTTGATAGTAGTTTTTAATAGTTTATTATTTAACTAAATCATAACCATGGTATAATGGTATAACCAATGGTATAACAAAATACCATGCATGGTATTTTGTTTTTAATTTTAATTTTAACATAAAGTCCGATCCGGAGTTTAATAGCTTGTGTGGATAAATGATGTTAATAAAATCTCAAAAAAAAGATAATATTGTGGTTTTGGCAAATTATGGCGGAGAGGAGTCGGTTAATGTGGTGATAAAAGAAGGATGCAGATAGTAAGGTGTATTAGTGAAGACAGTGTTATATAATATACGGAGTATTACGCTTAAGCTATACATTTATATCCGATATTATTATATGTGTGATTCAATATATTTAATCACACATCATATATTTATAAATAAATATTATATTATGTATGTTCTTTAATCAGTCATGACAACCTCGTTGAATGGTTATTATAGTTAACCATGGTTATTATTATTTTGGAGGCGATGTAGACGTTTCTTAATTAGTAATTAAATTGTCAATATACTCGAGTATTAGATCTAATATCTTATAATAACCCGGTTACAATTGTGATACAAGTACACGCTCTATATTATTATAGAAATGTATAGAATGTAATATAATTAAGGGTAATCTGTTGTCTAGCAATATAGCCTATATACACATGTGTACACATGCAGGTGCACATGTGTATAATGTACCTAGATACGAAATCATATAGAAAATGCAGTTTATATCACATATCACATCTTCAATTAACTTTCATTAGAGTGAGGCCTCACTCTACGATACCACATTCATTATCTATTCTTATATTTGTATTTTAATACCTATTTCCAAATATTTTTCCAAATAATAATAATTATTATTATTATTAGAAGAATTTTAATTTTTTTTCTTTTAATTTACAATGATATTTATATAATGTGTTCTCCGCTTAAGGGGATTCGCGGCCTTTTGTGTATACAATGTATTAATATAGGAGATATTTTTCTTTTATGTATTTAAAACAATTTTAAAATTTGTTCAGCGCCTAGGGTTTTGATCCGATTTCAATCATGTAAATTGCAAATTGTTAACCAATATAATGTTAATAAAACTTGCTTATTTAAAAAAAAATGGTTCACTGAAAACCCGAAATATTTTAAGACAAAATATGATGCTAAATTAAATTATTTTTTTGTAATTGTTATAATTTTGTATATGTTATACTATGTCTATTACATTTCTTTTAAGCAAGTTTTATTATACATATAATAATGAAGATACTGTGTAAAATTCATCAAGTTTAGATAATTATTGAGAGGGCTGAAAAATTTCTAAGATTCAAAATAAATTAAATTCAATATTCTGAGTAAATCGAGTTTAAAGTTTGACTAGATTTATTTTTAATTTTATGGTAATATTTGTTTATTATATCTATCTTTGACAACATTTATAGTATTATACTATTATAGAATACCACACTAATATATCCATAGAGTTATTATTATAATATTTATATTATATTACCAATAATTACACATATTAAGCTAATATTTATGACATTTAAAAACAAAATGTACAAGAAAATTATTTTTTTAGTATATTTATTTATTTATAATATTATAATATAACATAATACAACACTAATATACCCATAAGGTTGTACTTATAATATTTATATAATATTATATTACCAATAATTACATATAATCGATTTTCTGCTACGTCTTAGCATTTTGAAATACAATAATTAAATGACGCAATCTCAATTACTTTGTTTATAATTCGAATTTTATACCCAATGCAATGCGTTCATTTGATATCAATCTGTTAATTATAGATGTCTCTAGTTGACATCATATTATATAATAGATCGTATATAATACTGCATTTAAAATTAATAAAAAATATAAACTTATAGATATCATATTCTAAGTTTAAAATATGAGTATTTTGCTATTATGTACGCAGTTTTTTACAAAAAATGTTTACCAATTAGGTCTTGTACTAAACTATCAAATTGTATCATTTATAAGTCTTTATTTGCACTACAAGTTTCAGAGAATATTAAATAAATATTAAATAATACTTTTCTCAAATAAAAAAAAATTAAAAAAAGTATTGTCAACGCATTAAAAGGCCGCGAATCCCCTTAAAGGGCCTCAAAGGTTATATAAATATTTTCTGTTGTTATTGCCCATAAAAATGGCAAATATTTTCTATTACTGTATTAATATTTTATTATTTATCTATACTTTTATTTTTAGAGTAAACAGAATTTACAAAATGTCGATTAATCACGTGATATTAATGTTCTTATAATTAATCTCGACTTCTATTTTGATTAATGTAATTTATTCTATGGATATATCTATATACCAAATATAGTTTTTTAATATATATTATAAATAGTAATAACTATACTATTTATATATATATATATATATATGTATGGTTTATATAATATAAATAAATATGGACATTTTATTAGTAAATATAAATATATAGAACAATTAAAAATAAATTAACTATAGTTAATATACCTACACACACACACACATATATATATATATATATATATATATATGTGTGTGTGTGTGTGTGTGTAGGTATATTAACTATAGTTAATTTATTTTTAATTGTTCTATATATTTATATTTACTAATAAAATGTCCATATTTATTTATATTATATAAACCATACATATACACTGAGAGAATTCTAGATATATGTATGACTACATGACCTATGACTTTACTAGAAATGTGTTGGCCTTCGTGAATTTGTTCTATTTTATAATTTGTTATCTAATCAATTCTATTTATCTATGAATAGTTTTTAACATTTTTATATTATTAATATCAAGGACATAAGAACTAGCATGTAACTACACTGTTTACTACACAGTGTGTAGGTCATACACATTTTTGTTCATTTATAAATTTCTCGTTATTATGAATCAAATTAATCGTTATTTTTAAAAACGTGTCAATTGAGTCATCTCCCTATCTGAAACTATAATGAACCTTATTTAATTACTATTTGAATATACATAGGATAATTACACATACCTATTAATATATATATATATATATATATATATATATATATATATATATATATATGTGTGTGTGTATGTGTGTGTGTGTGTGTTTGTGTGTGTATGTGTATATATGTGTGTGTTTGCATAATAATATATACACATTAATTTTTTTAAATAAAGTACATACGTTTTATAAGCATAATAGTATTGGACTGCATTCGTTTTCGGAAAAAAAATAGATTTTTCATTTTTTTATTAATGTAAAATTATAATATTTCAAATATTATCTTTTAAATTGTGTTTAAATTATATTATTCATCTTGAATATATTATGAATATTATATTATTTGTACCTATATTCATATTGTTTATATTCATATATTATAATTTAAATTTGATTTACTCGGAATAATTATTTTTGACCAATCATGCTGACATAACTATTATTAACTTGTTTACAATTGAATATTTGTTCTTAATTTTTTCAATATTACTAGATAAAATTTTTTTTTGTAAGATTTCAGTTTTATGTCAAAATTATAAAATATTTATTGAAAATATTTTAATTTGCAATTTAGTTGGAAAATTAACGTGTTTTTATCAGATATTTAAAGTATTTTTTTTAGAAACGTATAACATAAATATATGTAAACATCTATACATTTCAACATATAATATAAAAATATGGAGTATTATTAATAGATTACATAAACAATAAAAAAGAGAATTTTCTTGAGTTTATAGATTTCTAAAAATAGCATTTTTTCGTATCTTTTACATGTAAACCAAACGAATGTAGTGCGTCCCCTTAACGAAAATATAAAAGATGTTTCCTATATTATATATAAAACAATTCGTAATTAATAATAATACTTCAATACATATTAGTACACCGTTCTATACGTAAGTTATCTGCATTGCTTCTATGTATCTGAACTACATTATAACAGAAACAAATGGACTCAAATGACTCGTTTTTAGGAGTCACACGAAATATCTGATAATATATATTTAATTTTAATATTACATATATTAAATTAATAATATATATTAATTATAATTATATATTAAATATAAAAGTGTTTTATCTCCAATGTATATAATATAAGCCAATTATTTAGAAAATAGATATGTATTCATTAAAGTAAAATATTATTTATAAATATTTAAAAATAAATATTATATAACTTAATTTGTTACTATAGGTTTGGTACAATTATTTTATAATATTATAAGATATCATAGACATTATAATTAGATATATCTAAATGATTATAGACTTCTAGATTGAAGATAAATTATGATCCCCATTTTGAACATAGATTTATAGTTTACACATATGTAAACTATAAATCTATGAATTTGAATGACAATCCGCCATTGTGTTTACATCATATGTTCAATACAAATTCAAGGTCACTTATATTACTATAATCACTCGCAATTATTTTAATAATTATGATAATCTATCAAAATAGAATAAATGATTACCATTGTACAAATAAATGTACAAAAAAGATGAATATCAACAAGTTTATAAATGCTCAGGAATCTTTAGTTAATTCTTATGATTTAGAACAAAATAATTACATAAATAAAAAGATATATGAAATCCAAATGGCGGCCACAAATAAGAAATATGCACTAGCCTGGGTAACCATACATGAAATCAGCGGAAGAAAGAAATCAAATAAATTTAAACTAAAAGCAAACAATGATAATGAACGAATAAAACTTTGGAATAAATATTTCAAAGATTTACTTGGCAAGAATATCCAATCGACAATTCATAACAAAAATTCAGATCATACATTGAATAATCTTGATATAAAAATCGGCCATTTCACGAAAGAAGAAGTTATGAAATCTACAAATAATTTATCATATGGAAAAGCAGTAGGTTTGGACGAAATACCAGCAGAAGTTTGGAAATTAGATGATTTTAAAGAATTTCTGTTAGAATCCTGTAATCGTGTTTATTTCCAGGAACCTATAGTAAGTTGGACCAATGGATGTATACTTCCTTTTCCTAAAAAATGAGACCTTTCCATCACAAAAAAACTACCGAGGAATTACTCTAATAGCAATCGCCGCAAAGATATATAACCTGATGTTTTTAAACAGGATTAGACCAGAAATATATCCAATCCTAAGTAAAAATCAAAATGACTTCCGAACAAATAGATCAACAACGGGAAAATACTGACTATCAGACGAATTTTAGAAGGAGTCAAATCTAAAAATCTGCTACTAACTCTACTCTTTATTGACTTTTCAAAAGCTTTTGACACGATAAATCGAAAAAAGATGAAAGAAATACTTTTAAAGTATTGTATACCAGAAGAAACAGTTTGTGGAATGATGATGCTCTACAAGAATAATCGTTCAATGGTTCGCTCACCAGATGGAGATACACCTTACTTTGAAATCACAATGGGAGTCTTACAGGGTGATACACTGGCGCTGATCCTCTATATAATCTATCTCGATTATATTCTGAAGACGTCATTGGATAATAATCGAGAGCTAGGTTTAAACCTAAAATAGGTAAATTTACTCTAACAGAGAGAAAGAGTAGACGATATCCCGCTGAACAAATTACCAATACGAACTACGCTGATGATAGCGCCGTAACAAGTAATACTCTGAAAGATGCTAATACATTATTACTGAAAATAGAATCAGCCGCCAAAGAAATTGGACTTTGCATTAACACTGACAAAACTGAATATATCAATATTAATCATAACAACATGCAAATGAAAAGTATCTGTGGAAGTGTAATAAATCAAGTAGAAGATTTTAAATATATAGGAAACTATATTAGATCAACTAAAATATATGTTAATATAAGGATTGCTAAAGCCTGGGCAGCATTAAATAGTATAAATACAATCTGGAAATCAAAACTAAGTACAAATCTTAAAATTATTTTGTTCAGAGCGGCAGTCGAATCAGTACTTGTTTACGGTTCTGTTACCTGGACTCTAACAACCTCGTTAGAGAAAAATATAGATGAAACATACACACGCATGCTCCGAGCTGTAACAAACAAATCCTGGCGAGATCATCTATCAAATGAGAAATTATATGGCGATATTAGCAAATCTTTAGCATGCAAAGGCTGAGGTTCGCTGGTCACTGCTGGAGAAACAAAGATGAAGTAGCGAGCGACCTGATACTCTGGCAACCACAGCATGGTAACCGTTCGCGTGGACGCCCATCGAAGACGTACATAAATCAACTGCGGGATTATACCGATCTGCTAATGACAGACGAAATAAAGACGGCGATGAATGATAGAGAAGGATGGAAGAAGTATGTCATGGACTACCGAGCAAGCTCGACCTGGTAAGGTAAGGTAAGTACAAATAAATACACATGTCATGTGAAATTATAAAATAACTATACTAAACCTCGTATAAAATTAAGTTAGGTAATATACCTAGTACAAAATTAAGTTAGGTAATATATAATTTTCATTTGGCTTAATAATTAATTAATAATTTTAATATTTATAAATATTATATTTAAAATTTCACTACTATTATTTTCACTCATATAAACCAGCGTGGTGGTGGTGTATTAATGTTCATTAATAATTATTTACATATTTAAATTATTATACCAAAGTACACTGTACTAAGGGTGCGCTTTTTGTAACATACCAAAGTACAATTTACAATATATGGTATATACTACAGTACCACAGTCTCATATGTATGCTTATACATGTAAACTCAGAATGTACGTTGTAGGTAATACTATACTATCTTTGGTAATATAAACAAACAATGAAATGATTAAATAAAGTGTAATCATATATAAAAAATAATAATATATGCATATATGCATATATATATATATATATATATATATATATATATATATATATATATGTAGCAAACAACGTCTTCTCTATTTTTAAGGTAGTTGTTTTTAAGTGTATATTATATATTTGTAGTCAGTTATTGTGTTGTTGTGTATTATGTAATTATAAAAGTATAAATGTTTATTTCGTATATATTGATTTTTGTGTTTTTTTATTTAATGTTATTTAGTTTATTTTAATAGAATTGGCTGGACCAATGAACTGTCGTGTAGCAATATTATAATCTGAATTATATTAGATTTAATAATATTATTTCATTTTGGATAATTCCTTGACACGTGAAGGTTTGTATAAAGTTATATTGTGATATTCTATATTGTAATGTTGTGTATATTTTTAACAGCATTAGTGTATGGTTTTTGTTTTGAATACAACTGTCCTTATTCATTTTGAGTTGTGTAATATTGCTAACACCTATTTCAGTCACTCATTATTACATATATATATATATATATATATATATATATATATTACATAGTTATAGGTAAGTCAACCAGTTAAATATAGAGTATACTCTATAGTATAGTCTATAGATAAATATAGAGTATACACTATACAATATATTGTTAACTAGAGTTAATTAACTATTTAATATTATATATATATATATATATTATCATTCTTGTGTTAGCATTCAAAGCCTACATGTTTTTTCGCTCGCTCATCCGTGAATAAAATCAGATAAGTCGATCTTTTACATATTTACATTTATAAAAACAATACATTAATAATATTAAATATCTATAGTATTCTTACTATATGTATTCCTAATAATATAACTAACTTGTAATATTATTTTTACATAATTAAATATATAGGTAATAAGTTATTATTAATGTATTACTAGTAATTAATAATTAGTTATATATATATATATATATATATAAATATATATTGTTATTGTTATTGTTATTTTTATTTGGTGGAGTCCTTTCATCCCATCCAGGAACTTAGATGAAGTTTTCACTTATAACCATATGTGGCTCTAATGTCCCTTCGAAGCCGCTCTCATATTAAGGCATCCATGGTTTTAACGAGAGCCGATCATTTATTTATACACAATTATATAAGATCACTTCTAAATAATATTTTAAGACCCATTTTATAAAATTAATTAATGGTCCGGACGAGGGTCGAACCCGTGTCCTACTGCTTGTGTGTCTGACGTCTTAGCCACTGAGCCACACAGGCAGTTCTTGAGCCACACAGGCAGTTCTGAAATATATATATAAAATGAGTGTTCATATATACATGTGTATATATACCTTGGTAGAGTATTTTTATATCTATAGTATTTCGAATAATATAAAATATCAAATATAACACACATAATGGCAAATAGAATAACTAACTTGGAATTATCAGAGTCAATTACAAATTATATTAAGGAATTATTTGATAATTACATAAAATTTATATTAGAAGAAAATAATAAAATAATTAATGAATTAAAAAACACAGTAAATAATCTTGAAGAAATTTTTTTCTAATTTGAATACTAGTTATATAAAGGATAACTTTAAAATATATGCTGATATTGTAAATACAGAATTAGAAAATAACATTATAAATACAATTAATGATACAGTATCAAATAATTTAAAATCAATGAATGAAAAAATTCTCGTAGCAAAACAATTATATTATATAATATAAAATAAATAATTCATGATGACAAAAAAACTAAATATGAAGAAGAATTTAAAAAATTATCTAATATACTTTAAGAAACAATATCGTCTATTAAAATTATAAAAATGCATAGAATAGGAAAAATCGACATTGATAAACCATGCCTATAAAAAAAGTACATGCATATAAAAGCAGACCTTTAAAAATAATACTGAACACGGAAAATGATAAAATCGATATTTTAGATAATGCTTTTAAATTAAAAAATACAATTTATAATAAAATAGGAATATCACATCAATTTTATAAAAAGCAATTAAATACACAAAATAAACTATTATTAGAAGCTAAATATAAATCATCTGATACAATTGTATATAAAGTTAAATTTATAAATAATAATTTCAAAATGATAAAATTTAATATAATTAGTGAAACTAATAATGATTTACAAAATTATAATATTAAAGATTAGGATAATAGAAATAATATATTTTAATATATATAAATAATATAATTACATATAATTTGAATACATATATATCAGTCATTATATTTAATATAATGAGTTTTAATAAAAAAATATTAATAACTTTTTGATAATACTTGATAATTTATATAATAAACCAGATATAATAATTCGTACTGAAACTTTATTAATAAATACTTATGACCCATCAATATATTTTAATAATTATAATATATTTTTAAATAATCTTACACTAAAAATTTAAAAAAGAGGTGGGGTGTTTCTATACTTGCAAATAAATCTGTAGATGTGTGTGTAATAGATGAATTAACTATTTATATTATAGATTATATTGAAATATTATCAATACAAATAAAAAATAAAACTAAACATATACAAATAATCTCAGTAATTTATAGATCTCCTAATAGTAATATTGATTTTTTTAATGATTTATTTTATAATATATATTCCAATATTTAAATAATGAAATATATATATGTGGTGATTTTAATATAGATTTATCAAAATGTTCATTAATTTCTAATAATTTTAAAAATATATACTTACACAATTAGGACTAACAGCTAATATAACAATACCGACTCATTATTCCAACTCAACAATTGATAATATAATTTCTAATAGTGATCATATAACAAATAATGAAACCATTGATAGGAACTACTGATATAACAGATCATTGTATTTTATTTTTTATATTTACATCATTTTCTCTGGTTAAAAAATGTGATAATAAAGTGATGTATATTAGAATTGTTAATCAACAAAATATTTAATATTTAAAAAATGATTTTATAAATGTAAACTGGCAAATTGTATTATCGGAAATGACAGATCCTTCTATATATTATAATAATTTTATTAATATTTTAAATGATATGGACAACAAAAATTGTCCTTTAATTAAAAAAAAACCAAAATAAATACCCCGTATAATCCTTGGCTAACTAATAAATTAAAGAATGCAATAACAAAGAAAAATAAAGTATTCACCTTAAATAAATCTACTAATTGTATTTCTATACTAAATAGATATAAAAAAGTAAAGATTAAAATCAAAAAAATATAAAACACGATAAAAAATAATTACTATAAGCAAATTTTTTCACATAATAAACAAGAAGACAACTGTAAAATAATTAATAAATTAATAAAAAGGAAAGAAAATGAGTATCCATCTATATTTATTTATAAGGATATTGAAATATATGATGAAATAGAGCAATGCAATTGATTTAATAAGTATTTTGCAATAATAGGACAAACTATAAATAATTCTATTGAAATTTATCAGAAAAAAATGGTTTTAAACAATTTAAAAAAATTATTCTTAACGTTTTTATTTTTTACCAATATAAAATAATGAAATTATTAATGTAGCAGATAGTATGAAGTCAAAAAACTCAAAAGATATAAAAATTATAATATGTATTTAATAAAAGAAATTATATATGAAATATTGAATCCACTTAATCATTTATTTAATTTATGCATTGATAAATAAATATATCCGGATAATATGATGCGATAATTAAACCAATATATACAATAATAATATCCAATTAATAACTAATTATAGACCTATTTCTTTAATACCACAAAATAAGTAAAATATTCGAAAAAATCATATATAATATCATAATAGACTTAACATCTCATGTTATACATACAAATAATATAATTAATAATAATCAATATGGCTTCATACCAAACTCCAATACAACTTTATCATTAATAAATATACAACATTTTATTTTTTTAAATACTAATAATAATAAAAAAGTAGCAATAATATTTTTAGATCTTAAAAAAGCTTTTGATATCGTAGAACATGATATATTAATTGATAAATTAGAATCGTATGGATTCAGATGTAAAATGAAAGAATTTTTAAAAAGTTATTTATATAAAACATGTATTGTTACAAAAATAAATAATTCATTATCATTGAAAGATTGTTTAGAATATGGAGTACCCCATGGATCAGTTCTTGGGCCTCTTTTTATATTATTTATTAGTGATATGCCAACTATTTTGAAGATGCAGTCAATATTAATCTAAACGTATATGCAGATGATACATCACTTACAATATATGCAGACAATAATGAATTATTAATTATACTAAATACATACAATTGTAGATCGATAAATTAGCATATTGGTTCAATATCAATAAACTGAAACTGGATATTGAAAAAACAAAAATGTTACCGTTTATGAATGATAGAATATTAAATGATATACAGTAGAAGCTCGGTATCTCAACATCCCGATAACTCAACATTGCCGATAACTCAACATCAAACAAATATTTGGTTGGATTCGTATCTTTTACATGTTAACAAAAACCCTATTACTCAACAAATATAACTCAACATACATATAACTCAACATCGCTTTTATAATCCTAGCGTATACATTATATGTAAATATACATCCGATAACTCAACATTTATGAAAAATCAAAATATCACAAACATATGTTGTTGGATTCGTATCTTTTACATGTAATAAAACTACATTTCTCAACAAATATAATTCAACATACATTATTCAACATGGTTTTATTTAATAATATATGGATATACATATATAAACGTAAAAATACAATTACAATTATTATATTATCATACGAGTACTATTTTGAATGCATTTATGTGAACAAAACATTAATTAAGTCTATAGACTAATTCTATATATATAGACTTATTATAATCGTATAAGTTATAACCAAAGATTTTCCAAAGGAAAGATATTGCACTTGTGTATATTTGTGTCACCTAATAATTCGATATTGCCATCTAGCGGTATTATTCAGATAATAAGACATTTCTATATTTATTGTAATAGTAAATAAATTATATACAATGTACATGTATATTGTATTATAATATGTATTTACATGATTTTAAAATGATAATATAATTATATAACAATAGAATACACTGATTAGTTATATTTAATATAAACAAATAAAATAAATGATAAATATATTTTTATAAATCTAATATTAAACAAAACTACATGTATTGTATTATATTGTAATGATTTTAAATGTATGTATATAATTAGAAAACAAGAAATTTAAATAAAAATATCACATGATTTAACATTTCATATACTATTTCGCCATCTAGTGTTAATATTGTTTTTTCATTTTAAATTTACATTTCGAGGTACTAGAGATAGATAGGGAGTGCAATATCTTTCCTTTGGAAAATCTTTGTTATAACTATCCCTCACAATGAACAATGACTCATGAGTGCATCCTTGTAGGGCATAATCAAGGATTAGGCCTATTTTGAATTATCCAATGGGGAATGATTATTTTTAACAATAAGTTTATTAATATACATTCTTGTATATTCGAAATCATTAAAGATTATGAATCTAATTAAATAACATATCAGTCAAGAGAAAATCTACGTCAATCTCCATCTCCATAAATGATAAGTTAGAATCTATCATTAATATTGATAAAGGCGAATCAAGAAAGTCAGTTGCCAAACGATTAGATGTTTCTGTATCTACCATAGCTTATAATCTACAGATTCTAAAAGAATTACAGAATACTCGAAATTATCTAATTAAGAATAATTTAACTGACGATAATTGTTTATTACACATTACTCATATTATAAATACGTTTAATAATCATGTTGATACAAATTTAATACAATAAAAAATGAATAATTACTTTAATAAAAAATGAATATAGTACTATTCCCAAGAAATCCTTGCTATTCCTATGACTTTTTATTTATTATAATTATTATTTTAGAACAACATACAATCTATAAACTTAATAATAATCATAAACCATCATTAGGAGTAATATACTATTAGTAGCGTAACAAATATACCATTATAAATAAAAATAAATGTATACATCCGATAACTCAACATACTCGCTAACTCAACATGAAAACTCCGTCCCGTCAATGTTGAGTTATCGAGCTTTGACTGTATATTTTGAAATTCTAAAATTGAAATTGTAGGTACCTACAAATTTCTAGGATTCATTTTAGATCAACATTTAACTTTTAAAAGACAAATAGATTATCTAGCTAAAAAATGATCATCTATAATATATTTTATGAAAAAAGTTTCGTTTTTAAGTACTGAAAATATGATTTTATTATATAACTCTTTTTTTTATCTAATATTTCATATGGCATAGAAATATGGGGAAATACCTATGCATCAAATATAAATATTGTTATGTTATTCCAAAAAATAAATTATCAATATTATTAACAAAAAAATCTTAAATTTAAATCAATTACCTTTAATCATATTATCAAATACGTCTTAATTATTTATTAGTAACAATATGTTAAAATTAAATGATCTGGTGATGTTTAGAAATATTATAGTAATTTATAAATTACTAAATAAAAATTACAAAATTTATTTTAATGAATATTTTACATTAAATAAACGTAATGATAGATTCATTTTACCATTAATGAAATCTACAAAATACCAAAATAAAATATTCTTTAAAGGTATATAATGATATAATATTTGGTAATATTCTTAAAAAAAATAATATAAGTATATATAAGAAATAAATTAAATTAAAAAATAAATCAATTGAAAAAAGTTTTGAAATTATTTTTCATTAACGAATATAAAATATAATACTGATATTTCAGTGATATGTTTAATAATATTTAATAATTTTAAAAATTACTATTTTAAAAACTATTTTATATTTATTTTAAAAATTTACGTTTTATATATTTAACTTTACATAACTAAAAATACAGTATTAACAATTAAAAGTATTAAAATAATAAAAAAAAGTATTAGAATTAAAACAACTAAAAACAGTATATAGCCTATATATAGGTACTATAGTAACCTACAAATATATATTAATATTATTAAAATTGACATAAACTATGTGATACAAATATTTAAATTCTTTTATAAATATTATATTATAATTATGAAAAATTTATGAATTATATTTTATACTTTGTTTTGGATGCTAACATGGGAATCAAATATTTTTTTAGTTTTTTTTATTCTTTCTTTTATATTTGTGTTTATTGTTAATTTTAATATCTATTTTTATTTTATTTTATTATATTTTATCCGAATGAAGATGATGAAACATGACATTACACTACTGTTAGGAGATATCGAATTAAAAAAGCTAATTTCTTTCACTGATTCTCTTTAGACATTGTCTATAAACTGAATTCATTCATTCATATATATATATATATATATATATATATATATATATATATGTATTTAACATATTATATTGTATGCAATAGAAATGTGTAATGCCAGTTAGGGAATCGGCAGTACATGCGCAGATAACTGATACACACTGCTGGTCTATTAGCTTATTGAAGTAAGCATCTCCGCGTGGTAATTACTCTTCAACTAATATGATGACCAGTGGTCAAGCTAGCCGACCAGTCGTGGCCGCACGTTATAATTGGTCGTATATGGTTTAGGTAGACCGAGAGAGAGAGATCGCGGCCGCCCGCCCGCCTACAGTAGATCACGTGTTCTGAGGCCTCCGCCGCTGAGTCACGTGATGGTGTCGCGTGTCAGGTGTCACGTGTCAAGCGTATCGAGTGTTGGCGTGCGCCGCTACTAGGGCGGGGGGCACATTACGGAGAACAGTGAACGACGGCGAGTTAAGATGGACGGTCGCTATATATTGGTGGTTACTTTCATCTGTTTTGTATACACGAAGTCATTGAGAGGTTAGCCGTATTAATGTGTATATTAATTATTATTAATATATATATATATTAAAATTTATATTAATAAGTATACTTATGCATACCTTTTTATTAATGAATTTACACTTAAAAGTTCTATGTATTATATATATATAGATAATAATACATTTAATAATGTTATACTAAAATATGTTCATATTTATTTATAATAACTTTATGATAAATAATCTAATGTAAGCAAAACCAAATAAAAAGTATATTTATCGGATATATAGGATATATACGACCTAGAATATATCATTGCGATAAAACTTGTATACACAATATATATATATATATATATATTAAATTGTACATATATGTACATTGAACACATAGATATATGTAGTATATACAATATAGCAATGCCATTTTTAAGGATTTTATAGTGGGGGGGGGGAAATTGTAAAACTAATTATTTTAGTTTTAATTATATATAACAGTATAATAAAATACATCTATAGATATATATATACCGTTTACTGATGTATAGTAAATAAATAGGATTATGATATAATTGATTAAGACAATATTATGATTATTAACAAAAATTTAAAAGTATGGGGGGTTGCCCAAAAAATTCCCCATAAAAAGTCACTACATATATAACTAATAATATAGCTTATTTAATTAATGTTTTTTATTTTTAATAAAGTTGTACATACATGTTGTTGCATTAATTCGATATTAGCGATATGGTGTTAATATCGACATCTATGAAATATATCGCAAATTCTTATAATCTATAGATTTTATAGATTTATAGATTTATAGATTTTAGATAATCTATATATAGATTTAAGAATATTTCAGTATATGTCACATATATGTTATGGTTATTTTAAAATTGAACTTAGTAATATTAAAATAAGCAAACTATGAATATTTAAATTGAAATGAAAACAATAATAACGACGTTATAATTGTATTTCATAAACACGCGTTGTTAATTATGGTATTAGGAATACCTATTAATATCATCGATATAAAGAAAGTTATTTATATCGATGATTCATACATATATTTAACTTATAAGTTGATAAGGTACTTTATCTGTTTGTAATGTGTTATCCCTTATAATTGTACGTAAATAACAAACCTAGTGTGTGTGTAATACATACAATACACATACTATGTATTGTGAATTGTGCGGATAACCATATATATATATATATATATATACTGAAACAAAGTTAACAAAATATCAATAATATAATAAACGAAAATTAAAATTCTACTGGAAAAATAACGGAATTATGATACATTATAATGGTATACCCTATATGGAATTTTTGAATTGGTTGTTGCTTAAAATAAAACATTGTTTGTATACAAAATATATATATTTGTAGATATTTACTAAATTTTATAATATATATTATATAATTTATTAAATTATATTATTCTATAGGATATAAAATACATGTGTATTGTGGAGAAGGAAAATAATATAATCTATGCGTGGGTCGCACGGCGTGCGTAACGAATGCACAAGAGCACAATGTTAAAATTATAACAAAATATTGAAATCATATATATATAACTATAATGTCATTGAACAGGTGTTAAATTAAATTAAATTATCATCTACGCGTGCGTAACAAATTCACAAAAGAAAAAATATTAAAATTATAAAAAAATAATGGAATCATATATATATATATATATCAATATGTCTATAATTTCATTGAACAGGTGTTCAATTAAATTAAATATAATATACTAGTTCGTGCTAAATCTAATTATACCGAAAATATTCGGGCTAAATATATATATATATATATAATTTAATTTAATAATCCAGTTCGTGATAATTAACGAGCTCGTAGCTAGTATTCAATTAAATTTAATTTAGTAAAATAGTTCGGTCTAAAACCTAACGAGTAAAGGTACTAAAATGATATATATATTTACGAATTATAAGATAAATTAAACATATTCAACATATACGTATCGTGTATCGCTGCAAACGGTTACGCGGTTCCGATATCATCCGACGGCATACCGCAGCACGGTTGTAATATAATTAGTGGTAAGTGCATTTCATCACGATCGTGGGTTCGGTTTGTTATCGACAGTTATACGAGGTGGTGATCGACGTGGTGGTCGTGTTGGTGGCGGTGTTGGTGGTTGGGGATTATGATATCGTCATCATACACGTTATCTTAATATAGACTATATCTGCGCGCGCGCGTGTGTGTGTTTACAGGTATGCCTTCCGATTAACTAAGTGGGTATATTTGTGTTTATTGTTTACGTGATGTAGTATATATATATGTGTGTGTTATAATTAATATTCCTGGGTGGCTTAGTTGTCTAAGGCGTCAGACACACAATCAGTATATATACTACTCTATATATATATACCCTATAGGGTGCGGGTTAAGCCGTTCCTGATTGGTAAATTTTGTTAATAACTTTTTAGAATGAGCATTTTGTATAATCTAAATAACATCATTATTTTAATAATACAAACAAAATATGTTTTAATTGATTATTGTAGCTGCGCCTCCTCATTAAAGTTTAAAATTGAAGAGATGGGAATTTAACATGGAGGAGATGTGAAATATTTTGAAACTTCGATTTATCTCATTAATAATTATTTGTTAAGTTATATATTTAACTATAATTTGAACAGCATATTTTTCTATAAGAAAAAATTATCTAATATTTTGTTAAGACATTTAGGAGAAAAAAAATATTTTATTTTTAATTTAAAACTAAAATAAAAAATTATATATCTATAATGATAATAAGAGTACGAGTGTAATATTACAAGAAATGTATAAAAAAAATAAATTTAAAATATAAAAAATGGTAATGTATTAACTAATGTACAATGTTTATGTAACAATATGAAAAATGTTATATTTTAATAAAATAAGATTTACAAAATATTAAAAAAAATATGATGATAACTATCAGTAACAACTGAACCAGTTTATCGTGGTTTCGAGCCTCGTCCGGGCCATTAAAATATATCTTAAATTAATATTTAGAAGTAATTTTATATAAGTGTGTATAAAAATGATCGGCTCTCGTTAAAACCATGGATGCCTTAACATGCATTAACATGAGAGCGGCTGCGAAGGGACATTAGAAACATATGGTTATAAGTTAACAACCTCATCTAAGTTACTGGATGGGATGAAATGACTCCATCAAAATAAAATAACAAATAACAAATAATAAATAATAAATAACAAAATATAATATATACCATAGGTAATTAGGGGAAAGTGCCCGGATACGGACACTCTCGATATCTCAGAAACCATGAATCCTACAAAAAAATGTTTAATGAATAAAATATTCATAATTGTAAAAATAGTGTAAAAGAGTATTTTTTATTTTTTTATTATTCAAAATATTTCTGATATATCCAATAAACTGATTTTTTTATTACGTTTTTAAATTTATGAAAAAAAATGTCAACTTAAAACCTTCTAAAGATTATACAAATCTATCGATATAAAATATAATATTATATTATTAAAAAAAAGCATTCTAAAAAAATTATTATTTGTATACTTACATTGTATTATTAATTAAAAAATAATAAAAATAAATAAAGTATTTACTAATTAAATTACAATATATTTTTTATAAAATTAATTATAAATAACGTAATTGTAATTTGTCTGATTGATTCATCAATAATATATAGTTTATCTAATGGCATATAGGGTGTCCGTATTATAACACAGGGTGTCCGTATTCGGACATGGGTACCGAATACGGACACCCCCGTTATCTATGGAATTAAAAGAGTAAATAAAATTTTAAAATTACAATAATATCTATAATCATATAATATTAATATATTGTAATTTTTGAATAAAAATAATGAGTCATCAAAAATTAAGACCATTTATTGTTAAAGTGTCCGTATTAGGTTACTTTACCCTACCTACCTTAGTTGAGTCATTAATGACTCAACTTACATATACAATTATGACTTTCACTATAATATGAATCACAGTTTAATATGTGAATCATAGTTTAGCACTAATTAGTAATGTAATCATTAGTAATGAGTGTTTAACTGTGATTCACATATTAAACTGTGATTCATATTATAGTGAAATTCATAGTTGTATATGTAAGTTGATTAACCTAGCAAATTAATGTAAATGTATAAATTAATATGTTTATATTTAGAATATAATAATTTACATATGACGTAAATAGTCCTAATTAACATCTACAGAAATGCTGATTATGTAACATATGATACTATGGTCATTGCATAATCATATACACTAAAAGATGTATTTTACACATTGGTATATTTGTTATATAAATAAGTCATGTATACAGTATACTACTATTAATTAAGGACAACATATATATATATATATATATATATATATATATATATATATATACAGTCTATAGACATATAGAGGTACAATAATTTTTAAATGTACAAATTCAATATGAATATAAATTATACGTTTATAAAAGTTCCAATTTATCTAGAATTGTAGTGAAGGTATGTATCACCAATACAATTGTACAATTTATTTTTAATGTATATCAATAACAGGTTTATTTCCTTTTTTTTATAAAATATACAATTTTCTCTAAAATTATAATATATTTTGTATCTTTAAAATTTACACTGGCAGGAAAATCTGTGTAGCCTCATTTAAAGTATGAATATGAAAATTAAAATATAGGGTACCAAGTAGGTCCCCTATATGTTACCCTAGTACGTACTACCTTCCTTAATCTTGTGTAAAGTCAATTCTCAGTATATCATATATGTATACGCTAAATATAAACATATATATATATATATATATATATATATATATATATATATTCGTGTGTGTATGTATATATCAGAAACAACTTATTAGTTTTGGTAAATATATTCTATAATTCAGAATGTACTATGTTCCCTTTCCTATTTAGTATATCTAAGTAGTAAATACCTAATCACGAAGTATTCAAAAAGTATATATGTATTAGTGTACTATATATAGTACCTATCTATAGAAGCATACAATACTCATTGGTTATTTATTTTAATGCACCTTTTCCCTTAAAAATGCCTTATGTTAAAACATGGCGTTCGTGAGAGCTCGTCACAAATATCTCCTTAAGTAGATATGTGATCATTGTCATTATACACACAATGCCTATTATGTACGAGGGCCTATATCATATAAAGCCATTATCAAAGGATGTGGTATTAGTTTGTATAAATATCTGTTTGTACCATTATGCCGGTAACCAACTTTTCATATGTTCATATATTATGAATATATTTATATATAATGCACACGCTAATGTATCTACACGTATATATACCATCGATATAAAGAAATAAAATGTCTTTATATCGATGATCTATACATATCTACACATATCTATTTGAAATGATACAATCACACAACTGTGTAGCGTATCATTGCATGCATCGTACTAATAACAATTACTAGAAGAGTATACTCTATCTCGGTTTAACAACTTAATGATATAAATGTCACAACAGTGAGAAGACATGTTATAAACTATAAGTTATAAGTTATAACATGTCTTCTCACTGTTGTGACATTTATATCGTTAAGTTTTTAAACCGAGAAAGAGTATATAAAATATATATATATATATATATATATATATATATATATAATATATTGACGTTGATTGGATGGTGAGTGTACTGTTCACTAGGCTATAGCGTTCACTATAGTGATATATACTATAGGGGTATACCTATAAGATAACATATCATATCAGTAAAACACAGTAATACATAGAGATGTCTGTGAATACTAAATCTATGATTATTTATTAAGTATTGATTATATATAATCATTTATTAATTAAATATTGATAACAATATAGTGATTGGCAAACATTGTTTACAGAATAACCAATCGATTACTATAGTAACTGGTCTTCTTAGTCGACCGTCAGTTTACGATATATCGTAAACAGAGTATACCGATGAAACAATTGATGGTGTAATCGTGTGTCATATTCAATATGATGATGTAATAGTATTTGATTTACATGATATAATAACAATATTGCATTCATGTACAATTCTAATTTGAATATATATATATATTATATATATATATATATATACTATAGTTAGTAACTATTATTTACTCTTAGTTCCGTAAGTTAGTAAACTTTACCTGCGCGTATTCAAACATATATTACAGATTACTTTAATTAAAATGTATATAGTATATATCATAATCGATTAAAAAATCAATAAAAAATAAAATATACTTTTAAAATTAAATACTTTACTGTTCCATTCATATCCAGTGTGTACTGTTTTTTAAATGTATACATGATACCTGATATATCATATTATTGCTTATTTTATTTATATTTTATGTACAGCAAATAATTGTATTATATACATTCTACGATTTAGTTGTATACTAAACTATTGTTATATTTACTAGTATATATATATATAGTTATTTTAATAAGATGGAAAGGTCATGTACTATGTACATACGTATACATACATATACATACATTGTAATTACAATGTAAACAACGTACTACGTGTACAGTACAAACAATCTCGTACACGCTCAGATAGGGGGCGCTCTCTCTCGTGGCTCGAGGCGCTGTAACCCTTAACCTCATAGGCCAGTACCACGTGGTTACAAGTAGTGATGTAAAAAGTATATTGGATGAGGATTATTGGTTTATTTGGGTTACATTTGTAATGTGAACATACGTGGAAATAATGGTTTATTGTATAGCCCCTATAAATAATGTTGCGTATTATTTAGTATTATTATTATTATTATTATTATTATTATTAATATTATTATTATTATTATTCAATTCAATTTTATTGCGAATTAATTAATATAAAGATAATATAAGATTACAAAAAAAAATACATATAAATTAATCGCAAAACGACCACAAAACGTAAATAAATAATAACATATAATAAATGTAATACATACATTGTATTTTATTGATAAGGTACGGTTTACATGGACCGGGATATAATTAAATGCATTTTAAAATAATAATTATGGAATATATATTATTTAAAAAAAGAATAATAATTTATAATAGTTAATATTATCATTTTGATTTTATTTTTAAATGCAGTTAAAGGTTTTAACTTGATGATCGATTCATCAAGACGATTCCATTGTTTTGCAACTCTATTATTCAATAAATTTCGTCGTACTATTATTATTATTATTATTATTATTATTAATATCATTATTATTATTTACATTATATTATTATTAGTAGTATTAATAAGAATATAAATATTAATAAATGTCATAAAGAATATTTACATAATTAATAGGCTCTGTCATAAAACACATACACACGTCGTCGCGTGCACACACATATACATACATTGTGTATATGTGTGTACTATAGTATAATGTATTATATACGTGTATCGTACGATAATTACAACAAGCCTAGTATATAGGTTAAATGTCAAAGGCACTATAACAAAGGTTAAACTGTACCACAACAGTTACTATAGCATCACACTAAGTGCGCGCACTCTGGTTGCGGGTCTGTTAGTATGGATTCAGCGATGATCAACAAAGGCTGGTTATAATGGTCATAGGGGTACCCCGGGTACCGTACCCGGTACGTAATACATATGAATCAGTATACATATACGACACATACATTACCCCGCGTGTTTCTATATAAGGATATATCCTTAGCATACATACTAAGGATATATCCTTCTATATATACGACATATACGACATACAAATTCCACGCGTGTTACTATAGATATATATATATATATAGTTTCTATAGTTTATATATATAAGGATATATCCTCAGTATATAATAAGGGTAATGTATGTGTCGTACACCAGCACCGTACACACACACCCACGAGGCGCGTGTATCAGGAACTAGCGACGGAGACTATAGACTACATGCATGGACGCCTGCATAACGTGTTATAACGTACGATGTCCTCGATTAGACGCATATCGAGTACGTCGTACATTGCATATCCTAGAGACATGTCTAAGTATATACTTTACACGTATGTTGTACACTATATGTTGTACAGTCTGTATACCATATATGGTTCACTGGTTGTGACATTTTAATTAACTTATATATTTATTTATTTTTTATATTCTCAACACTTGTGACATTTTAGAATATAACGAGTGTATAAATAAATGATTTACTTACTTACTTACTTTACTTATACACTGTAAACAAATAATTACAATTTAACCATAAGGGGAATTATTTAATATATAATTGGATGTCTTAAATATAGGTCATAGGTTGTGGTCTATTACCATGGAGTAGAACATGAAAATAGTTTAGTTACCTATTACCATTATTGGAATGAGGTTGTTGTCTATTACTGTATATGATAAAACATTCTATTACCATACGTCTGAATATGATAATAGGTTACAAGTTGTAACTTACAACCTATATAGGTAATATTACTGTATAATGTGAAACATGCTATTACTATATGGCTTAATATAGTTATATGTTATAGCATATTGCCATACGGCTGAATATTTGAATAATTGACTAGTTATATATATATATCATATTTATTACATTAATTATTATTATATATATATATAATATAGTATTATTATAATAATTAAAGTAATACATACTTATACTATACACTCTATATATATTGTATACACACCGCGATGTTTCACACATATATATATATATATATATACTGTATATATTCTGTATATATATATATACAGAATATGTCATATATATAGGAAATATACTTCCTATATAATACCTATATCGGCATGGCGTTGTGTTACTTATAGATTAGCTATATTAGGGGGATATTATATATACTACGGCCATCATTTTAGTGATTACCTATAGGTATATATATATATCATTCACTATACATCTAGGTATACGTATTCAGATACTCGTCACGTATATATATAATTAAATATAATTAAATAAAATTACATGAACCATTAATATGGTATTAAAATGTACTATCACATATTCATAGTTACCGTTATATAATTACATTGTTGTACTAATAAGTTAAACTTTATTATTTCCTGAATTAATATAATATACATACAACTAATAAATAGTGTAATACGCAAAATAAAATGTTACGAATTATATTTAAATAAGTCTATAAACTTACTAAATATAGACTTACTTACTTAATCTGTAGACTAATTGGCTCTTTATTATGCCACTGATTTATTTTTGAATAAGAATAATTTAAAGTCTACATTTTGTCATATTTGAGGATTGTAAATTCATTTTTAAGATATTACTTTTCAAAGATAATATTTTTTTTTTAAATAAAAGTAATATTAAAACATGTATATACAAAATAATATTTAAACTTATTTATTAATTCATTATACAAAATATATATGGAATGATACTAAATTATAATTCATATAATTTATTAACAATAATAATACAAATAATAATATGATATATTTAACAAGCTTGGATATAATGAAAGATATAACAAAGATTTTGCGAAGCAAAGATATTACACTCCCTATGCATGCAACGTAATTTAGTAATAGCCCCAACCGCTGCTAGCAGTAGTATCGAAATCACTGAAATAGATTTAGCATACAACAATGTTTTCATTGCTCTATTAAATTACATGCAATATAAATTAGCTTTTACTCACTAAGTATATACTTATAGCATTTAAAACATACATATCATATTTGTTTGTTATATATTAGTAATGAACACTTAGTTTTCATCATATAAATATTAATTTAAAGCATATTATTTAACATTTTAAAAGTCTATAGTTAAATACAAATTTACATTATAAACAACGCATAGTTCCTAAAAGTAACCCGCTATAGGTGGCACCAGGGTATTTTGTATACAAATTTGAATTATACGATTTCGCGTAAGTGTTATATCTTTCCTTCGGAAAATCTTTGATATAACTATATGTTGATAATAATAGTAGGACCACAGATATCTTGCTTCGCTATATCTTTGATAGGACTATATATATTTCGTAATTCAGATTATGTTATGAACTTATTAACAATAATAAATTCATTAATTAGTAATATATTACTCTATATGCATAGGCACTCTATAGGAACATATAAAGATCGTTTAGACTTAATTTACCCAACTCGAATATTAAAAAACTACTATTATTCATATGTTTTAAATATCAGATCATCATATTTGCGCAACTATATATAACCCTATGGGGATATAACCCTATGGAGATATATATATATATATATATAAATATGTTATATGTATTAGAATAATTATTTTGAATACAACATATTTGAAATGTTTACGAATATATATATATATATATATATAGTATATACTAATGATACGTCGTATGTTTCTATTTATAAATACTGATCGTACGTGGACATACGACATATCATTAGTAGGAATACCCTATGTAAGAGAAAGTGACATGTTACGTAGGTACTGGTTAAGGGGTGATTAAGGGACATGCATATATGCTCAGGTGATTATTTAATAATACATACCCTAGGTTTCCGTTATGTTAATTATAATAGGTAGGTAAGTCATGTGACTGAATGTCTATAGGATCAATCTATTCTAAGTGAACATATAGCATATACACAAATATGTATTCTGATTTATCTATATATGTTCCCCCTTCCCCACCCTTCATTGATACTCTCAATAATGATATTATTATAACTCTTATAAGATTGTATACATTATAACACTCATGCACCGATACTAAATATATACCTACATCCCAATAATTATTGGTAGGCGTATTATATAATAGCGCTCTTTTATCTCAAACACGTGCCCTTCGACATAAAGAATTCATATATGTAAAATGGAACACATCACTGAGTCACAATATATTTAAGATATATAGAGCAATGTATAAAAGCACAACTAACAAGTCAAATTATATTTTCTACCAAAATAAATTGTGAAATAATTAATGAATTTTTTCGGTCACCTCATCATATTTTAAACTAACATCATCTAGAATGGGAACTAGTAAAAAAATACAATATCCCAATATCCTTGCTCACATTCTTTGTACCCAGTTATCAAATCAACTCAATGGTAACACTTTAAATACACTTATATCTATAGCATTAAATATAGCAGCTGTTTATCCTCTTTTCTCCAATTATGATATAAATGTCTTCTATTTACTTCTATCGTGTTCCTTTACCATTTTTTTCAGTACTTCTTTAACTGAAATTGTATCTGTACTAATCTCTGTTAAATATACTTCCTCTATTTTAACTAATTTGAGACCAATTTATCAACTTTCTATATTGAGTAAAATTTACGAAAGAATTGTTTCTAAGAAAATTCCGAATTATCTTTCTGTCAATAATATCCTTGACACTCATCAGAGTGCATTCTATAAACACCACTCAACTGAGACTGCACTGGCACATTTTCTAAATGAATTATTTACTACTCTAATGGTTCTTTTAGACATCTGCTTTCGATAATATACATTATGATATACTTATATACAGGCTATAGCCTATATATATATATATATATATATATATATATATATATATGTTTCGGGTTTACACTTCGGTTATGTTCCCCACTTTGGTTTAAATCTTGCCTTTATGTTCGTTATTCCTGTGTATCGCTCTCTTCACCTATACCAATTACTTGCAGAGTATATTCATGTATCGGTGATTGATCCATTACTTTTTACTCTATATATATATAATATATATATTCTTCCACTCTCTAAAATTATTCAATCCTTTTCTGATATAGCTTATCATATGTATGATACTAACATTCAGCTTTATATAAAACTACCTATTACCTCCATGGAGGGCTGCAGCCCTGATTCTATATATAGAGTATATTCATTATAATACATATATTGTAATGTATATTGGTCATAATAAGTGTTGGCTACTAATACATATTCTTCTGTTAAATGAAACTAAGATTGATCTCATAAATATTTCATATTCTCAATACATATTTCCTCCTCTGTAAATAATTCTTTAATTCAAACTAAACCTATCCTGTAAAGAGGTTTTGAGGTATATATTTAAATGTATGTCCCCTACAAATGTAATCTAATCAATATAAGGAATATCCAACCCACTGCACCTTTAAAACTAGATTAAAAATAGTGTTACAACTGATTATTTTGTACATAGTCTATACACTTGAGATATGTTTTATATATTTAAGTATTTAAATAAACCATGGTTACATTTTAATTACACTCTCATACATTAACCATATATGTGTACACATAATGTATACACTCACACTCATACATACAATCCTACATACACACATTCATAAACTCACTCACATACTCATGCATACACACACGCACACCCGCATACACACATACACATACACATATATGTGCATTGTGCATTGCATATATGTGTATTGATATAACCGATCAACAATTAATACTTACTTAAGTAAATAATACATTACGCGATTGTAGTTTACCTGTAGGTACATACATGTACCATATACATATAGTTATACCTATAGGTATACATCATACGATATATACATCATACCTCTATAGAGTCGATAATGTAATGTGGTCAACTATTGGACAATTCGTACCCTGGTTGTTATCAAATAATATTGTTAATTATAAATTATATATATATATATATTATATATTATTATTATTATTATTATCAGATTTAGGCAATGCCAGGGTAATTATAGAAGCAGTGTTGCTTATCGAGACAATTACCCCATTTACCCCTATATATAAGTAATTTGAATACAATTATGATAAGTTGAGTTAGTCTATATCGGCAGGCTATGGAAATCTGGTCAGATTTAACCTTTCTATAGAATATTAATATACTTATTATATATATATATATATATATATATATATATATTGATAGAATTACTATAATTAATATAATATTTATATTAAATAAATTAATATATGAATGTATATATATGACACCTATTTTACACCTATAGGTGTCACATGTCAAATATTTGTAAATATAAACTATAGCTTTCATAATGCGATATTTGAATTAGCGCGCTTCGTATTTACATGATCAGATGGCACCGGAAGTGATTCACTTCTCACACCTGAAGGTGCTAACGGCTATATAGCATCGACATGATAGTGTACGTCATACAGTGTACGTTGAACATACTTAAATATACGCGTGTAGCTTATAGCCTATAGGTATACTATCTATCAACGTTGACATCAAACATTCATAAATGTCATCTTTGAACATAGGATATACCTAATTATAAACCAATATAGTAATTACATTTAATATATATATATATAGTAATGTATATATTTATATTAATATTAATGTATATGTGGTTATCTATGTACTTAAGAATGATTTATTATTAAATATTATTAATATTAATTATTATACAAGTGTTCACATCGGAAAGTTCAATAATTCATTAATACCTAATTTATCTATAGGCATTATATTATAATAGGTTTTGCATATAGTATATCATATACAATTATAAATGTAGATATTTCGATCATATATTTATAATACAAATAAATATATAATTCACATATTAATGGATACATAAATGAATGGAATTAATCGCTTTATATTATCGATACTATATGTATATAATTTAAGTTGGCAATAACTATAACTTTAACCTTGTACTTTGTACACACACACACACACACACACACACACACACATATATATATATATATATATATATATATATATACTATATAGGTGTATACTATATACTATATATACTACCTAGTGAAATACTATTTGTTTATATGATCTTCTTGGGATATCTTTATAAAGAATATCTATAGGAATATATTCCTATAGAATCTTTATGACACTTATTATTATTAGATACATCTAAATGAACGTAATGAAATTGTGTTGTTTAGTAATGTTTGATGTGTAGAATACCTACGTGGTATTATATATCATGTAACGCTTATAATGTATATTTTATTAATAATAATCATATTTATTATTATAATAATTTACCTGTATATTTGTAAAATTAATATTAGTATTTATAATATTAATTATAAGATATGTATATTTAATATTCTAAAAATTCCGAATTATATGTCCTATACATCACACACACACACATAACGTGACATCGACGACTAGTAAGTATAGTTAGATTTGAATATCTGCATGCAGAGATATTATGTGTTAACAGACCATTAAATAGCCCGTAATTGAATTCAATGTACTTTAGGCCACGGCGGAATCTAGATCCTATATGACCAGTTTATATTATTATCATATTTAGGTTTACACCCGAGTTTTTGTAGAAGCTAAAGCTTATCGAGACATATATATATATATATATATATAATACGAGCGTTATCAAACATGCACACCTATTACCTTATTAGGTGCGTACATTCCGATGCGTGTACATGTGCATGTGTACACTCACACATGTGTGCGGCACATGCATGTGTGTGTGTGTCAGTGTATGTGCGGCGCACACGAGTTCACACTATAGGATGTATAGAGTCATATATTGAAATATTTAAAGAGATATTGAATTATCTGCATCCAAACTCAATAACAAGTAATGTGTAGGCGTTCCGCCATATTATGTAATATATCTCATATATATATATATTACGTTTATATATATATATATATAAACGGCTATTATATAATGTAAACATTAAACAGGGTGCATGATGTCCATAGGATGTATATTAAATTATAAGTGGATTACATTGTTATAATAAAATCCATCAAATCGGTTATTATATAATAATAATAACAAATATTTAAATATATATGTATATATATAACTAAATAACTTCCTGTATGGCTCAGTTGCAACTGCAGCCATGGATAAGGTGTCAGACACATAACTAGTATGACACGGGTTCGAGCCTCGTCCCGATCATTAAAATAGGTCTTCAAATAATATTTAGAAGTTATCTTATAGAATTGTTAAAATAAATGATCGGCTCTCGTTAAAACCATTTTTTGTTTCATCCATATGAATACCTTAATACGAGAGCGGCTTCGAAGGGACATTAGAGCCATATATGGTTATAAGTGAAAACTTCATCTAAGTTCCTGGATGGGATGAAATGACTCCACCAAATAAAAATAACAACAATAATAACAATATATGTGTGTGTGTATAAGTGTGAGTATATGTTTGTGTGCGACGCAAAGTGCGTATGTGTGTGTGTGATGTTCGCGAGTTAATTAACGAGAAACAACGAGAGCGATAATAAGTCATGCAAATGAAGATGTAATAACATTGTGACCGATATTAAATAACCGACGGGGAGGCAAGGGAATATATAAGGGAAGGCAAAATAATATTATGGGAAGTCAAGATAATATTTAAGCAGAGGCAAGAGATAATTAAACTGAACACGCAATAGCATCCCTCCTCTCTACACCACTACCACCACCATGGTAGTGCACTACCACCACCACTACCACCACCACTACTACAACTACTACAATAACTACCCTTGACCACACACTTGACCGCGTAACTGGAGCGCATTACGAGTTCATGTAATACACGTATACGCGATAATTCTTGCGTTAACGAGTTTTACACACGAATGTGGGTTAAATAGTTGTGTTCATGCGCGCGTCTAACTAAAGATGACGTCATTGTCTTACGTTTTGTTACGTAATCTTTACCACGTATAAACACTTACGTAATAGTATGCGTGCACGTAATTATGTACTCTTTATGTTGTATACACCTACACACATATGTATCTATATGCATGCGAGTAATAACTTACTGAGTTTATAATGGATTGTAATATGTCGTTAATCAATGAATCGTAATACATATGTGATACATATATGTATATATGTATATATATGTGTATGTGTTTACACCTACATCGTATATATATATATATATATATATATATATATATATATATATACAATATAAAGAGTACACACACATATATATATATATATATATATATATATTCACATATATTATACTTATAATATATAGTATTATATGATTACCACACGACAGATGTAATATGTTATATAACAATGATTTCATTTAAAATAATGTGTACATCAAAAGAATATCGATAAAATAAAAAACGATCGTATACATTTTCCATTTTCATTGTCAGCAAATTAGTTGCAATTATCTTTTTTTTCTACAATTTATCGTGATAGGTAATATTTGCACACGTAAATAATTAGATTGTTGACATTATACGAGCATTAGTGAATATGTAATGTACATGATAGGGGATGCATATACATTCGAGTGTTGTCACTTCTCGCATTTCTATGCAATTATGTCAGGGTTCATTCACTTGGATCATGTGATATATATTATTTTTTATAAATAAACATTATTATATATATGTAGGTGTTTTTAAATAATATTATTTTTACATAGGGGTGTTTTTTTGTATATATTTATATATTTGTAATGTCCTTATACTTGTCTTCATATATTTTAGAGTAATTCGCATATATATATATACGTTTATATTCGTATGTTAACAGGTGTTTATATTGTTATTTATTTATATTTTATAATTCTAAATAATAATGCATAGAGAACAAAATATGTTTATACTGTTATTGTTAATGCATATTTATTTATTTTATATCGCATAAAGTTCTCTTTATATATTACAGGTATACCTGTATATTTTATAAAACTAATGTCAATTTATCTCTTATTTGTATTTGTATATATTACTGTTGTCGGGTCAGCGACGTGAAGTTCTCAGAATTGTGTGACCTTTCATTGTTTATCTTGTTATGTAAATTCTTCTGATGAATTATTCAACATATTATTTTACAATAATAAATTGTTGTAATCATATTTAATTTATATATATATATATATATATATATATATATATATATATATATACATATAACTCATATATATTTATATATATATATATATATATATATAAATACATCATAATTATGATCATCATATATATAGAGGTATACCTATATTATATCATTACGTTGAATTTAGAACATATTGAATATATATATCATCCAAATATATACATCTCTGCGTACCATAGGGAAACAGGTAACGTCAAATGAATGAATTAATATGCCCTGTATTTAACGTTACCTGACTATCTATAGATAAGCAGTTAACGACTATATATAGTACCCATAGATGTACTCAATGTAATGGAAACCTAGAGGTTATATATATACACCCTGTAAGGTGACAGGTTACAATATAGGGTGTACGTATTTACACTTCCTCCTGCGATATACACGTACACAGTTTGACGTTTGACGCCCGATACTTCAGTTTGGTTTCCAGTGGATTTTTAATTGGCATTTATTCTTCTTTTTATATTACTTTTAATGTATTGTAATATACTACATATGTATATATGCACAATTCACAGTAAACACATACTTTCGATTTTATATTTGCATAAAATAATAACATATAAGACAATATTTAAAAATAATAATAAGTTTCATATCACCGTCATATTGTTCATAATATATATATATATATACATGTATTTACAAAATGTGGAAGTTGTATAATAATGTTGTCTTAATGATATAATTAAGTCGTAACATATAAACAATGTAATCTGTACTTAAATTAAATTATTTAATATAAATTAATAATAGAATTTAAGTTACTATTATTTATAAACGTGGACATTTTTAATATCAAATTATTAACTGTATTATGTTCTACATTGTGTATCCTACATACAACTTGTAGGTGCACTTGAAGTACATGTAACTACAACAATAATAAAATGAAGCCACTTTATAACGAAACCTAGAATATATACATTATATATTTAATCATTTTGAATAAAATATAATTTCTAATTTCTATATAGCAATTACTATATAAGTATTGCTATATATAAGTATTGTATAAGTATTGTATACACATATATAATAGATATGTAGATATTATTTATAGCATATAATAATCAACTGTTGTATAGGTATTATATATAATACTATATATATATATTTATATATATATATATATTTATATATATATATATATATATTTATAATATTTAACAGATGAATCCAGAAGTTCCCCGAAGAACTACATGGATCGCAAGCTGAAGAAGGGTCGTTACTTGGATTCCCCGAACGCGTTCCTCAAGAGAAACATCCGCGCGTTCGGCATCAGCCCGGGAATGGCGTACGCCGGTCTCGGCAAGAGGAACCAGCCAATCGGTGACGATGTCGCCATCACTGTATTGGATAAGAGGGTACCGGCTATCAGCAACGGTATGGCTTACATCGGATTGGGGAAGAGAGCTCCGTACATAAGTAACGGAATGGCTTACACGGGCCTCGGCAAGAGAGCCGGATTCATTAGTAACGGATTGGCGTACGCCGGCTTGGGAAAAAGGGCACACTACATAAGTAACGGTATGGCTTATACCGGATTGGGGAAGAGAGCCGGGTTCATTAGTAACGGATTGGCATACGCGGGCTTGGGAAAAAGAACCAGTTTCACCACTAACGGGATGAACTACGCCGATTTCATCAAGCGAAATTCCGACGACGATACGGAGGTTGCATCAAACGAAGAAGACGAAGAAGACGACGACGAAATTAGGGGCGTTATTAAGAAGTCTTCTAACTTCGTCAGCAACGGAATGTCGTACGCCGGATTGGGTTGAGGAAGGTGTTACCGTAACGAAGGCCTTCGTAGACCTTCGGTAACGTTCTATTGTTCTACGTTATTTAATGCCACGTTATTATGAGTTATGAATAAAATGTATTCTTAAAGCGCGCTTTTCGATTCTTGAGTACGTTACGTAAAGTAAACGATGTCAGAAAAGTGATTCTGGTCAAATTAATGATTATGTTATTAATGAGATGGTTTAATTAATTAATTAAATATTTTAATGTCTTCAGTTTAGAATTAATAAAACATGAATGTTATTAATTAAAATAATATGTGTTGACTATATATAATGATGGTTAATCTATGTTTTTAAATTAATGATTTCAATATATAATTATAATTATAATTATAATTATAATTATATTAATATAATATGTAAAATCATAATATAGGGGAAGTAACCTAATACGGACATTTTAACAATAAATGGTCTTAACATTTTATGACTTAATATTTGTATTAAAAAATTACAATATATTAGTATTATATGATTATAGGTATTATTGTGATTTTAACATTTTATTTAATATTTGTATTCAATATATAACGAGGGTGTCCGTATTCGGTACCCATGTCCGAATACGCACACCCGTTGTTATAATACGGATACCCTATATACCACTAGATAAATTATATATTATTGATGAACCAATCAGATAAATAACAATTACATTATTTATAATTAATTTATGAATAATTTAATATATTATATTAGTAATTAATGTATTAATTTTTATTATTTTATTAATTAATAAACAAGTTAAGTATCTAAATATTAATATTTTCAGAGTTAGCTTCATTGGTGGTATTACTATTATAACGCACGCGCTTTTTATGAAAATCAGAATAGTTTTCACGCTACGCCCTATTTTTATAGGGCGTCCATAATAAGACATATATATACACTATAGTGTCCGTATTAGGAATCTATTTGACCTCTAGATATATTCTTATAATTTAATTAATAATTCATAACAAATATAGCGATCATGTATATAATTTTTTAGAATGCTTATTTTTTAATAATATATTGTTATATTTTATCGATACATTTGTAAAATCTTGAGAAGGTTGAGAGAAGAATTTTTTTCATAAATTTAAAAACGTAATAAAAAAATAAGTTTATTGGAAATATCAAAATTATCTTAAATAATAAAAAAATAAAGAATACTTATTTAGACTATTTATATAATTATGAATATTTTATTCATTACATATTTTTTGTATTACCTATGATTTATGGTTTCATAGGTACCGAGAGTGTCCGTATTCGGTTACTTTCCCCTAATGTGTAATAAAATATCTACATAGATTTTACAACATAATTTATACATAAATTCGGTTTGAATTGAAATATAGTTGTTATATTATTTAGGTCGTTATTAACTATGTTCTACTTGCTTACTTAATATCGTGATAGATGAGGTTCAAATAACATAATCGTCTCTAATCGCATCTATCCAGAACTTTCTCTAATGAATGGGGTCAGTTGTTCTAATAGAGTACATTTTCCAAGAATTATCAGTGGAAAATGATTACCTATCTTTGTAATTATGTTCCTGAGATAATACTAGGATAATTAATATTATCAGAAAAATTGACACCAGTAATCTATCCAGAATAATCGTATATGTTATGCATCCAACTATAATTGGGTTTTCCTTCATTTGTAAAATACATTTTTCTGAGGTCACATATCTTGAAACGTGATAAAACAACTAAATGTTACAACCTAGATATTATGTTAATATATCATTTATTTATAGTTTATTGACTTCAAAAATACACGGTGATTATAGGCGTCATTAGATAATAAAAAAGTAAAACAAGAATAAATAGAAGACGTATAATAAAATAGAACGAATTACAATGATTTAAAATGAACATACAGTTTACGTTTAAACAATGAAAGTAATGTTATACAACGAATATCATATGGCAGTGAATTCCAGCTTTTCGGAGCAATAACCTATAAAGCTAATTCAGAGTATTCCAACGATGTCGAATATTTCACCTACTTCATGCCGTGGCACTTCCGACTGGATCTGTTAGAACTCTGTATAATAATAGATTGAGCTAGATATTCAGGAAATCCACTGTGTATAATCTTATGTGTAATAATACACAATAGCTAATGTATACAAATATATATATACTTAAGTCAGCCTAATAATCTTATTAAATCAGATATAGAAACTATTGAGGTACATTTAAACTTAAGTTTAGTTTATATAATACACGTATAGCACGACGTTGAATAGTCTCAAGTTTATACATAAGGTTGATAGGTAAATTACATAATAATGAACAGCAATATATAAGTCCTCTGAATACAAGTGAGTGAATTAAACATTTAGTCATGTCGAAGGTAAGCTTATAACGATATTTTCTAATATTATATAGAAAATAGTTGGCAGTGCGAAACATGTTATTAATATGTGGAGAGTAGTCTAGGTGATAGGTTAGAGTGACACCGAGGGTAGTTATAGATTCAGAAATTGGTAGAGATAGTAAAAACGAATGAGTGATTGATAGAGGAGAACTGGGTATAGAAAATATGATAGTATCAGTTTTAATCATATTTAAGTAGAGAGAGTTATGAGAGAACCATTTAGTGAGATCAGTAATACAATTAACATAGACATTTGAATCAGATCAGAATCTCTAGAACTAGGAAATGTCGTATATATATAAATCATCGGCATAAAGATGATAGTGAATATTGGGATATTTGTGAACAATTGATTTAATAGGAAGAATATAAATAAAGAACAATATAGGGCCAATAACATAGCCTTGTGAAATACTATGTATGTTGACATATGGAGGATATAATGAGGAGTTAATCTTCAACGAAGATGTTCTAGATGAAACAAAAGACATAAACCAAATGTGGACTTGACCGTATATACTAATTTCATTAAGTATAATGGAAATAACTAATGGTAATACTATTGACTTAGTTTTATCTATAGCTGATTCTAATTTAATTCCATATCTCACTCAAAGTTCTCTAATATCTGATCACTTTGCCATTTTATTTGATTTAAACTTGCCGGTGACAAAAAGTAATCGACCTTCTAGAATGTTTCGGAAAATATCCTCTATTGATAAACCAATGTTTGTTAACTCTGTATTCCATCAACTTAACAGTAGTATATTTTCTGATTTTTCTACACTTTTTGATTCTTTTATTTTGGCATTATCTCATTACCTTTATATTTTTGCACCCTCAATTACTCTTATCAACCGAACTTATTAGAAGTCGCCCTGGTTTAATATTGAGCTTATTAAACTAAGGAACTACTTCGCAGACTACAACGTAAATATGCATATTCTAAACTTGACTCTGATCTTATTGAATTTAAAGGTTGTCGATAGCTTTACAAGAATAAACTTCTCTCTACCAAATTGTCATACTTCACTGATATACTTGATAGTTATGGAATATCTTCTAAGCAAGCTTACAAATTATCTTTCACTTTAGTAGGTAAAACCCAGACCAAGCATCTTCCTGACCAACCTGATTCAGATCTTTGTTCCTCATTTTCCAATTTCCTCCAACAAATTCTAATATTATCAATGTACTTCCAAACATCAACACGGCACGACTTAATCTTAATTTAACATATATTCTGAATCATTGGTCATTTTTTACGCTTCCCATAGATGAGTTTGTACTCTCACTGATGACATCCTTGAAAACTAATTCCCCACTTGATCCAATTCCACTCAATCTACTTCGTTCATTATCACCATCTTTTATTGCACTTATCACTGAAATCATTCAGAGATCTCTTATATCATCTAGTGTTCCACACTCCATGAAATATTCATATATTATTCCGATTTAAAAAAAAATAATTATAAGCCTTATAAGGTCTTATATATTGATGATAACTGGTATATTGGACAAGAGTAGTTTTTTCTATAGAATGAGTTGTGTCCACTCAACGTATTAATTACATTTCGTCAAATTCTATTGTTGATAAATATCAAAGTGCGTATCTTCCTCTCTTGATAATAAATGCTATCTCGTGCTACTTGACTTATTTAGTGCTTTTGATACCCTAGATCACAATAGAGGATATTTTCCGAAAAATTCTAGAAGGTCGATTAATTTTTGTCACCGGCAAGTTAAAATCAAATAAAATGGCAATGTGATCAGATATTAGAGAACTTTGAGTGAGATATGGAATTAAATTAGAATCAGCTATAGATAAAACTAATTGAATAGTACTACCATTTGTGTTGAGATAGGAACACGAATATGTTGCGTCAATAAATACTCAAATATAAGTTCATTCAGATATTAAGGAGCATTATTATCATTATTAATTTAAATATTAAAACCATCAAGAATAACCGTGTTAACCGATGTGATATATTCTAAGATAGTGGAGAGGTCAGTAAATAAACTCAGTAGGCTAGATGAAGGTGAACGGTAGATTACAAAGTATAATTACAATGGTAAATAAGGAATTTAAACTAATATTACAGATCAGAATTTTACATGAAGAGAAACATGGATCCACATCGTGGGTAGATGATGAAATAAGCTTAAGTTCCGATGAGAATAACAGAGCTAGGTCGCCACCACGATGTGATGTATACCTATTAGAAAGCAATAATGTAATACCATCAGGGGTCAGTTGGGAAGCTAGAGCAGAATCATTATGTTAATATATAATTTATTTAATTTTCTATACAACATAAATGTGTATTTTTGTTATCTGCAAGAAACATGTGTCTTGAGTCAAATGCATTGAGCACTCTTCGGTATTCTTCATATTTAACAAATATTTGGCTTTTCATTGAATCCTCCGTAATGGTGAACGTTTAGCAGACATACATAAGCACATATAGCCCTGTTATTATGGTATCACTAGCATTATAATGATGTATGCAACTGGAATTTAATTGTACGTTAATTGTTATGCTTCTCCGTATGGTGTCTAGTATCACAATCGCTGATATTGCAGTATTCATTATTATATTGATATTACATTCGCTCTTTCCATTTTATTGAAGAACCCATACATTTAAATAGTGTTATTCCTCGTAAAGGTATTCCATACGTGTGTATGTTTCCCTGAGTGATATCGAAGCTACTTATCCGAATGTTGATCTTTTCACGATAAAATATCCTTTATCTGATATCGCTCTTCACTAGTTCATCACTTAGATTTTTAGATTATTTCACCGATCCACCTTATGGATCCTTATCGTCTTCAACCCTCACATTAGATTGTCATCTACTTAATTTTGATATCTTCGTTGAATGATAATTTAGAGTTTCTTGTAAAATTACAGGAAAGTATTGAATAAGGAAAATACAGATAACTATGTGATACTTGAAAGGCTGTCTATAGAAGTGGCTTCCATGTGAGGTGAACGGCTTATATTTTCATAAATTGTTAAATTCATCGAAATTAAATCACGGCTTATATCTACGGATTTCAGTATAAGGCATATTTATTTATCTCATACCAAAATCGAAAGCTTTGTTAGTCAATGACGTTATTATATCATAGTTGTTGGTATTCGGTGTGTTTATATTCAGTATCCGTTAATTGAAGCTCTGTTCCCAAGGCTCTATTCTATAGAACGGTACATACTTATACACTTTTAAAATCCTGATTGTCTTTCTAATAGTATAGTTTCTACCTGAAAATACAATAGTTTTATTAGTATCCTTAGAATAATGATGCTTGCATGACGTTTATTGTACGGTAATTAAATCACCATTTTTAATAAATATATATGGTATCTTTGAAATAACTTAAATAAAATAAATATAAGTAATAAATGGTAACATATGATTTTTGAAATAAATATATTATTTTTTTTAAATGATACTATATCAAAATAAGAAAATTTGATTAATTCCCTTTAAAATGATATATAATATGATGCACAAAAGTAAAAATAAGTGTCTAAAATATGCCTTTATAAACGATTATAAATAATGATAAAAAATGTGTATTAATTTATGTACAAATAGTTTAGGTCCATTTTCGTAGTCTTATACTTATCTACACTTTAAATTTAGACTATATGTGTATTTTAAATTATAACACTAAATCTATTGTACAATATACAAAAAAAAAGTTAGTCATCCTTTTATGTATTTCTAAATTATGGTGCTATATATATTCAATACAAATTTTAAATAAAATAATATTTAAATTAAAACAAAATATTTAATTTTAAAACACAAATATATCTGTTCTATTTTTAAAAATAATTTTGTATTTCTCAAGCTCCATAACTTTTTAACTACTAGATCAAACTGCATGATATTTTCAGAATTTATATATAATATGATACTCTTCAGATATAACTAACAACAATAAAACATATTTCATAACTACATATAATAAATTTAATATTTATAGAAATTTCTGGAATTTTTATTTTTGTTATAAATGGTAATATGTAGGTCCCATTCTCTTGATCTTATAGTTATCATATAATATTAAATGTGTATTATATATATATAGTTCTAAATATAATATACAAAATAAAAAATAGGTTATATTTTATATATTTATAAAGATATGGTAATTTTAGTAAATCAACGTATCTTATTTGTCAACGGCCCATTTTACAACTAAACATTATTTATTTAGGAATAAAACAATTACCAAAGCTGAGATAGAGAGTTAACATGTCATTAAACTTTAGGAAACTATTTTATATATCAGTGGTAATTTCTATAAATTAAATATATAAATACTCCCATTAAACATATATTCTATATTAATATCTAATCTAGACTTAGCAATATCAATGAATATATGAAAGTTTTTTATTATATATATTATATAGTGTAGGTTATGCGAAGGGGTTTTGGTCGATCTAATGTGGCACTCGATATAGTAGTCAATACTCTGTGAATAATGAATCTTAGAATTTGAAATTTAGAATAATTATTAACAAGATATTGATATAATAAATGGCTATCTCATATTTTTATATTATAATAGCAAATTTATTTATTATCAGTTATAATAATACTAGTCAATATCGGTGAAATATGGTATTATAAGGGGGTTTTGGTCTATAGTCCCAAATGTGCTAATAGGTGTCATCCAACAATATAATTTGAGTTAAATTAACTAATTTGATAATTCTATAATTCTATGATAATATGTAACCCAGTAAACCCGAAGTTAATAAAACACAAAGTTTGCAAAATATTTGAAAATAATGTATTCAAATATTACGAAAATGATTTTTCGAATTTTTACAAAAATAATTTGCAAAGAAAACGCAATTTGTAAAATTTTTAAAAATAAAACACGAAATTTGCAAAATATTTGAAAATCATTTGCAAATAAAAAGCAAAGTTATTAATTTTATTATAAATGTCAAGATTTGTTATATAAAATCATAATTATAATGATTATTATTAAAAAATAAAAATATCCTATTAATCGATATTCTATTGTTACAGCATACGAGTAGGTATTATCTACTAATAATAGTTTCTAGCTGGTATTGTTTCCAACTTTGTACAATAATGTGTAGGAGCTGTGATACTCTCCGATCGAATATTATACTTATTAAAACATCAATAACTATTAATGTATTATATTATATTGTAAAACATTTTAATATAATATTAATAAGATAGTTTTAATATTTATTTATTTTTGTAATAAAGTATGTCTTTTTGTAGTTTTTGGTTCATATCAAAAAACAACTTTTATTTCTGCAGTGGATATTTTTTGTACTCTAAACTAAATACTTTTCAGTAGTATATATAATTATATTTCAATGATTACAATCTTTGAACCAAATATATCAGAGATATTGATTTATGTGTAAAATGCATTCATATATTTAATTTTGTGTTTCAATATAAATATGATATTAAATAATACGAATAATTTATAAATAAGGTTTGAATTGAACGATATTTGATTATAATATTGATGGCGAAATTCCAGGTAATATAATGCATATTAAATTATATTATCAATTTAATATAATCATAATGAAATTATTGATTAAAAAACGAGTTGTTACCTTCATTTTTGTATCAAATTCAAATGTTTACATCTGTATTTGATGCGGTAGGATAAAACCACTCAAGAATAAAATAAATAAAATTTCATAATTAATAAGATTTTGTTATTGAATAGAGTAGGTTTTTATTTTATTTAATATCAGGTATTAATTATCAGGATTACTTATTAATTTTAAATTAATTATCAATTTATCATAATTATCATGTATATATTGGTTACCTATTATAGAATATAGGAAACATTTTTTGTATACCTTATTTAAAAATTATTGTTATTTTAACAAATATAAGAATTTAATTTAATTTTGTTTACACGTAAAGAAAATATTAAATAAGGTATTTATTAAATACCCAATAAATAAAAATTATCAAATTAACTAGAATTTTAAAATAATATTATGTAAGAATAAAGTATGTATAACAAATTTTCAAATATAGTATATAGAATTTCACATGAAATAATTAAACATATTTACAAGATGTATTACTTTTATCAATAATAAATTATACAAATTATATATGACCTATAATATATTTATTATATATAGGTACCATGTGTAATACATTTTAGAATGTTTATTAATAAAATTATATTAATATAATATAATATTATTAATATTATTAATATATAATAATATTAATGTAAATATAATTGAATTTGATTTTAAATGTACAGTTTTTTATATGATTTGATAATTATTATTTTAATATAGTATATTAGGTGATTATTTATATAATGTATAGTATATAATTATAATTTATATTTCAAAATATACTTATATAACTGAAGAATTTGTTACAAAGGATTTATTAAATTTAAAAACAAATATAATGTTTTATATATATTTATTTGCACTACATTATATTAATAAAACAATTTCAACTATTTATAATCACTAAAAATTATATAGGGTAAATTATTTTATAAACTATATAAAAAACAATTTTGAATTCATGTAAATTTAATAATAATAAATATTTAAAATTTACAGGACTATATTTTTAATTTATTATTTGTAACTTATAATTGTTATTCATGTATGATAAATCAAATAATAACAATATTTCACTTTTATCATATAATTATTTTGTATCATTTTAAAATTGAATTATTAACTATAGTTTAAATACATCTCTTATTAACAATCATAATACTTCAATATTGTAAATTACAATTTCTAATATAAAAATTAATTAAACTAATCCATCAATATTAAATGAAAATAAAAAAATGTGTATATAGTAATTTTATTAAATAACATGTCCGTAGTGTACAAAAATAGACACAACCGTTGAGAGTATATCTAATGTATGATGGACCACCATCATTGATGGTACATCAAGATTTATCGTGAGTTTTAAATGCGTATCATGTTAAATCATAAATCACGATAAATCAATAAATATAATTGTAAATATAATTGTAAACTTTATATACATGCGAATCCGGCTCATGATTTGTAAGCGTATAACAATAATAATACTAATACCATCCAACGATTACGTCTGTACATCGCGCGTAACTATCACCGATTATTACTAACACTCGTAATACTACCATACTTTAAGGGTAGAACATTAATCGTAGACGCCAATATTTACACGGTATATGGTTATCACATAAAACATAGATACACTCGTGGTATCGTGGAATGAAGCGCACGGTAGAGTTTCATCGGCTAATGTCTCTTGAGGCGAGGATCACAGTGTACGGGTAACGTTGGTCCTAATGCCCCTAATGTCCAGTACGCGGGTGACCGGGTGGGTGTGTGTGTGTGACGCCGGCAGCAGTCTATAGCCCCGACCACCTGTGTATGGTTTCGGACCATCCACGATCCTTGGCTTGACTACTCGAAGGACCGGGTGTCGTCACAACTGAAAACAATGGTCGATGATTACGTTATTAGCGGGTCATAGTAATTAAACCTTTAGGTAAACTTAGAAGTTTATATATTTTTTAAATTGTTTAAAAATATTTTATTTTCGCGGGTTCTTGCCACACCCTAGTGATTATAAGTAATGGTCTCTGAATATAACTTATAAGTAGAAATTACCTATTATATATATATATTGTTTTTATTTTTGGATTTCCTTTCATCCCTTATAACGATATATGGCTCTAATTCATTTCGAACCGCTTTCATGTTAAGGCATCCATGGTTTTAGCGAGAGCCGATCATTATTTAATACAAAATTATATAAAAGATCACTTCTAAATATTATGTTAAGACCTATTTTAATTGTCCGGACGAGGCTTGAACCTACGTCTTACTGCTTGTGTGTCTGACGCCTTAGCCAACTGAGCCACACAGGCAGTTTTAAATATAGTTATAAATTATAATATATATATAAATGAACATGTTACATGATATTATGCAATCTAACGGCTGGCGGTATGTTTTAATGTATTCATTTCATTTTCGTTAAGACAGAGCATAGTCTTAAGTACAGGTAGGAGGTGTAACTTCTCTTCCTCGTTCGTTAGGGTTATGAACTGCGAGATATTCATGTGTCAGAGGAGAGGTGTGGTGTTGGTGATGGTGGTGGTAGTAATAGTAGTAGTAGCAGTAGTAGTGTGGGTAGTAGTAGTAGTGTGGGTAGTAGTAGTAATGTGGGTAGTAGTAGTAGTAGTAGTAGTAGTAGTATTGGTAACAACTACGTTATGTTATCCTTACCTTGATCACAATATTCTTCAGATATTCCATACTTAACACTGAATCAGCTCTCTGTTCGTTCATATCGTTGCGACGGACTTCTAGTTTCAAGATTTCAGCCTGAGCCAAGAGCCGCTCTACAGTCGCCTCGCTCTCGTTAAGGAGCTATCAACGTAAATAAAGGTCAGGGGTCGGCTATATTACGAGTGCGCGTGTACCCGCGATGGTGTACGATTAAGACACGCCCACCTGACTGTAAGAGGAGATGCTACATACGATAGGTGATTGATTGGGCAGTGATTGCGGTCAAGGAATTTAGAAAAAAAAGTAAACTGCATTTTTTATAATTAAATATCATTCACACACGCACACACACACACACACACCCGTTATATTAGAGCACCGAAAATATAAAATATTATGAACAGAAGTAAACAAACACGGGTGACGTGCAAACCTCTGCAACGTGGGCGGCGTCCCTGTACGACTTCTCGAGTTCGACTCGCAGCACCGATATCACGGCCTCGATGTCTTGCTGCTGTGGCGCCGCCATTAGGGTGCTGGACGCAGGCATGCTGTCGGTGTCGCTCGAGAGAAGACGTTCAAACGATAACGACTCGCGATCGCCAGGAGAAGCAGCGGCAGCGGTGGTGGACTTCTGCGCGAGAGAGAGAGGGGGAGAGAGTAGTACGCTAGGATCAATGTTATCGTAAGTAGAGGCGGTTACGAATTACGAAGCATGACACACTCGTTCGAATTCATACGCGCTCACCCGATACATGCGCATTTCTTAGATCATAGAAAATAAAGCAAATAGTTTCTCTTAACTATAAGATAAGAAATGATGTACTTACAACGCAGTGAATCACACACGCAACTGTCTACAACTATCACAACACCCAAATTAACTATTACGATACCTTTCGCTGATACGAGAGCGTATCGGAAACCTCTTGTCCCTAAAATAATGAGCAGTAATATTACGCTGAAATTCGTATGCAACGCAGCATTTAATGTACTATATGAGATAGGATGAGTTCTTACTTGGATGGCGGGTCTTTCGCCTCTTTCAATAATCGTCGGTGATGAAGCTACATTGTTCGCGATCAATTTCAATTGTTCCTCTTTATCAATGGATTTTAAATTTTCTATTTGTTGTTTATACTTATACATGTTTAATTCCATATCCGTTATCAAAGTTTTATTTTTATTATTTTCTTCCTAATGAAAAAGGTATAACAATGTATAACAATGAATGCGTATATTTAAATGTGATATAAAAACCTCGCAATTTTTTTTAAATAAGGCATTCTCCATATTTATTTTTCTAATATTATTTACATTTATAGTATTGTTGTTGACATTTTCCAATTCCAAATTTTGAATTCTGATGAAAAATTATAGGTTATAGTTGAAAATTATTCGATTTTAATAATTTATTAAATATTATAATAGTAATAAAATTAAAATAATTTTGAAAACAAATTGTAGGTTAATTTACTAAGTAATTATATTATGATAAACTAATTTAATAATATAATATAATCAGAATATTTTTCGATCAATTTAAATTCTATGCGGAATTTACATGTGGTATAAGTACAGTTTTCCTATTAAATATTACCGTCATTAAATTAAATACGATATATAAGTAATAAAGGTAAGTAATAAAGGTAAGTAGTAGTAGACGGTTGCCACGGTTACACACTAAAACGTACTTTTCGTGATATTCTTCACGTCGGCGAGAGTTCTCCTGCGACACATTCTCGAGCCTGCCCTTGTAGTGCTCGCGATCGGAGTAGGCCGCGGAGAGCTCGTTAGCCTGAATAGCGGCGTGGTTAACCCCGATAGAGATACGCTCCGTCAGCTCGGCTACGTTGCGTTCCAGCTTTAGGCTATGACGGGAAGGAGAAGATGTCGCGTTAAGATCAGAAGGGGTCGACAGCCGAGGTCGCGCGAATTACGACGCCGTTTTCGAATATTAGGAGCGCGTTTCATAGTTAGAGCGTATGAGGCATTCGACGATGAAGTTATTAGAGCGAATATTGCAAAGTGTAGCCGACCGATGTAAACGATCGACCGACGATATTAGTTATGATTAGTAATAGTGATTAACTCATTATGTGTGTGTGTGTGTGTGTGTGTGTGTTTCGAATAGGGAGAACTATGCTAGGTGATGCGAGAGAGAAGATATCACTTTAATGAAAACGTTTGCATATCAACGTCATGGTTATCATGTGATATAACAACATTACATAATATCGAATGTTGGCAATCTTTAGAGAGGTGATAACGGGGGTAGGTGGGGGTTAGGGAGGTGATAACGTGAGTAGGTGGGGGTTAGGGAGGTGATAACGGGGGTAGATGGGGGTTAGGGTGGTGATAACGGGGGTAGGTGGGGGTACAAGTTACGAGGTAGACTACGTACACTTTGGTGATCTGTTCGTCTAGTTCGATGTCTGTGAGCGCCTTCGTCTTCTGATTCTTGAGGACGCCCTGGGCACGAATCTGTAACCGAGTGACCTTGATTAGTCATCGTCATGCACATCATCGTATACGTACACATTCATACCGTTACAGAATACTAGTTACGCGTTAGAAATTGTTGTGGTTGTAGTATATCGTGAAAAAATAAATAATTATGGTTATTATTTCTCGTAAGGGTGTTAAAGGCGTTAATTTATACTACTATATTCTATAGTTGTTGGCCAGATAATTGAAATACCTTAAATTATATTATTTCCTATTCATTATTATATATTGTAGTGGCGGGTTATTTACGGTATGGGCAGTATCTTTCGAATATTTAGACCTCTATTTCATGTATTCTATAAAAGTAATCTTTTACATAATATTTTAATAAAATCTACATTGTACAAATTTAAAATACATTACTTTTTTTAAATAATTTTTTTTAATTTCGAACTCAATTATATATATATAAAGATTTTAATTAAATACAATATAATAAGGGCACGGGGCATGGGTGAAAATCAGGAAAAAATATAATTTTCGTATTATTTTTTTATTATTTATTTATAATATTTGAAATATTATCTTTAAAATGGTATATAAATAGTTTGTTTACGTAAAATAAAACTGATAAAAAGAAGCATTTTAAAACAACTATAATTAAAAAATAATATTTGTAATAAATATATTAAAATAATTTATTTCTTATATGTGAATTCGTAAAATGCATATTATTACATGGTTATAAGATAACATTTTAAAATTTAAAAACTAAAGGAAAGATTAGTATATGATGCATTAGTGTATAGGTGGCGCTTTTATTATGAAATATAAATTGTGACAGGTAGCGATCTTTTGAAAAATTTGTGTTATAATTATATGATGTATTATTTATATTATTTACACTGATTCTATATTATTTATAACTGTTTTTTTTTATAAAATTAGTATATATTATATAAATTCTACAATATATATCTATTAATTTTCTATAACTATACTGATATCTATATATATTACATGTATACACATTCAATATACATAGATATACCCGTGTATTAATTTATATATAAACTTGATTTATACAAAATAATTATTTTTACCAACTACGTTCAATATAATTTTAATAAGTTTAGTAATATTGCTTTATTCTATTTAATTATTTTTGCATTATATCCATAACATATGTAGCTTTATTATTCTAGTTTTTGTATTGATAAGAATTTATATTTATTTTTAAAATAGTATTTTTGTAAAATTTTTGTTGATATTTTGTAGGTCATGTACATACATATGCATAACTCTTAGATTATTAAAAATAAAAACTTGGAAATTATGAATAATAATTAACAGATTATTTAGTATACAACTAAAAAAAAATTTAATAATTTTAATATAAATTACTTAGTGAATTAAGTTTTGAAAATTAGTCCTTTTTTGTATCTTTTACATGTAAACGAAAAACCCGTGTCGCGTGCCCTTAAGAGAATTAAACTCCGCATATGGTTACTAACCTTGTAGATTTCGTAGTCGCTGATAATGCTCATCTTTGAGCGCTTCTCATTCGATAACGTTTCCTGTAGAGAATCAATTTGTTGATTGAGCGCGGCATCATTCCTTTCCCTGTCGCTGTGACTGTTCTCCATCGAGGACAAGAGTTTCGTGTTCTCGCTCGCCAGGTCCGATAACCTCAGCTGAAACAGAACACACGTTACAGTGAAGGTTAAAACGATACCACCACCAGCTTATCTCTTTAGTAAAACCTTCCATTCTTCGGTAGAGGTGGCATCGCTTCTCAACTGAGCTTCGATTTTATCCTTTTCTTCATTCGTCCGAGTTTTCTGATAAATAGGTTAAATTATGTAAAATATCTCCATTAGCAATAAATGTAATTTTAACCGATGATTCTGAATCCAATAACTCTTTTTTTATCTTCATAATAATTATCTTCATTTTCTTACATTTTATTTCCAAATCACTCTTTTGTTTCGATAATGTCACTGTAATTAAAATAATGGTGAAGATGTTCGCAACAATTATATATTTATATCGGGAGAATGATTAAAATGAAACTAGTACCGTTATTTTGTTTAGAATCGGTCAGCGAGAGTTGTACTGCTTCGCTATCTTTACAATTTTCTTCGATGAGATTTTGTTTCTGCGAAATAGTTTCGTTTAACGTTCGCACCGTTCTTTCATAATCGGCAATCTCGAGTTCGAAAACACTTCCTCTTTGCGATGCCTTGTTTATTATGCAATGTAGTATTATTAGTTATGCAATGATATAACGCTTTAATAACAAATATATAACCGATATTTATTATTAAAATATATTAATTATTATATTATAATAATTACATTTAGCAATTTTTCAACTTCATCCTTTAAAGATGTTTCATTGGACTTAATATCAGCCAACTCTTCGGTAAGACTACGAGTTAATTCATCCTTTGTTAAATCTTTCTCTCTTATAATCTGCTCGAGCTAAAACCATAACAAAATATAATATATAATATCGTATCATAATTTATTAATAACGATTAAGATTATAATATACTGCTATTAAATAACCTGTTCAATTGTATCTCTAGACTTTACACTTTCGATATCTGATATGGATAAAACTTCAATATTATCTTTTTTCAAGCTCTATTGGATAGTATTATATTAACAATTAAACAATAATTTAACGATGAATGAAGGTGGAATCAAAGGTTAAATGAGCGTGGAAACATAGGTTAAGTGAGGGTGACTACGACGGTGACTACCTCGATAGATTGTTCATACTCTGCAATTTTCAAACTTTGCTCGCTATATTTTTCTGTAGAGATTTGAGCTTGATCTTCCGAGATTAATTTGAATTTTTCGAATTTCTTAGTCAACGAAATAAATTCTGTTTCGCGTTTATTTTTAAAGGCGGTGCTCTTCTCAGACACTGCGAATAACTTTTCTTTAGACAATTTATCGATAGATATATGTTCGTCTTTTAAATTCTGAATAATAATTTCGTGATATTAATATTATATTACTTATACATTCGCTAGATTAGACGATATAAATTTAATTTCTTCTGAATATAAAATATCTAACATACAAATGAAATATTGATTTTACTCAAATTTTTAGATTAACAGAAAATGAACATTTAAAATTTTAGCTTTAACTACTTTATTACATAATTAATTAGTAATCAGATGTAAATTACGATATATTAAATAGAGATATATTACAGTGCATTAATATTACATAATAACTATTTTAATTATTCGCGATACATTTAAACGTGTACAATAGAAACAATTGATTATATTTTTAAAAACATATTATATAATATATCTAAAAATGTCGTCTATTTAATGAAATTATTTCATAAATGTTATTACCGTACCGAAGCGTATTGAACATAGAACTATATCGCAGTGTAAACGATGTATTACCTTAATCGCATTATTCGTATTAAGTAACTGTATCTCCGATTCCAGATGCATTGATTTGAGATTTTTTTTCAACGTTTCTACTTCCTTTCTTAGTTCTGTGTTGCAAATCTTCTCACTAGCGAGTGTCTCCATTGCGAGTTTATCATCGCCATTCGCCTGAAATAATTGTATATATGATGTTATATATATACAGTATAATCAATATGATATTTAAAACCTCGATGTTCTTTTCTAAGTCATTAATTTTATCTTTTAATGATTGATTTTCGGCTTCAGTATTTTCGCCATTCGCCTGAAATAATTGTATATACGATGTTATATATATACAGTTTATCAATATGATATTTAAAACCTCTATGTTCTTTTCTAAGTCATTAATTTTATCTTTTAATGATTGTTTTTCAGCTTCTGTATTTTCTCCATTCGCCTGAAATAATTGTATATACGATATTATATATATACAGTTTATCAATATGATATTTAAAACCTCTATGTTCTTTTCTAAGTCATTAATTTTATCTTTTAATGATTGTTTTTCAGCTTCTGTATTTTCTCCATTCGCCTGAAATAATTGTATATACGATATTATATATATACAGTTTATCAATATGATATTTAAAACCTCGATGTTCTTTTCTAACTCATTAATTTTATCTTTTAATGATTGTTTTTGGGCTTCAGTATTTTCGCCATTCGCCTGAAATAATTGTATATACGATTTTATATATATACAGTTTATCAATATGATATTTAAAACCTCGATGTTCTTTTCTAAGTCATTAATTTTATCTTTTAATGATTGTTTTTCGACTTCTGTATTTTCTCCATTCGCCTGAAATAATTGTATATACGATATTATATATATACAGTTTATCAATATGATATATAAAACCTCGATGTTCTTTTCTAAGTCATTAATTTTATCTTTTAATGATTGATTTTCAGCTTCTGTATTTTCTCCATTCGCCTGAAATAATTGTATATATGATATTATATATATACAGTTTATCAATATGATATTTAAAACCTCTATGTTCTTTTCTAAGTCATTAATTTGATCTTTTAATGATTGTTTTTCAGCTTCTGTATTTTCTCCATTCGCCTGAAATAATTGTATATACGATATTATATATATATACAGTTTATCAATATGATATTTAAAACCTCTATGTTCTTTTCTAAGTCATTAATTTTATCTTTTAATGATTGTTTTTCAGCTTCTGTATTTTCTCCATTCGCCTGAAATAATTGTATATACGATATTATATATATATACAGTTTATCAATATGATATTTAAAACCTCTATGTTCTTTTCTAAGTCATTAATTTTATCTTTTAATGATTGTTTTTCAGCTTCTGTATTTTCTCCATTCGCCTGAAATAATTGTATATACAATATTATATATATACAGTTTATCAATATGATATTTAAAACCTCGATGTTCTTTTCTAAGTCATTAATTTTATCTTTTAATGATTGTTTTTCGACTTCTGTATTTTCTCCATTCGCCTGAAATAATTGTATATACGATATTATATATATACAGTTTATCAATATGATATTTAAAACCTCGATGTTCTTTTCTAAGCCAATAATTTTATCTTTTAATGACTGTTTTTCGGCTTCTGTATTTTCCACATTCGCCTGAAATAATTGTATATACGATGTTATATATATACAGTATAATCAATATTATATTTTAAAACCTCAATGTTCTTTTCTAAGCCAATAATTTTATCTTTTAATGATTGTTTTTCGACTTCTGTATTTTCTCCGTCGTTCTCATTCTGTTTCTTGTAATCATTAAATTCAGTTTGTACTCGTGACAAGTTACTTTCCATTTTAGTTACAACAACTTTTGAATCGTTTATTACATTTTCTATGCGGACATCTGATGACTTCTTCAGTGATTCCTGTTCAACTTTTAATTCCTAATATAGTAAACATAATACCATAATGAAATTGGAAATTATCTATATATAATTATATTTTAATTATATATTATAAGTATATATATAAATAATAATAATTCGAATGATGCATAGTTATTAAATACTTTACAGTAAATTTGCTTTATTTGAATAATCAAACTAAATTATAGTACTCCGATCTTTTAGTATCTGGGGGAGATAAGAGTTTTACAATTCATCCCAAAGGTATTGTTATAACTACGATTAGTATACATAGAAGATTTTTCATTTCTCTAATATTTGATATTAAATATTAAATATTCAATTTAATGTTGCCGTATCAGGGTTGGGGGTCGGGGGGCATATGAATGACCTTGACCTCGTGTGGAAGTTATGGAAATCTCTTTTAAACTATGTATGATCAAACAATGTATTATTTAAATATAAAGATCTAATAAAATAAATGTAATACAAATATATAATATATAGATTAAAGTATATATATATATATATATATATAGATTAGTTTGGTTAAAGTATAAAAAATAAATTAAAATTCGACTCGTAATAAACATATGAATATATATTATGTAATAATAAATAATAATAAATATATGTTGATAACGAACAGTAATTTCACAATTGGTACGGTCTTGTTTCGAAAGTAAATCTTTCTTATTGCTTTTCAATGACTTTATTTCCTTCATAAGTTTTGCTACCTCAACCGAGGAACTCTGTTCGGAGTTTCTCTGTTCAGAATTTATTATTATTATTAGTAACTTTTATTATTATTATTAGTAATAACTTTTATTATTATTATTAGTAGTAACTTTTATTATTATTATTAGTAATAACTTTTATCATTATCATACTATTAGTAACTTTTATTATTATCATATTATTAGTAACTTTTATTATTATCATATTATTAGTAACTTTTATTACTATCATATTATTAGTAACTTTTATTACTATCATATTATTAGTAACTTTTATTACTATCATATTATTAGTAACTTTTATTACTATCATATAATCAGCCCTATTGAGCTCATTGACCATGTTACTGGTGATGCTAATAAAGTCTATTGATAAATTATAAAATACAATATAATAGTATGATTTGAATATATGATTTGAAGTATTTTAATATACAATACGAATCATAAATTATAATAAATTATCAAATAAAATAAATCTTAAATTATAACAACTTATTTTTAAGTTTTATTAAAAAAGGCCAAAAATAAGGAATTTGATAAACACCCAAAATAAGCTACATTAAGCCCGTTTAGCCCACATTAACTGGGGGAGGGGCCTGATGACGTGGCGAACCTTCGTTGTGGCGATAGATTGTCGGACCGATTGTGACATTTCGTTGTGCATTTCCTGGTTATGATCGAACTCGGCTTGTAGATCGGAGTATTCGCTTCTCAGTAGTTCTAGCGCAGTCTCGGCGGTTTCCTTGAGGGCGAGCATCTGTGCACAGGTGTAGAATGTGGGAGGATGTAGACGTCGAAGGGGAGGAGGAAGAGGGGGAGGAAGAGAAGGAGATAGAGGAGGAGGGGGATTAACAGGATGAGGAAGAGGAGAAGGAGGAATAGGGGTTATCATCAGTGCATTGTTGTGATGGATGTATCGGACCGCATTCGTGATGATGTAACATTGTAATGTGATTTATACGCCATATTGATTTGGTATGTCAAAGTATATTATTATGATATGGAATATTATAGTATATTATTATGGTATTAATGCATGATGTAACATAAGTACTAGTTCTACTGACACATAAATATATGTTATAAATAATATGTGGTTTTTTTATTAAATTATTTATTTAAAAAAAAAAATGTTAAGATTAGTCATTATAAAATATCATATATTGTCATTTGTGTCATATAATGTCAGATTGCATTGTTTGCATTGGGCTCTATGACAATTCCTACTATAATCTACAATCTCCTTAAAATTATTCCATATGATATTTTTTTTATTTCTGGGATATTGATTTTATTAATTTTATAAAATAGATGTTTATCTTACAATATGTAAATGATAACTGAACCATATAGAACTGTACTCCTGTCACTATATATTTCGATGCATCTATTGAATATATTCTATTACCAGAAATTTCAACTTAATAACAAAGAATACAATTAATTAAAATATAAAACAAATAATAAATAATTTACTAAAAACTATTTTATATTAGAAAACTATTTTATATTTTGTAATTAAGTTCAAATGTCTGGTAATAGAATAGATTGAATAGATATATCAAAATATTTTGGGACCGGAATACAGTTCTAAATGATACAGCATTACTATAGGATATATGATTGTATATGGCAGGAAAAAGTAATTATATATCCATATAACATGATATTATTGAAATAATGCTTGTATATTTAAAAAAAAATAAAAAACCAAATAAACCAAAAAAAAATGACAAAAAAACAGTCGAGAAAAACTGAACAACCTTGCTATTCACTGTATATCGAAATCGAATCAATGAAATATTTAATATCACGATAAAACTTAAATTAATAAATATACTTTAAATATTCGAATGTATAATATCGTTGATTCCTTTAAAGTTACTATATTTCCGGAAATGTGGGATACCCCGTTAAGAATAGTACTCCACTTTCATGGCGGTAATGGTGGTAATGGTGGTAATGGTGGTAATGGTGGTAATGGTGGTAATGGTGGTAATGGTGGCTAGATGTACAAACACAGACCTAGGTGGTGAACATTAACCTTATTGAGATCAGCTACGTTAGCCTCTCTCCTTAGCGCGTCCTCTTTAATCTCCAAATCCTACAACGGGAGAGCGCACGAAGCTATACGCTACGGGTGCCTACATCAGAGTGTGTGCTACAGAGTGTGCTACATCACTGTGCACTAGTATAGCGTTAAGGATGCACTGTGTCGGATGGACCGGCACTATATAGCAATGTGATTACCAGTACTGTTTGATTTTAGTGTGGGAGCGTTGAAATAGTTCAAATACAATAAATGTTATATAAAGAGCAAGTGTGAGTGCTATTTATATAGTGCATAGAGTGCGAGTGCATATTAGATAGTCGCCCAACACTGGCCTGACGGTAACAGTAACCGACCTGTTGGTAAACTCTGTTCATCATGACGCTGTTCTCATTCTCAAACTCCTGTACAGCCCCAGAGTGTTGTTCTTTAAGCTGAGCCATCATCTCCTTGTGTTCGGTGATGGCCAGCGAAAACTTGAGAAACGAATGCGCGCGTTTAAATACTCATTAAGTCGTGTGACTTTTAAACAATAGATTGTGTCGGTGTGCGTTAATACCACAATTAATGAGTTCGTAATACTATATATTAGTGAATCATAATTGTGATTAATATCAAAAATGTATAATCTTTAAGCTATATTTATACGCGATCTTTAAATGCTAATTTTAAAATATAACTTCAAGATACATATTGTTGTGCTTTATTATGCTTTAGCCGATAGTACAGGCACCACTGAGTTACACCATGAGTTACATACTATTAGAGATTATCATGTAAACGTTAACATTCTTATAAATACGTACGTACGTGAAATTATATATCGCATACAAAACTGCGGTAACCTTTTCATGCATGTGAGTGATGGTTTCAGAGAGTTTAATCTGTTCCTCTTCCGCTTCATTATTCACTTTCTGTTGAACAATGTTATAACCATGAGTTTACATGTGCTAGGTGTACATTAGGGTAGCCCGTATTTGATAGTTTTGCTAGCTCGATCACAGTTTGTTATAAATGTCATAATAAACATATTTGTTAAGTTTCATCAACAAATATTTAATATTGATAAAGAACCCTAATGAAGAAATAAAAATTGCATTTATGATTCAATGTAAATTTCTATAAATAGAAAAATTTTAATTATGTATTTGTGCAAGTGCCCGTTGTCATAAAAATAACATATTTGACATATTTGTGTATACATTATTATAATATTAATAAACTAAAAAATTATGTAAAAATTTAAAATTAATTTAAATTTAAAAAATGTTTATATTAATATTATTTATTCAATTATTTTTTTGATAAATTATTTTAATTAAGAATAAAACTTTGTTGTGAGCTTATAATTGATATTTACGAGATATAATAATAAAAAAAATATTTATTTTTCTAACAAAAAAATGTTTATGACTAGTTTACCACAAAATTTATTTTTTGTTAAAATACTCAATAAAACTACTTTTTTGTATAATTATGCTATTTTTATATTAATACTTATAATTTTATATTCATATAATGATGATAGATATATAATATAATTTTTTTTTTATTATTCCATTGATAATATTTTTTTCGATTTAGAAAAATTAAAAAATAAATTAAAATTTCAGTTACTCGATTTAATTATTTTTAAAAAATATGTTAAAAATATTTTAATGATTTTTTTATATATTACATATGCTAAAATGCAATTTTTATAATTAAATTTTGAAATAAATTAAATTAAAATTTACAATTTTGTGAACAATTTTTCCTTTCATATATCTGTAATTTAATTTTTTTCATAATTTCCAATGTAAATTCCTATCTTTTATAAATATTGTTTAGCTTTCAGAATTGTTGTCAGTTTTAAAGTATTATTATATTATTATATCTAGAATAATTAAGAGGAGTTATTCCGAGTTAGTTGACACTTTTCTATTAAGGCTATGTGCGGGTTTCAAAATAAATAAATTTTTCATTTTTTTTATTAAGATTGAATTTGATTATTTATAATATTATTTATTAGATGTGAAATTTTTGAACGTAATTATTGCATATAAGTGTTAAAAAAAGGCTTTTAAAATAGGTACTTTATAAAAATGTTGAGTAAAATATATTTTATATCGAATAAAATATCAACTTTTTCAATCATATATTTATAGAGTTGTATTTTACCGTTTTTAAAACTGTTTTTAGCATTCGATAATACTATTTTGATAAATAGAAATAAGTCAAAGGTTATGATTATAGTTACAAGCATTTCATTGGTCGAGTAAGATGACAGGTGTTATTTATAGCATTATTTCGAAGAAATAATTTTATTTTATTATTAACATTATTTTGAAAGTATGCCTCTCCGAAAACGTGCTAGCCGATCTCAAATGGGGAATTGTAATAAACGAAAGGTATGATTATATAATGTATTATCTGTTTATTATATTAGTGTATAGATGATAATAATACATTTAGAATTATATATGATAAAGTATGATAATGTAAATAATTATTATGAATTTCAAAGAGAATCCATTTTTCTTTTATTTTATATTTGAATTATCAAAATAATAATCTTCTATTGATAGTTATTATTTATAAATATAATACAGTTTATTTATAAATATAATAGAGCTTATTATTTATCAAATATTGTGTAATAATATATATTGAGACTAATATAATTTATAATTCTAAATAATCTAATATAGTTTATTTATAAATATAATATAGCTTATTATTTATAAAATATCGTGTAATAAAATATATTGAGTCTAATATAATTTATAATAATTTAATATAGTTTATTTATAAATATAATATAGCTTATTATTTATAAAATATGGTGTAATAAAATATATTGAGTCTAATATAATTTATAATTCTAAATAATCTAATATAGTTTATTATAAATATAATATAGCTTATTATTTATAAAATATCGTGTAATAAATATATATGTGTCTAATATAATTTATTATTTATAGTCATTACAATCTATTGATACTCCTTCAACTTCTCAAATAGATTCTCGAGAATTCAGGATCCTGAATCTTAAAATTCTCAAATTGATTCTCATCGATAAGAAAAGGTATTCGAATAAGAAGAGATATGAACAAGAAGATAGCCACGCTAATATGACAAGACGCCTACAAGACAAGTCATACTATTCATCTGGAAAATTTTAATAAAATATATGTCTTCAATTATTCTTATGAAATAGAATGTATATATTTATTTATAATCAATAACTTCTAAATAATTAAAAATAATTTTAAAAACCAAGTTGATTATTATTATGAAATAGAATGTATATAATTACAAATAATTTTAAAAACCAAGTTGATTATTATTATGAAATAGAATGTATATAATTAAAAATAATTTTAAAAACCAAGTTGATTATTATTATGAAATAGAATGTATATAATTAAAAATAATTTTAAATAAGGAAAAAAAAATTTAGAAAAACTTTAAAGTTGATTATCTCAGAATAATGTTTTTTCGTATTCAAATATCATCTAGTCAGTCAATAATTTACCGATTACAATAATTTTTTCAGAGAATTTATATTATATAACAATACATAAAAAAATGTAGATATTTAAAAAAAAAAATAATTTATTGGTCAAAAAAAAATGGTCTGAAAAATTACCAAATTTACCAATTTTTTACCAGCAAATTCTTGACCAACCCGAACAATTTGGGATTTTTCTTTAGGGATTTTATTGTAGACCAATATAAACTAAATAAGATACAATTTATTTTAGAATGATTCATTCATTATTGAATGAGGAGATGTATTTATGATAAGGGTATTTTTTTCTATTTTGTCCTATTCTTATACATTAGAGCGCTGAAACCCGCACATAGCCTTAAGGGAACTAAAAAAGTTACCAAAACAGGCTACCCTAGTGTACATATGTATATTTATACATGCATTGTATCAAATACTACTTATCTTCATTATTTATTATATACATCACCAATATACCTTATCCCTCTCCTTATCTGTTCCCTCCCTCACTATCTCTCTCCTAATCCTCCCCTCTCCTCTATCACGCTCCCATAATTGCCACCATTATTTCTCCTTACTCTTTCTCCCATACAGTATAACTTACACATGCCATCTATATCTCTTTATCCCTCCCCTCTCTCTCCCCTCTCTCTCCCATAGAGTGTGCATTACATATGATCTCTCTCTCTCTCACACTCTCTCTTTCCCTCTTTCGCCCACCCTCATTATCACATCAGTGTGCCATTGCGAATGAACATGCAGGCATCAGCTCTTCCCTCCCCCTTCCCTATAGACTACTCCCTATCCCATCCATCTTCCCTATCGAATACTCCCTATCCCACCCCTTCTACTAACCTCAATCTCAATGAGCATGTTTTCTTGTAATGCCTGTAGATCAGTGGCCTGCGAGTTCGCCGTCTCATCTGATGATTGCAGGCTGCCATTCTGAGTGGCATCCAACTACATTAACAAACAGCGCATCAAATACTCTTGTTCAATTCGCGAATTAACTATTTCTTATTTAAAATTCAATGATATCATATAATCAAATCATGAAAAAGAAGACCTTTTATGCAATTAAAAGATTATTTAAAATATATAATATTAATCATATATATTCTATATCAATACTAATTTTTTATTAGAAATATACAAAAATGAATAAATATATATATATATATATATATTTTTTTCATATATTATTTTATATTAAACCACATATTTTTAAATTATTTTTATTTATTATCTAACCTAATATAATATAAATAATTAATTTAAAAATTAAAAGTTAGATATATAAATATTGACTTTAAATTAATAAATAATAAAAAAGTGTAGAGTTTTTATGTGAAATTATTTTGTGCATTTATCATGGAAAAATTACATAAATTATATATATTCTATTATATATATTACTTATGAAATTATAATATAATATTCTAATATATAATAATTTATGATATATATATATATATATATATATATATGTATATATATATATATTATATACAGTCAACTCCCGATAAGTCAGACTTGCAAGGGACCGGGGAAAAGTGTCTGACTTAGCGAGATGTCCGACTTATCCGAGATTCAGAATTACATGCAAATAAGACATGCGCAGCGTGAGTTAAATAGTTATCGCAATGTTGAATTATGCAACAATCAACAATAACAACTGTTGTATTCAATAGTAAATACTATATTATGTTATATATTATGCTATTAGTATCTAGTAATAAATTAATTAATAAAATAAAATGCTCTATTCAATAACATTAATATATAATATTAATTCATTATATTTAATTAGTTAATTTCATATCCGTGAAAAATTATAATTGAAATCAATTTAGAAATATCATAAACAGCATATTTTAGAACATGAATTATAAAATTAATATCGATTGTAGATATGTAAAATAACTCGTATTTCATTGGTTTACAATTTAGTTTGAAACTTGATGTAACTGAACTTACATGCGCATTCACTTCGTATGAATAGATATCTTAATCAGACACATTTAAGAATATTGCACTGCACAATGTGAAGTCTAATATATTCACTATTTGAATAAATATATATTATTATTATACGCATTACCTATTGTATTAACATTGTAATGCTATTCATAACTATTACTAACAAAACATTTTTGACAATTTATAAAAAGTCCGACTTATCCAGTATAAAAATCATAACATTTACTATAATACAAATGCGTCCGACTTATAAAAAAGTCCAACTTATCCATAGTCCGACTTACAGAGAGTTGACTGTACACATATATATAAATTTATATAAATTGTTAAAAACCTTAATTAATACCTGATGATTTTTGTCCTCGTAATCAAGTCTTACTTCCTATAAATGAGGTAGAAAACATTTCATTGACAACAATATACATACAAATCAAGGACTATATTTTTTAAATATCATCTATATATGAATATATTTAATTCAATTTAATTATATCATAAATAATATAAATCTAAAAAAATGAAAATATATTTTTATATTTAAAGTAAATTAATAATTAGACCTTATAATTTTCTTAAGGTTAAATAAAAACATAATTATTAAGCAATTATTCAATAATACATGTGTTCAACCTCCATCTTAAATTCCATACTTTGCACAGTTTCTTGCAGATCAGTGACTTGCGATTTTAATTGTTCAGTCTGCGTGTCAGTTGATTCTTTAAATTCTGCATACTCTTTCTTTACGGTGGACAAATCTACCTCTAAAGTTTCGTTTAAATTTTCCATCTATGAATAATACGATCAAGATATTTAAGACGACGAATATGGTATGATTTATTTGAATATAAATTAATAATTTTAAAATTTGATTCACAATATCGTGTTAACCAAGAATGTGGAAATAAAAATAGAACCTAAATATTTATATTTTAGTATTTTTATAATAGTAGTTATTTCGATGAGATAATTAAATGTATACAAACGTCTTCATATTTATTTTCAGAGATATTCATGTTACCATCTTTTTCGTTATTGGTCTAATAAATAATAGCATATAACTAATGTTATAAAGTAATATATACCTATATATTATATATATAACTATATACATTAGACAACAATATAGTGATAGGTTGACAAGAGGTGATAGGTTGACAAGAGGTAATGGGGCTAACCTTAGGGGAGCCACGCTGACTCTTGTTCAGTCGTTTCTTAAGCCCCGTTACCGTGTTCTTGAGGTCTGCTATCTCGTTTTCGTGAGCCTTCTTCAGCTTAGCATCCTCAGCCTTGTTAGCCTTGTTCTCTCTCAGCTCCTTATCCAATACAATCGACTGAGTGACGGTGGCAGTGGCAGGGTGTAGTTAAGTGTTCGTGTAGATGGACGGATTGTGTCGTAGATAGATAGAGATTAGTGATTAAAATTTTGCCCATTTTTCATTATCTCGAGATAATCAAATCCTAAAATTCATTATCTCGAGACAATCAAATCCTAAATTTCATTATCTCGACACTCTCGCTAATATGAAATTTTATAATAAATATTATATTAAATCCGAAAAATTTACTATTTGCCATTAAAATGATTTTTGTCATGTAAAATATTTTTTTTTTAATTTTTTGGAAATATCTTTTTTACGCTATTTTTGAAATTTTGTAGAAATTTTTTTTGAAATATTAAATAATTTTTTTTGAAATATTGTTTATTAGTATCACTGGAAAGCTTATTGAATTCTATAATAAACGTTAAATTGCGGTTTTTTTTTATTTTTATTAAAACAAGATCAATTACGATCAAAAATGTATATATTTTAATATTTATGAAATAATTAAATACTTATTTTCCCATTTGATTGGTACAGTGAGATATTAAAATGTACATAGGCTACAGTGTAATGGTAATATTTGGATTTGGTAATATTTTGTTTACTTACATTATCAGTGGTATACATTATAGTAATTTATTATCTATTAATTATGTTTATATAAATTTTTTTAATATTATTTTTATTTTATACAAATACATGAAATTAATTTACTCAATCTCATTAAATCCCAATTTCAAAACCTGATCTCATTAAATTTTGTTAGAACCCGGAATTGGAACCCGAAACCGAGTCCGGGTTAAATCACTAATAGAGATATACAGATATATTATATATAAAACATTACATAGTATATAGGAATAATATTGACGTAAGTTTTATTAGCGATGTTGTGTAAATTGCTGTTGGGTGCTTATTTATATGCGGTATTATATATCGTATATAATATATAACGTAAATCGTAATAATATCATATATAAGTTACAAAATTAAAGACTAATCAACTTTCTTAATACATATATATATACATACAAAATCTTGTATTGTTTATTAAAAAAAGAAGTTACGACTATGAGATATATTTAGAAAACAATTTACCGCTGGAAAGTAACGCATAATACCAGTGTGAAGCCAGTGTGAAGAGAGTGAGACGTATTCAGGGATACTTCTTGCTGATGGTATGGCTATATATATATATATATTACTTATGTCCTAACTGGATGATTAGGTAGGATTCTCCTTTATGTATTTCAGATCAGTGGATACTAGTATTGGAAATTTTCAGATTTTTCACTCATTCGAAGGTTTCGAATAGTACATAAATACACTTCGAAGGTTTCAAATAGTATTATTTTTATTAAATTAAGTATTCAAAGTTTTCTAATAAAAAATTATTCATTTATAAGGTGTAAAATAGTAAATAAATACACTTCGAAGGTTTAAAATAATATTATTTGTATTAAATTAAGTATACAAAGTTTTCTAATAGTTAAATTATTCATTTTAAAGGTTTAAAATAGTAAATAAATACACTTTAAAGGTTTCAAATAGTAAATATATTTAAAAAGGGTTATGAATTTTGATTAATGATTATAATCATTGATAATTATCAATAAGTCTAATTTCTCGACATAATTTTGAATGTTTTTTTGTTAAAATATTTGAATCCATATAAAATATTCTTCAGAATTCGAGAGCAATGTTAAAAAGGTTAAAACGGAAGTAAATAGACTAGGGTAAATAGTATTAAATTATTTGTTTATTATATAATAAAATATATGCATGCCTTTTATTGTTTTTTTCGAATAGTTAAATTAAACATTCGAAAATTTCGAATAATTAGATTTAGGTATTCGATATTTTCGAATAATTAGATTTAGGTATTCGATATTTTCGAATAATTAGATTTAGGTATTCGACATTTTCGAATATCTGTCAAATTCGAAAATTTACTATTTGAAAGAATCGAATATTCGAAACCGTTTCAAACACTAGAGGATACGAATGAATAACGATATAGAGATGAGTGGATAGGAATGATGAGTCATGAAGAGGAGAGGATTGGAGATGGAGATAAACCTCTTTACGTATGTCGTCGATATCGGTTATATCTATGATGCCAGCCTCTCTTGAAACTTGTTTTAGTTTGTATAATTCCTCAATCTCCTCCTTCAATAGAACTATGGTACTGGTGGCATCTTTAAACGCATCTCGAACCTGTTGATGTGTAGGCGAGGTGTGCGAATGTTATACGTATCGAGTTTATATATGTATTACTTCTGAAGAATTTATTTAAATAGGATTTTTGTGAATAAATAAATTATACTACTACTACTACTACACACACCCCCACGCCCACAGTCATCCACACACCTCCACATGCACACACCCACATCTCCCATACACATCCACACTCACACAACTTCAAACCCCCCCTCACCCACACACCCACACCCACACCCCCCCCCCTCACACCCACACCCCCCCGCACCCAATAGTAGACCTGTAAAAGTTCGCACTCGGTGCCCTCAGCTTCAGCGGCCAGCTGATCTCGTTGCTGCTGAGCCTCCGTCAGCTTATCGTCGATGTCGCCTAGCGTACGTTGCCCGTCGTCACGGTAACGCTGGTTCTCCTCGGTCAACATCAGCACTCGCTGCATGATGTCCGCTAGATGGTCATCGGCTGCAGACAGCTCCGAGCTGAGGCTTATGTTATCCGCAGTCAGGCTGTGGAGGGGGTGGGGAGGGGTGGAGGGTGGGGGTTATGGTGTCATCGGCGGTGGTATGTTTACAGCTATAGCTATGTTATCAATACATATATATATATATATATATATAGATATATATATGTATTGCCAATATAGCTATAGCTGTAAACATATATAGTAAATGATTTACTTGCTCTAAAATTGTATATTATAACATATATTAATATAATTATATTATGAATGCATTTTTTTTAAATATATACATACATTTATTTATATTTCATTTATCATTCTGTATTCATTTAATAAACATGCCTGGACATAATAAAAATATAATTTGGATAGTATTTACTGAATCCTTGTATAAATTATACTATAATATTTTTTAATATAATATACATGAAATATCTAATAATAATCATATAGCTATAGAAGTATTTATTACAAATAACATTCAATATAACAATCGATAACAATTATTTAATATATAAAAAAACCAATATTATCCACAAAAAAATGTAAAAAAACCATATACACCGGTTTTATAACCCAACAACCTCGACTACAATAGAGCTATACTACACTACACTACACTTCACCATACACACTACACTATACTATACTACACTAAGAATAGAAACGTTTCGCAGGTGGTGTTCGTGATCGCGCTCTCAGTCTGAAACTGTTCGATACGAGCCGTGAGGTTGGCAATCTTAGAGGTCGAACCCTCCTCCTCCTCCTCCTGGAGGTCATTCTGTCTAGTGGCCGCAGCCTGTTCCAGTAGGTGGCGATACCGTGCAGCCTCTTCGGTGATTAGTAGAAGATCGTGGCTCTGTTGATCGCGCTGTTGTTGCACATCTCGAAGGGCAGAGGTCGTGGTTTCATAGAGTCTGAGGTAGGGTAGGGTAGGGTAGGGTAGGGTAGGGTATAGGTATACGTGTATTCTGGTGAGGTGTAGGGCAATATCAGTGATATATTGTAGGGTAATTATTTGAGAAACATTGCTTACTATTTATATAACAAAAATAAATGTTTACGGTATTTGATGTTATACATTCTATTTTCGTAGATAAAAATAATATAATAAATTAATTAAATACGAGTCATTTAGGCATAGGATATGAAAAGTGAAATGTACACGAAGATATTACGGTAACACGTAAATGAATATGTTGGAGCACATGCTAATAGTGATCACAATAGACCACCTCACACATATCTGATTGTCAGATAAAATAGTATGAAACGGATTGATAAATAATTGATTGATAAACTAGAAAGCGATAAATGATACTAAAGAAATGTGTTACATCTTAACCACTGTAGATTAAGAAATATATATTTAAAATTTTTTTTATTAATATTAAATATGATTCAGATATATTTAACTATAATTTCTGACATATTTAAAGAATTATTAATAGTAAATTACGAAAAAAAACGACATTTTATATAGATGTATATTAGTAGACTAATTAGGTATTTTCGATATTATTTTTCTCAAAATAATTTATTTTCTAATATATATATATAGTTTTAATTCAAATACGAGTATTCTGCTTTAGGGTTATTTTAATGATTACTATTGATGACATTCTGTAAAAAAAAATGATTCTCTTTTTTACTAGACTATTTACAAATATAAATTATATTTATATTTATTGAAACGGATATTATTTATAGATATATATATATAATCTAAATATAATACTAAATTATTTTTTTTGCAATTAGCCAACTAGTACTTATACATTTATGTTTAGATTAAAATCACAGACAGTTATCTATTTACATATAAATACCTACAATGGCGATATCAGAGGGAGAATAGGTGAGAAATAGTATAGTATAGTTTATATAAATTACATTAATAGAGTCAACGTATTTATTCAATAAAATGTCAGAATTTGATTCTTCAATATTATGAAAAACGTAAAATTAATTACTTTGTAGAATAAAGTAGATCAGAAAATAGTTGAAATTAGGTTCAATTGAGATAATACAAAATATGTATATACTCTCTAAATATATAGGCGAGAAAATAAATGATTATGAGGTGTTGATTGGAGTATACAATCAAAACAAATTATAAAATAATTAGTATAATGTTAACACATGATTAAGTATGGAATTTACATCATAATAGAAGTTCAACATAACTATTTTCTATAAATATTTGACAATTAAATTTATAAGTATATAAAAAGATAATCATGTAGTTATTACTAATTATTTTATATAAATAATTAATATATATATATATATATATATCATCTGACATGAAAATTAATGATTAGTAAATAAGATAATTCATTATTAAACATATTGTATTGATATATATCTCTAAGGAATGGGCTATCTGAATATTAATATGTACAATACATGGTGAACTAGATATATATACAAATGTAGACATTTTCATCAGACTATACCTGTATTTAATGGTAAATAATTACATTAGAGAGACAAGACTTATAAATAATTGTCTATGAAATTATATGATACAATAAATACATTTAAGTCTGGATAAATTATCTTTAGAATCTAATCTAATTAATTAAAAATAACATTTATATATTGATAGGAAAATATAAAACTATTACTTTATAATATTGATTTTTTTTTAGCTAAATGTATAATTGTATTACTTTATAATTTATTTGAATTTATTTATTGTTGACTTTTCAAATGCATTTTACTCAGAATATATTTTATTTCTATGTTTGCGTATATAAATTAGTGTTTAGATAAAAGTTCTTAAGCGATCCTAATTTCTTTTGCTATATATAAATAACATATGTATACATAATTCCAGAGACAAGCTTACAAAATATAATTATGATGTATTGGATTTTATGAAATTGGAGAAAAATAAAATACAAGTATATTATTATACATGTATAATACATGTATGTAAAATATATATTTTTAAATTTTGTTGTCTCTAGGATTATAGATATAAATATCTTTTTTATATAACAAATTTAAAAAAAATTCAATGAAGATATTTTTCGAAACACTACATAAACAGAGGCCATCCCTATCTCTATACATGTAACATTCAACAAAATGGCTGTCCCATGACGATATCCCCTAAATCTATATAGCCTGCAGATCTTCGTGTTTAAATCCAAATTATTATAATTTGTTACAAATTACTTGCCTGAAATCTAATAAATGAAAAATGTTAACCAGTTGATATCTGGCTTCATGAAATCACTACCGATTGTTTGCTACAGATGTCGTAGTAAAGAGGACATTCTCTAACTATCATCCCTAACGACCATCCCTCCATTTTAGTAATAAAGTAACTACTTTTAGTAATAAAGTTGTTTTAGTAAAAAAGTAACGACAAGGAGCGTTAGACCCCCTTGATTGGGGAAAATAGAGTGCACACGTTCAGTGTAGAGGACGATGTAGGTTCGCTAACTCTCTATCTCGCTGAGCTTCGTCGAGATCTCGCGCCATCGCCGACATCCTCGTCTCGTGTTTCGTCTGAAATTTCTCCAGCGACTCCGCGTGAATCGTCGACACGCGCAACTCGTCGCGCAACGCCTCTGCGTCGCGCATCGACGCATCGATATCAGCGAGAAGCAGTCGTTCCTCCTCCTCACGAGCCGCGTACCTCTCCTCCCCCCGTCCCGACTCCCTATTCGTGGCCATCAGTTCTTCGATGATTTTCTTACCGACGCGGTCGCTCTTCTCGAGGTTTGCCACAGTAGCGTCGCGGCGGTCCGCCTCCTCCTCGAGACGGGCGACCGTCGCCGTATACTCAGCTTCGACGCCCTCGGCCTTCTCGAGCAGACGTTGCTTCTCGGCGACCTGTTCCGATAACACCTCCAACTTGGCGTCGCTGACCTGAGCGCCGCGACCTAGATCGTTGACCTCTACGGCTACGGCGGCGGCTTTCTCTGTGAACGCGGCGACTCGAAGGTCGTTCGCCGCAGCCTGATCCTCCAGCTTGGCGACCTGAATGGCTTTGATCGCCAGCACCTCCTTCATCCGGTCGATCTCCTTCGTCATGACGGCCTTGTCGTCGGACAGCGCGATAGAGTTCAAGTAGTCGGCTTCGGTTTCCAGACGCAGCCGTTCCAGCTGACGATTCAGTTCGGAGATTTCGTCGGCGTGGCTCATACTGTAGTAACGGATGCGCGATTAGTTCGCTATAGAATACAGCCGGCTATATAGAATATAGCCTAGTACGTGATGCGATATCATAGAACTGGTGATAACGATTGTTATTTCGGTGGAGTCCTTTCATCCCATCCAGGAACTTAGATGAAATGTTCACTTATAACCGCATCACTCTAATGTCCCTTCGAAGGGACATTAGAGCAATTATATATATATATATATATATTTAGGACAAGTATATATATATATATGTATGATTTAAAAATAAATTAATGACATGGAGATTTAAATCGCTTGTGATGATAGCAATGATAATACATATTAATGTAAATGATTATTTACAGAGTAGAATTTACACTACACACTCCCCATGAAATCACTTCGCACATCGAGATCACTGGTTACTCTGTAACATCGCGATTAATATGAGGTTAAGATATCAACATAGCAGTAGTATTGTTGTTATACCTGGCGTGCTCCTTTTGTGCAGATTCTTCGATAGCCGAGTCTCTTTCGGTGAGGGACTGATTCAGGGCATCTTTAACCTGTGGCGGTGAGGTTGAGATAAACTAGTGAACCGATCTCGTCATATAATATGTATATATATATATAAATATAATAATACGATATAATCTAATCGAAATAAAATAATGAAAAATGAATATTTATATATATTGGCGTGTTACCATGATACATCATTTATAATCACATAAAGGCTATGTACGGGTATCAAAATAAATTAATTTATGGATTTTTTTATGATTGAATTCGAATATTTAATATATTATGTATTAGATGTTAAATTTTTTAATGTAAATATTATGTATAAGTTTTAAAAAAATCGTTTTAAAAAATGTCAAGAGAAAAATATGTAATTCAATAAAATATAAACTTTATCAATTAGACATTTGGTTATATTTTATAGATTTTAAAACGGTTTTTAGCATTCAAGAGTAATATATTCTGTAAATACATATACGTCAAAGGTTATATTTATATCTGCATTCATTTCATTGGTCGAGTAAGAATTACATGTATTAAATTATAACATTACTTCGTTGAAAGCATTTTATTTTTATTAATTATTATGCATATGAATATATATTAGTTTTTATTATATTAGTGTATAGCTAATACTATATTTCTAAGTATATATGATAATATATAATTATATATGAATTTATTATGAATGCAAATGTGAATCACCTTTTATAATTTATAAATCTATACGTTCTAAATAATCTAATTTTTAATAACTTATTGTAAATATAATATAGTTTATAATTTATAAATATAATATAGCTTATTATTTATGAAATATTGTGTAATTATATTGAGTTATAATATATATATATATATATATATATATATATATATATATATATATATATAATATATATTTATAAATATAATATGGTTTATAATTTATAAATTACTTTAAAAAAACTTTAGAGTTGATTATCTCAGAATTAATTTTTGTTGTGTTCAAATTACTACTACTCAGTCTATAATTTATACACTATATAAGTTGACATTTATTTTAATTAATTATTGAATGAGAAGTTGTTTTTAGCATTAGGGTATTTTTCACAATTCTTATACATTAGACCATACCAGTACATAGAGTTACATTAAATATATCATTGAATAATTGTTGTGCTTTATTTGATTTGGAATATTTATAAAACATCGCTTTTATGACTTTTAATGAAAATAATTATCTATAAATTGTAAATTATTATATAAATACATATATATAAATACATATATATATATATATATATATATATAGGAATATATAAAGGAATATAAAAATGATGTTATCATACCTCACACATATTTGTGTTTAAAAAAAAAAAATATATTTGTATATAAAAATAAAATGTTTAGATAGAAAATGAGACTACAACGACTGCGGCGTGACCTCTAAGAGTTCATCGCTGATATCAGCCTTAAGCAGCTCCGACAGTTTGAGGTCTTCTTGGGTGTTGTCCCGTTCGGCCGATAGCATGGTCATCATGCGATCCCACTCTGCGAGTTGTAGTCTAGCCTTCACTAGCTCCTCGGCGTCAGAGATCTGAGTCTCCGGAGACTACGGAGTCAAGGTCGGGGTGAGGGAGAGCGGAGAATAATGTTGCGCGTATGCATCGCGGTCGATGGATTTAAATTTTAAAATTACATAAATTAAATAATTATACGGTTAAAACAGATGGCGGAATGTATTCGTTATAGTTGTGAAGATGAAGACTAGTGTTGTGAGTTAATAAAAAACACGTTTTAAACAGACGTTTTAAACGAGTAAACATAGAATAAAAAACGAAAAAAAACAGAAAAAAAACAAGATACATATATTTATTTAATTGTTAATATTTAAATTTAAATTTATTTTAACAAATAATAATTTCTCTTCTCTTTTTTTTGATATAATAAATTGTATAATAATTGATAAATTAATGATTATTGCATAAATGTATAAAAATATAATATTATTATTATAATAATAAAGTTAAATTAGATTTCTTTTGTTTTGAAATAATAAATTGTATAATAATATATATTATGTTTAATATTATATAAAAAAATAGTATGAATTATCATATTTTTTTTAAAATAATATATGAAAGTTCATAATATATATTATTATATAATTTATTGAATCTAGGAAAAAAAATAACAGGAAAAAAAATAACGGAAAAAAAATAACAGGAAATAAAATAACGGAAAAAAAATAACAAGAAAAAAAAATATATAAAACAATAACTAAATAGTAAGAAAAAATGAATGGAAAAAATAAAAAATCAAAGGAAAACATATATATGAGAAATATAATAGATTGGTTATTGTATTGGGTTATTTTTTTTATAAAATATTTACATGTTGATACATATCTTGTGAATATATATTATATAAACATAATCTATACTTTATAATATAATTTATTATATATGTGCGATAATATTTGATATATATTAATATATTTATATATTATAATAATTATTATAATTAATAATTATTAATGCATTAACAACTATTTAAGGCTCTCTTATAATTAGGAATGTTTAATAATTAGATTTATAATATAAATATTAAATTGATCAAACTATTTCCGTACGTTGTCCTATTTAATGTATGTATGTATATGTTATATATATATATATAAATTTATATAAATATATATATTTATATATTTGTAGTTTTTTTATTGACATGTTTTTAAATATTTGTTAACATTTTTTTTTAATATTTTTTGTAAACTAAAAAAAAATAGGTGATTTTTTTGAATTATTTTATATATTTTTAAGAATATTTTTCGAAATTAAAAAAAAATATATTTTGTAATATTTTGAAATAATTTTTATATTTAAAAAATATTTTTCGACATTTATTAAAAATTATTTTTTAATATTTTGAAATATTTTTCCACTAATTTTGAAATATTAAAAAAACTTTATTATATTAGTAAATCCAGGTTTACTCAAAATTGAGTAAAACATGAAATATTTATATTAAAATAAAACATCTTAAATCAAAAAACGAGAAATTTCGAGTCGATTACAACTATAGTTAGTAAATATTAGTTAGGAAAAATCAAAAAGCATGCAACTCAGGATTAGATATAACTAGAATTAATAAATATTAGCTAGGAAAATAATTATAAAAATTACAACGCCACATCTAGAATTGTGTATGTAAAATAGAGAAATCATATTTTTTAAATTGTATAAAACATGAAATACTTTGATAGGATTAATATATAATAAACAAATTCTAAAAATTAAAAAAAAAAACAACTCTGGGTCAGATACAGTTATAATTGATAAATAATAACTAGTACAACATTAAAAGACTAGCAATGCAGAATCAGGAATAGATATGATTAATAAATAATAGATAGGCAAATAATCAAAAAACGAGCAAAACCGTGTCGGGTACGGCTAGTATCAATTATAAATGTGTGCATTTATTCATCTAATTGTCTTATTAGGATGACATTTTCATAGCGTTTACATTTAATAAATACGTAATAATGGGTCTACTACAAAAATAAAAATTATAAAGATTAAAATTGAATAATCTATGTGTTACTATATAGACAATATACTAACTATATATCTGCATTACACGATAGTACAGTAAGTATTGGATAATGCAAATTTATGTTTTCTAATAACAGATTTGGATTCTATTATTCCAAAACAATATATTCATATTTTTAAAAGTACCAAGAGTACCTATAGATATACCTATTTAATATCATCAATATATCATCTAAAAAATATGATATATATGATGAAGTATGGTTTATTAGACACCGTTACAAAGTGATGACACTCCTCGTAAGTGTATGAAATATAAATAATAAAACATAATAACCATACACGAAAATGACTAACGGAACAAAATGGAAGTAGTAAGAACTAAATATGAAAGATAATACTAATATAATGCAATTAGATAGAGGATATGCATTGAGATGATTATTTAAGGAGGTGGGAGATAGAATTGATGTAGGGAGTGCATTCCAAATATTTGTTCCTGTTTTTTTTTTCCTGTTATTTTATTTCTTGTTATTTTTTTTCAGTTATTTTTTTACTTGTTATTTTTTTTCCTGTTATTTTTATTCTTGCTATTTTTTTTCCTGTTATTTTATTTCTTGTTATTTTTTTTCCGTTATTTTATTTCTTGTTATTTTTTTTCCTATTATTTTTTTTCCTGTTATTTTTTTTCTTGTTATTTTTTTTCCTGTTATTTTTTTTCTTGTTATTTTTTTTCCTGTTATTTTTTTTTGTTATTTTTTTTCCGTTATTTTTTTTCCTGTTATTTTTTTTCCGGTTACCAATTTATTATATCAGAACATAAAATAAATCTAATTTTACTTTATTATTTATAATAATTTATTATAAAATAAATATGAAAGTTCATACAGATTTTATAATATTAATTATATAATGTACATATATCTATAGATTGTGATACAATCTCCATGTCTATAACATTAAATAATATAGAAATACTCAGTGTTATATTGTAACAAAATAAATATTATAATTATTATAATTCATACTAATGTATAGTTTGACAATATGATTTAATGATGCTAATAATACAGATAATATATTATTTGAATTATTACTGATTATTCATATAATATGTACTTACTTTATTATTATTTTATTATTTAACAACATATCTACTTTATTTAAAGAATTTTATTTTTTGTAACAGAAAAAAACGGATAAAAAACGACATACATTAGACTAAATAAATATATAATACAAGTACTTATAAATAAAACAGAAAAAGCATTTATATATATTTTTTATTAATTAGGGATTTATTTCAATATACATATATTTCGTGAACATCGGTCCAGATAACGCTACTAACCAGTTTGTCCTTACTCTCGTCGTACTCGATCTGAAGGTTTTGATAGGAGGACATCAAGGTCGCATTCTGATTCTGTAGACATTCCACGTTTTCTTGTAGATTCTAGTAAGGTGAAGGTCAGGGTAATGTGGTTAACATCATTGTGGATAGGAGGCTTCTGTAACCCTTATAGGCGAGTTAACAGGGTTAAAACATGACGTATAGGTGTAGGGCATACGAGAAGTTTAGTAAAAGTTAATTCGCTATAATTAAAGCTGTTAGTCAATTCTGAAATGTATATTTAATTTTAGAAAAATAAGAGTACAAAAATATAAAACGCTAATATAGATAGATATTTAACTACTATTTTAATGAAAATAAGATGTACTTACATTTTATAGAACTAGTATGTATATATATATATATATATATCATATACTATAGAATTCAAATAAAAAATCGATATCGATATAAACAGTAATGCGAATACTCGTAGCGTACCTGAGCTTTGCGGGCTTCCATGGCGAGTGATTCGTTGACGCCGTCCAGCTTCGAGGTCAGACTGGCCAACTCTTCGCTGTACTGAGACTTGTTGCCGTTAACCAGGGTGGTGATCACGTCCTTCTCTATCAGCAGCGTAGAGATGCGTTCGTCTCGGGCTCGCTTCTCCGTACCGATCTCGGTCTTTAGGTCTGCGATAGGGGTCACGAGGTTACGCGTGGGTCACGAGGTTATGCGGGTCTAGGTTATGTAGGTCGTATTTATGTAGGTCGCAATTATATAGGTCGTATTTATGTAGGTCGTATTTATGTAGGTCGTAATTATGTAGGTCGCAACCTTTAACCTTTCTAAACGAACACGTGTGTGATATGATACCTACTATACTGGTGGCTAACCTAGAGTATTCTTCTTCAATTGCTTGTTCATAACGGACAGCTTCTTACAGTAATATATTAGCCTGTCACGTGACAACTTTTCCAACTGTTGTATTGGTGGTGATGGTAGGAGTGGTGGAGGTGGTGGTAGTAGTGGTTATGGTAGTAGTGGTAGTGATGGTGGTAGTAGTAGTGGTAGTAGTGGTAGTAGTAGTAGTAGTGGTGGTTACATTTCGACCAGTTCCAAGCGTTTGTGTTCTTTTTAAAATATGTATGCACGTTTTAATAAATGAAATGTGGATATATATATATATAACAAATTTTCTATTACAAGTTATAATTTTTGAGTTTAGTATATAACATAGTTTATTAATCTGGGAAAAAATTATTAATTAATTAATTATTCAAAATATTATAATAAATTAAAAAGTAACAATTATAATTAATTCTTTAATATAAAATTATTATATTTCAAACATAAATTAATGTATATAATACTAATTTGTATATGCATTTAGTCTTATAAAGTGGTAACAATATATAAACCAACAATAAACTGATGATTTTTATATAAATTGAATCATTATTGAATTTACACATTTTTTCAATTATTATATTTTTAAATTTAAAATAAAAAGTAACACTATAATTCTGTACTATCGGTGTAAATAATATTGTAACGTATAATTCCGCCAATTTTAATATTACTACGCAGGTTTTATTTATATAATTATGAAAAAATTACCCATAAATTATTTTTAGTTACAAATTTACAACATAAATAATTAATGGTAATATTTATCTAACTTTTTATCAAAATTGAAATTTTGTATTGATAATTTGTATTTATAGAACTATTTATTATATAACACAATTGATATTAATTTTTCAATTTTAATTAATATAATTATAATTAATATAATTTATTATATTATATAATTAATTTATTTCCAAATAAACCTCATATAAGGTTATATTATACCAATTAACTTAAAACTAAGATATGAAACTTATTTATTTTAAATCTTATCATAATGAAAACATTTCACTATATAATTGTGATACATTTAAATAATAAATGGACTAATATATGATATGTAGTATCATAAAAGTTGCTCAACAGAAATCAACAGCTCAGCATTTTATAACACAACATAAATCAACAGCTGGGATGCAAAGGGATAATTAATGATATTTCTAAAGTAATAAAAAAAATCTGTTTTCAAAATTATTTAATTTAAAAACAAATAGTGATATAAATGATGCTCACATCTAAAGCATGATGCAATTTCAGTCTCAATTACCTAAAGTCTCAACTAGGCTCGGGCTCGTTTGGCTAGATTCTCACCTCGGCTCGGGATCGTTTTTTTTCCGAAAATTAAATTCTCGGCTCGGCATCAATAACTAAAAGTCTCGGCTCGGCATCATTTACATCACTAGTGTCTACCTCTTAAAATAATACAAGACTATTACTTAAAACTTAATAACAAAATACATCTTAATACAAAAACTAAACTTTTACGAAATACCAATTCCATTAAATTATTTCAACAAATTACCCTTCAAATACGAGAAGAACAAATTTAGTTCCTCATAATAAATTTCATGGAACAAACTACCCTATTCCATTTGAATTTCAAAACTATCTCATTATACATTTAAAAATCTCTAATTTGAAATTGTTTTAAATCGTGATTATTTCAATTCGATTATTAATTATTATATATATTTTATTCGTTATTTCTATATATATATATGTAATATAAATATGTATTACATATATATATAGAAATATAATAATAAATAATCGAATTGAAATAATCACATATATATATAATTCGGACATTACACATCATAGAATTATTATTATTAACGATCATTATTATTATCAACACACATTTGTACACAAACCATAGAAGCAGTGGCCGGAGTAGAGGTTCCAGAACGTAACGAAGCGTTATCATCCGTATCCGGGGTTTCTGGGTTATCTGCAGACCCACTAGGGGGCCTAGAGGGTGATGGGGGCATTTCGCCGGGAGATGACATCTCTACGGTGTACAGCTCCGATTACCTAATGGATACGGTGGGGTCAGGGGGTCATACGGGGGTGAACCGAGACTACATCGATGGTAGGTGTACTTCACTTTATTATAATTTGTCTATATATATATATATATATATATATATATATGTGGATATAAATATATGTATAGATGTATATATTTGTTATCAGAATAAAGACGGAGATATAATTAAATAATAATCGGGTGGTATCAATATTAAGTCATATCTACGGACGAGCATAGTATCGTATAGCGTAGCATTAAGTTCTTGTGTGTATCAAGAACTTAATAAACGATAAAACAAAACACAAGAAAGAAAAATGTTACTATTTGTATTGGAGCCCCTCACAGATATTTATAACATATGTAATTCTAAGACCTCTTCAGGGGTATATATATATATATAAGATTTCAATAAATAAATATTATTATCGTATATCTATACTCGGTGTGGCAATATAGACGAGGGTATAGGAGTACGAGGTGTTAATTAGTAACGGTGCTACTGTTTGTAATACACACTGAGGTGTTGAACAGATGTATACCATCACCTGTGCAATGATTAGATGTGTATTACACACACACAATCAATAGATGTACAACGCGTGTATATTGATTGTATATGTAAACAGTGATATATACATATATATATATATATTTATGACATTACGATAATACAATAATAATAATTCATATGATGATTTTATGATTTTTCTAGTATTATATAATATTATACAACTTTTTGATGATTATTTATTTAGGAACCCAAATTTTTTGAATAAACTAGCGTATCATAAAATATAAGTACAATTAATAATCGTACGATTTGCAACATTGTTTAAATGTATATTTTCAGAGTGGCCCTTGTTAACCGACAAAACATGATAGTGAATTTATTGTTAATATAATGAATAAGTGATATTTACCCACACCCACACCCACCCACCAACACACCCACCCACACACACACACACACGCACACACCCATATTAATATGGAAATATAAACAAATTTAATTATTTAAATAAATGAAGTGATTTATTATTTTTTTTAAATACGCTTATCAATATTTCAATATGAATAATTAATTATTAAAGTTTATTACAATCTCCTCTATGTTTAAGAATGAGCACAGTATATGGTGACAACCTATATCTAAGTTTATATTATTATAAAGCATTTTCAAATGAACACTTACTATATTTAATATAAATAAATTTTGTTTAGAATAATTTGTTCCCAAAGTTAAAAAGTCAATTTTCTGATAAAATAAAAAAAAATTATTAAGTATTCTATTAATTAATAAATGTACATATTTAAATGTACATTTATTTTTATTTTTATTTAATTAATATAATTCAGAAGAAATATATACATACAATTAAGTCTATGTTATTAAGGCTGTTAAGGATAGAATATTTTTAGAAAATTGTATTTTACACTTGAATGATTTGACCATATAACATTCATAAGACTGTAGCCTATTGTTAATTTACAATTGAATAGAAATAACTGATGTATTTATCAGTAGATTAACAAATATACCACAGAAATGTATATATTTCTGTTTACAAATCACAGAATGCAACTAAGACTCCCAACTGTTAATATTTATGTTGAGTGAGAGTTATCATATATATATATATATACTTAGTATATGTCCTTTGCTTGAAATTATGTAGTAATTATAATAGATAAATATGTTATAATATAATATTAATTATATATTAGATTAATCAATTTAATATATGATTTGAATTAATATACATTTACTATTTTTAATGTAGTAATATTAATATTTTAAATATTAAATTAATTTGTTTGCAAACAAAATCTTGGGTGAAAATCTTCACTTTTACTTGAAAGTTACGGATTCTAATACAAGTACTCTACAAATATTAATTATTTATAATTATAAAATATTTTATATATAAATTATATAAATTAAATCATTTTAATTTTATAAAATATTTTATATATAAATTAAATCATTTTAATTTTATAAAAAATAAGATAATTTTCACAATTTTCAAGCGGTATACGCTCATAACGGAAGGGTTGCTAATGTAAATAATCGCGAAAAAGGACAAGTTCAACTTGAAGTTGAGTTTTTATATGCTCACTTTGGGATATAATTATAATGATTATGATTATCATTACATTAATGCAGTTAAAAAATAAAGCAGAATAAAACTAAACCAATTAAACCAAATAATCCTCAGATATCAATACAAAATATATATATTTACATTCTTAACCCGTCCGTTATGATCGGACATCTTTTCAAGCAATGTTTTAAATAAAAAACATTTAATTATTCTGATGTGAGTAGTAAATATCAAGTATCATGAAAAATAGTACTTGAAAGTAAGTAAAACTAGTTACATAATAATTATTCATAATTCAATGTAATCATTACAGTAATGAACTACACTAATTTAAGATTAAAACGTATTTAATTATTAATTTTAAATACATGCAATAAATTGATTACAATAAAAAAAAATGTAATTGACTAAAATATATACATTTAATAATAATATATAATGAAAATAAATAGTCTTGGTAATTAAGTATAGAATAGTTTATATTATAAAGTTTATATTATTATTTTCAAGAATTTATTGTAGAAATAATCTAAAATAATAATTTTACAATAACATTATTTCTGTTTTTTTAAAGATATAAAATATTAAGATTTATTTTTTAATTTTAATTATATATCTATATTATATATTTATACATTAACTAACCATAAAATAAAAGTTAAATTAAATTATATAGGTACGACTCGTATATTTAATATACAAAAAAAATGATAATCTTAAATTTTTAAAATGTAATAAAAAATTTTCTATAATCTCCCATTTATAAAATATTCATTAATGTATTACAATAATTAAAATGTAAGTATTATATCGTTAATAATACATCGAATATCACATAGAATCGATATTTTGTGAATTAGCATAGTCATGTTGATGACATGTTTTACACAGTAATTTTATAACAACATTTTTTTACATTATTTTAAATTATCAAATTTTATATTAATCTTATAACGATCCAATATAAGAACATAATTAATATAATTATATGTATATATTATAAATTCTAAAATAAACACATAATAAATAATAACCTTTATAGTTAGTTAATAACTGAATTAAATACGTATAGTTTTGCCAACGTATAGAAGTTTGCGCCATTGACTACACATACTATTTATCAGTCTATGATTATTGTTATAAATAAAAAATTTAAATTTAAAATGTCGACCTCCAATAAATTACTATCTTGTTTTCAAAATTTAACTACATCTATTCATGCATCTATATTACAAAATAATAACTATCTGCCTAGGTTAATTAGTTTATTTTAAATTTATGTATTTAATAAATATACTATTATTATATAAATTACTTAATTTATATCCGATTTATATGTAAATTACAAAATTTATTTTTATAAATATAAAATTATTACAATTATTATCTAATTTTTTACATATAAAGTATATAATAAAGTAATTTAAAAATGTTAAAAAAAAATTACTATAAAATATTATTTAACTAAATTATTAAAATGATAATACCACTATAAATAAATATATTATATTAAAATAATCACTTAAAATTTATCATAAATTATTGATTAAATAATAAACATTTAATAAATATGGAGAGTCTAAGACTCTTAGACTAAGATTATCAATGATAGTATGATATTCTTAGAATACTTCTATCATAGAGACTATAATTCATTTGTAAACTCTATTGTAAAGCTGGTCACCATCATATTTAATATGTAATACATCATAATGTATTATCATAATTATTATGATAATAGCTTTACAATAGAGTTTACAAATGAATTATTATAATTATTATAGTCTCTATGATAGAATTATTCTAAGAATATCATACTGATCATAATGATTATAATTATTATGATTATAATAATGATTATACCCTTAGAAGTGATTATACTATACTTATAATCACGTAATTTTGGTTGATATTATCATCATAATTATAATGATATATAGATGTTATAACATCATATTCAATATACATAAATTCAAACTCATATAAATTATATAATATAATATAATTTATATTTATATAGTAATTATATAATTTACCAATATTAAAGTGAATATAAATTAAAGTATTACTATCATCTAGTAGAGTACACATATTTATCATAATGACTAAACCGAACTTGACTCTATAAGCAATGCCTATATACTAATTTAATAATGAGCGAATTAATTCAGAGATAATCTATCGGATAAACCAATATCAAGCATCCATATCTAAACCTAAACCTAGTATAACCCTACTACCTAACCTCTACCACATGTCAATATTATTTAAACTTAAACCTCTTCCGAATCATAATAAAATACTGAATACTTGCCTACACCTGTGGGAGCCTACTATATTACTGAATACTTACCTAAGCTTAAACACCTGTAGAACCTATTGAATAACTTAATGTTTACCAAAACTCTGACCTCTACGGAACCCTACACCTCCTCTATACCTACATGACAATACAAAGTCAGCTTTACCTAATCACACCCCCCCCTGGTGCCAGTCGATAATTTACTTAAAATCTATCACCTGCAAAATTCTACTACTCCATCCTAACCTAAACCCCCTCTCGCATAACCCTACAAAGCCATCCTTACCTATCCCCCACACAGAACCCTACATAGCTAGTCTTACCTAACCCCCACCCCCCCGCACAAAGCCCTACAAAGCCCTACAAAGCCAGCCTTCCCTAACTCCCACCCCCCGCACAGAACCCTACTGAACTACCAGCAGGTACGTTACCGTCGCAGGACCTGTAAACCCCCCGCGCACTTCGTGCAGAAGAGAGTAGGCGTGTCTTCCAAACTAGAGCTGACCACCGACAACAAACGCTTCCTACAAGAATACACAGTCGATCATTACTCCGGCACAGCTCCCAGCCCGCTGATTGACTCCCCCTGGCCGAGGAATCAGTATCAGAAAACGTTAGCGACGCCCACAACATTGTTATATAACAACCATAATACACCTGACCTTATTTGTATATCTCATTTAGTTAACATTATTGACTTTAATAATACTGTTTTAATAACAATCAATGTTTATATTAATAATCATTTATTAAAACTAAATTTGTTCAGACGTTGATCCCCATTATTCTATATGTAGATTATATTGAAACCCATCCATAATATACTATCTATAACCTTAGTGTTTATTTTTAATTAATTTATTGTATATATTTATTTTTTTCTTATCCAATAGATCATTATATTTAATATTAAATTTATAATAAATAGATATATTTTATCGTAAATTTGTATAGATATATTCTAATTATATAACAATGATCGAAAATTTATAAATCAATCGTATTCTAATAATTTACGATCCGTTTTAATAGATACTATAATCAATCACACTAGAATTATAATAATAATAGAACCGCGTAATCTATGCGTTATGTAACTATTGTTATGCAATCAGAACTTTCCGATGCGGAGTGCTCGCGCTGAAGATCGGAGTGATACCGCAATGGGACAAAGACGGCAAGAGATTCCTCACAACTCTCCTTCAAGTTAGCATCTCATCCCTAACTATACACATTTAATTACTATAATGATATGTTTTAGTATACGTTTACCGATCTCGTTGATATATTACGAGTGGGTTTATTATATAAACTAGAATTATGTTATTCGTATTAGAATTTATGATTTATTAACATTAATTTGTATAAACATTAAATATGCGAATGTATTCCTTAAATCTATTATTCTACAGCTTCTTATGCTCATACTACTCGAGTAAAGTATTCATAATCGTAATCATTGTGTAATCATTGCGTAACCTTCCCCCCTATACTAACCAGGTTCTAGATAACCATGTGATAAGATACGTGCCCCCAGAGGTATTCCAGAACTACAAGAGCTTCAAGCCCGGCTGGAAGACTAACGATCGCATCAAGTACGGCAGCGTTATCGTGGGCGCCCTCAGTTGCGACCCCAGTCTAGTTAGTGGTTTGACCCAGGTCTAGTTAGTGGTGTGATCCCAGTCTAGTTAGTGGTGTTAACCCCACCCCCGCCCCCCCACTCTATGTTATCATCGCATCAGTAGTGATGCTGCCCCACCCCGCGCTCTGTGTTATATAATTTTAGGAGTTATTTATGTCATCTAATCATATTAATAGAGTAAGTGTGATGTTATAGACGATTTGATAATTTAGCACCGGTATCCGATAATTTAATCAAATCTGATATTATTTTACGTTGTAATAAAACACACATATATATAAGCAAGCTTGACCTGGTAAGGTAAGTATATATATATATATATGTGTGTAAAAATAATATTGTAAAACTTATCATGTTAGGTTATATTGCCAATTTATAGTAGAACTTTAGTTTGTTACGGTTTCAATAGAATGTTTAATGTATTGAAGAAGTAGTACATATTACACACACATGTGTATATTATATCTAGTATTAATGTTTGCTGGTAGGGTAAGGGTAAATAGGAGAACAATTCTCATGTATACCTTGCGAGTGATTGATGCAAACCATTTGTATTTATAGAAAAATAAAGAGTATTGTAGAATGAAATCTAAACACTATTTTAGATCTAGGTACATACACTGTACCATCTATACCCGGGTCATAATAGTTCATAGAAGTTACTTTCTGTTCATACTAATGTACTAAGTGAACGCTATTCTAGTCCTCGGTACACTAGTACAAGTTTACGCATTGTTTTACACATTGTTTGTTATTAATATATGCAGATGTATAGCTTATCATTAATAAGTTGATTATTCAGTAGTCATATCAAGTGCAGATTTAATAAGAGGATACTGCAGATTTACCATGAGGATTTAAATAACTAGATTGTATAACGAAGCAGTATATAGTGTATTTTATTTATATACTACTAATAGTCGTGTTTTTAAGTCAGATGTAATACCTCTTGCCCACTACCACTACCTTAGTAGCTGTCATAACTGCAACGCTAATAAATACACAGTAATAACATCACACACATCCACACCCGTATAGTTTACCAAAGACTACAACAATCTGTTCGCTGAATCCGGAGTGGCCCCCAAGAGGAAGTTGACCCGCTTCCTGGTGACGCCCGACGCAGCCATTCAACCCGGTACGCGTTACGTAATAGTATCTAACGCCTGACATCGCTTGTATTATGTAATAACAGTGATTCATCCGCACTTAGTACTAGTTAGGCAGTGAGTCACTAAAGTGCGGAAATGTATGTGGATGAAAGTGTGCTATTACAATTAAATCATACATATTAAGTACAAGTGCGAATGCTATTTATATAGTACATAGAGAGCTAGTGCGAGTGCTATTTATATATTACACAGAGAACTTGTGCTAGTGCTATTTATATAGTACACAGAGAGATAGTGCAAGTGCTATTTATATATTACATAGAGAGCTAGTGCGAGTGCTATTTATATAGTACATAGAGAGCTAGTGCTAGTGCTATTTATATAGTACATAGAGAGCTAGTGCAAGTGCTATTTATATATTACATAGAGAGCTAGTGAGAGTGCTATTTATATATTACATAGAGAGCTAGTGCGAGTGCTATTTATATAGTACATAGAGAGCTAGTGAGAGTGCTATTTATATAGTACATAGAGAGCTAGTGCTAGTGCTATTTATAGATTACATAGAGAGCTAGTGCGAGTGCTATTTATATAGTACATAGAGAGCTAGTGTGAGTGCTATTTATATATTACACAGATAACTTGTGCTAGTGCTATTTATATATTACATAGAGAGCTAGTGCTAGTGCTATTTATATATTACATAGAGAGCTAGTGCGAGTGCTATTTATAGAGTGAATAGAGAGCTAGTGAGAGTGCTATTTATATAGTACATAGAGAGCTAGTGCGAGTGCTATTTATATAGTACATAGAGAGCTAGTGCGAGTGCTATTTATATATTACATAGAGAGCTAGTGCGAATGCTATTTATATAGTACATAGAGAGCTAGTGCAAGTGCTATTTATATAGTACACAGAGAGATAGTGCAAGTGCTATTTATATATTACATAGAGAGCTAGTGCGAGTGCTATTTATATAGTACATAGAGAGCTAGTGCGAGTGCTATTTATATAGTACATAGAGAGCTAGTGCTAGTGCTATTTATATATTACATAGAGAGCTAGTGCGAGTGCTATTTATATAGTACATAGAGAGCTAGTGTGAGTGCTATTTATATATTACACAGAGAACTTGTGCTAGTGCTATTTATATAGTGCATAGAGAGCTAGTGCAAGTGCTATTTATATAGTACACAGAGAGATAGTGCAAGTGCTATTTATATATTACATAGAGAGCTAGTGCGAGTGCTATTTATATAGTACATAGAGAGCTAGTGCGAGTGCTATTTATATAGTACATAGAGAGTTAGTGAGAGTGCTATTTATATAATACATAGAGAGCTAGTGCTAGTGCTATTTATATATTACATAGAGAGCTAGTGCGAGTGCTATTTATATAGTACATAGAGAGCTAGTGTGAGTGCTATTTATATATTACACAGAGAACTTGTGCTAGTGCTATTTATATAGTACATAGAGAGCTAGTGCGAGTGCTATTTATATAGTGCATAGAGAGCTAGTGAGAGTGCTATTTATATAGTACATAGAGAGCTAGTGCGAGTGCTATTTATATAGTTCATAGAGAGCTAGTGCGAGTGCTATTTATATAGTTCATAGAGAGATAGTGCAAGTGCTATTTATATATTACATATAGAGCTAGTGCGAGTGCTATTTATATAGTATACAGAGAGATATTGTGAGTGCTAGTTTTATAGTTAATGGTTGTCCAACACTTTCCATACTATATATTGCCATACTAGTTTGTAATATGACATGACATAAGTATAATGTAAAGCCTTACCCATTGTTCAACATAACACAGCATAGTCCTCTCATTAGCGACAGATATCTAGATTTAAATCATCTATATTTTAATACATTAATAAATAATATATATATATATCAGATTTTTGTAGAGGATTTTATTAAGTCAATTCTCAAATTTTTAATAAATTACGATATCGTCAAATGAATCATATTTAATGAAGAAGGCATTACTTAGCAATACTTATAGCTGTATGTTTTAATTATAATACACCATGGAACACTACACTGTAATATCATTTTTCAATTGAATATATAAATTTATAAGTTTCAAATAAATAATATATACTTGTTTGGAAGATACAGGTTTACATAACCTTGCTATATTAGCAGATAATTTAGAACACATTTGTACATATTTCATTGGCTGATATCCAGCACTATTTATAGTCATAATCATGCCCACTATTGATTCAGCAATATCAGTGGCTTAATATCAGGCTTTATGTGTTTGTATGAACATAGCTTATAGTTGTGCTCAAATTAAAAGTCAAAAGAAGCTTTTTATAAACAGTTATTTAATTGGGCCATAGTACAACTAGTAATTCAGTGCAGTGAAACATACTGAAAATAACAATAGCCAATAGTGAGCTGTATTGCAAGTTAAATAATAGATGATAAAAGAATGTTGCCTATATCTCACCCTCTATAGCATTACCACTAATGCATTTACTATGCCCTAGATAGCATTAACTGTTAGGTACAATACTATCTACACTATGATTCAGGTGCAAGTTGTTGTTGTTGTAGGTTTAAGTTAACCACCATTAGTATTGCTCTAGTACAGTGGTTCCCAACCTTGTTCACCGTGACCCTTTTTTTTATATAACTTAATTTAAAAATATACCATTACCCAATGACAAATTTTATTTTTTTATTATTAGTCATAAAATATGACTCATAATTGAATAATATAAACTACAATATATATATATATATAAATATTTTTAGAAATTGGGTCATGACCCATAGGTTGGGAACCACATCTCTAATGGCTATGTTACTATAGTTGTTCTTGTTACCTTTACAATATAACCCAGCCCTCTTACACCCCCCTTACACTACTCCTACTACCACTACTAGGGACTCCTCTGTTGGCGAATCATTTCAAGGTCGGAGATTATGTTGACGTACAAGCTAAGACGTTAGTGATCTCGCAGCTGTGCGTGTGTATGTGTGTGAGTGTGTGTGTGTAGGTGTGTAGGTGTGTGTGAGTGTGTGTGAGTGTGTGTGTGTGAGTGTGAGTGTGTGAGTGTGTGTGTGTGAGTGTGTGTGTAGGTGTGTAGGTGTGTGTGAGTGTGTGTGTGAGTGAGTGTGTATGTGTGTGAGTGTGTGTGTGTAGGTGTGTAGGTGTGTAGGTGTGTGTGAGAGTGTGTGTGTGTAGGTGTGTAGGTGTGTAGGTGTGTGTATGTGTGAGTGTGTGTGTGTGTGTGTGAGTGTGAGTGTGAGTGTGATTGTAATGAGTTGTATTATTAATAGAGTTTAGTATTCAATATATATATATTATGTTTATAATTTAATGTAAAATATTTGATTTTCAGTTCAGTTAATATAACAATTATTAGTTATATCATTAGCATGAATTATTCTGCTGTAAATATTAGCAAAAACTCATTAATAACTAAATAATGAATACACATGTTATAATTAACTACAGTAATATCAACTAAATAACATATCACATTATCTGTACATGATAATATTATAGAATACATCTAATATAAATCAATCTATAAATATAGTTTTATATATATATATATAGCTTGCAAGGTTACTTAATGCATAAAGAGTTCATTGTTATTGCTGCATTCTTTAGCAATGGTCACCACAATACTACCACTGTGTGTGTATGTGTTTACCTCAGAATTCATACCCTCTTCTTATGTTTATGTGCTTTCAGTGTGTCTTCATTCTATAGTGACATGTTTACCATGATATATTCATAACATTACTATGAATAGTATACATGTATTATGAATATATATATATATATTATTTTTATATATGTATATTGTTAATTCCGATGGTAGTAAATATATATATATATGAAATATGAATATACAGATAGATACAATAATTTGTACCCTAATTTCATAAGTATAGCATTATTACAGTAACATTTATTGAATAATTAATGAGTCGTGTTCATTTATTTAGGTATATTATTAATATTGATGCATTATCTTTATTAGCGATTATTCACATACTCTGCCATCATGGTAACAGGATAGGGCACGGTTTCGAAGGGGTGGTGAAGAGATGGGGCATGAAGGGGGGGCCTGCCTCTCACGGTGCCACTAAATGGCACAGACGTATAGGTTCTGTGGGAGCCGGTAGGGTTAGTACTAATAGCCACCACCAGATGTCTCTGTAGTAGCAATAGTAGACTACCAGCGAGTATTAATAACCTTTGAATTTATTTGCGGGTTTTCCCATTTTGTTCACTAATTAATTTCATATATTTCCATTATTAATTTTATATCATATAATTTATTATAGTATGCATCGTTAAAATCTAACATTAATATAGAAATAATTATAACCTTTAATACAAAATTATTTATTAAAATTAAGAAAATAATGTTGTAACATAATAAACTAATAACCTAATCAAAACCTAGACGTGACCTCTAATTAACCTCCATCACTACACAGACTAAGTCAGGAATCTGGAAAGGCAAGCACATGCCTGGTCACATGGGCATGGACTGGAGACCTCTCAGGGGCCTCAAGGTCAGTAATAGTACTATCTGTATGTGTGTGTATATTATAGAAGAATAAGCTATTCATGATCTATATAACAATGTATTGTATACTTATATTCTTATTGAATAATGATATCGAAATTCTACATTTCCTGTTATATTTGTTACTACTATTAGTTATTTAACCCGGACTCGGTTTTGGGTTCCAATTCCGGGTTTTAATAAATTGAATGAGTTCGGGTTTTGAAAAATGGTACAAGAGTGATTCCGGGTTTTAGTAAATTAATTTCGGGTATTTGTGTAAAATAAAAATAATATTTAAAATTTTATATAAACATAATTAATGAATAATAAATTACTATAATGGATACCACCTAAATATTACCAAAGCCAAAGATACACGGTCGCCTATTAAGCCTATGTAAATTGTAATATTTCACTGTACCAATCACATAGGATTTAAGTATTTAATTATTTTAAAATATTAAAATATATACATTGTTGATTATAACTTTTGTTTTAATATAAAATATTTCAACCAAATCTCCAAAAAATGTAAAAAAAAATATTTCAAAAAAGCGTCGTTGAAGATTTTAAATGACAAATAATCATTTTAATGGCAAAAGTCAATTTTTCGGGTTTACCCTGTAAATAAAATAATATTTATTATAAACTTTCATTATTTCGAGAGTCTCGTGAGATAATGAATTTTAGAATTTTATTGTCTCGAGATAATGAAATATGTGCAAAATTTAAATCAATTATTACTATTAATATTACTATACATTTATATACATACCCTATAGATGTACTCTTAACCCCTACATAGACATGTTAATCCTCCTTTATACATTCACTGTGTAGCTGTAGTATAACCCTCCCATTGTACACACCCCACTATAGATACACTCCCCTTAACCCCTCCTCACCCCCACCCCATAGATACACCGTATAAACACTGAACACAACGTCCTCTACGTACACGGTCAAGGTATCCCAGGCCCCAACCACTGTTACGTGCGTATCATGGACAGTGTCCTCTACAACCGACGCAACGAGATGCAAGGTCGCGACCCCGCCATGCCTACCTACTACCAAGAGGACGATGATGTTAAAGCCCCCCTCGCTAGCGATATCAAAGACTCTAAGCTATTCTGCATGTCGTCGGCCACTATCGAATACGAAGACGTCGACAAGAAGAAAGTGAAGGCTCCTCGCGCAGTTAAGAACAAGAAGTGATGTGTATTAATGCACATACTTATTTATAAATAGTAGAATTTATGAAATCACCGAAACAAATGAATCACCTGTCACTGTGTATATAGTCTGCAACATTGTATAAAGTATTTACTTAATAAAATTTTTAAATTCAATCTTTTAATTTTATTAAAAAAATAACCAACTAAAATATTTAGGTAACAAATTCGCGTCACAAACGTCTATTTATAAAAGACTAGAAAGAAAGAGCAGAGGTTACGTGACAGAGGTTACATGAAAGGTTACGTGAAAGGGAAACAAACTAAACGAACTGAAGATGTTAACCGTCTAAAATAAAAATAGGTAATCTTTTTTGTAGGTTTTGTTAATAGTAAAAAATAGTAAAATATATTATCAAGTATATATATATACGGATATAGATCAGCGGGATTCTCATCGTTTCTCATTGTTTTTCGCACGTTTCACCAGTTTCTTTGTTACTGAAAACAATGGCGTTTTAATATAGATCACATGGTGACAGTGGCTTACCTGTCATCGCTTCCAAATATGTCATCCAAGTATTGCTGAGAGGAACATTGCTTAATATGAGAGCCCCATACTGAATTCTGTAGTCGGGCATTATTATTAGTGATTATATAACATTGTTATATATATATATATTATAAATTATTGTGTAATATAAATTAATGTATTAAATTAATAATATAAGTATATAATAGACTAATATTAAAACAGTTGGGTATGCTATACTTATACAGTGTATAAACACAGTTAAATGCTGTTTTACAGCGTATAAACACAGTTAAATGCAGTTGTACAGTGTATAAACACAGTTAAATGCAGTTGTACAGCGTATAAACCTCATGGTTATCCTCGTTGAAACCGAACAGTATGAAGCTATTCAACGCGACTATATCGGACTCTGAGAGATTGTCTGGCAGAGGGGTATCCGTTACCCCTTTACTAGTGGTGGCAGCACTGGTGGGGGCGGTAGTGTCGGCGATAGTCTCGCTCAGTCGCAGTTTACTCGCTAGCACTGCGGTGATGTAAGCGAGGATTAGCGAGGACCTGTACATGTGTGTGTGTGTGGGGATTAATCTGATTATAATTATAATATTTATTTGAAGAATTCATGTGTTTTCTGTTTCGTTTTCTAGTTATAATTTCTATTGCCGTTGCCCGTTATTTAAATCCAATATATATTCTGTTTACACGAACTGACTGGGTTTGAAATAAACAAATATAAACGATAACTACACGACCTATTATCAACAATAAGGCACAGTAGACATGACGTCTAGTAACCATTGATTTGATCGCAGTTGTTCACTTCCTGTTGGGCGGTGATATCGTTACTGTGGCGCATGCGTTCCGTGTTCAGCTTCTGTACCACTGTGCGCAGATCTCTGGCAGCCCCTTCCATGTGTACCTGTGTGTGATCAGTTGCTATTAACGCTAGTGATATGTATACAATGAGGAAGTGAGGATTGTGTGTACATGCCACAGTTATTGCAGCTAATGTTAATGTATGCAATGAGCAAGCGATGACGTTATCTCCCATGATGCAGTAGTATATTATCAGTTGTATTGTAGGCAGTGTACAACTCATATTACTGACACGTTTCAGTGATTATTTTTGTCGATGAGAGATAACACTTATACCATGCTGTATTCATTGTTATGTACTGTACTCTGGTCTGATATGCTATAAGATCATTATGATAGCAAATCTTAATATCATATAATTTAATAATAATCGCTTGCATTATAATATTAAGGACGCGTTTTTTATAATATACCAACGTAGCATCTGAAACGCCCGCAATTATACATGTAATGAATACAGATGGTACGTTGGTATATCTACGAAAAATGTACCAACGTCCCACCTGTATGCATTTACATGTAAATGTAGATGGTACGTTGAGATGTTACAAAAAACGCTTGCTAACTTGGTACGTTGGTATGTTACAAAACACACACACACCCTGTAACGAGCAGATATTTCACATAATTAACGAAGTATAGAGAATGCTACGTCGTATGGGGCGGGGGGTAAAAGTTGTGAAAGGCGTGACCTTGAGAATGGACTGCCGCTCGGTGCAGACTTTGCACTGCCATCGTCGCGTCTTCTTCGTCTGGTGTACTTGGTAGGTCTTGCAAGAGAAGCATTGCAAGATACGGAAATCTTGGCCCATCTACTGTAAACGGGAGAGAATGTGCGCTGTAGATATGTGTCAATAATATACAGGTATATATTATACTTATTGTAGTAAATTGATATGTTTATATACGATATGTTTGCCGATTTGAATTCACCTGTATGTATTATAGATTATTGATAGGGAGGTAATACAATACAATATAAGTAATAATACGTGAGTTCATATATCGTTTAGTTCTTGATAAATATAATAATGAAAACAAAAACTACCTGAATTCTAAAATTGAACCTATCAATCAAACTATTGTCTGCGTTATATAGCGTGTAAATAGTAAATAAAAGGCGAAGGCTTTTGTATGTTTTGCTTGTAATAGTGATAATACATAAATGTATCGGACCTTTATATATCGGGTGAGGGGCGATCATGCGTGACATGTTATGTGGCCTACCAATACAGTACGTCGATTGAACAATGTGCGTGCGAGAAGCTTGTCAATCAAAGCGCGCGTAGAACAATATATAACAATTAGATAACGCACATAACATGTTTTTATGTAGCGTGTCTAATAGTCTGTTACACTGATGAAATGATGTCGTGTGCCATAGTCAGGGCTAAGCAGATATCAAACTGAATATAGCTATAGCACGTGCTGTCGTAACATGTATTACTAAATGATTACAATGTTCGTATACTTTCTACTAGTACCCCTGTCCCGGTTCACAAACTATGCTACTCGATGAACTTACGACGTTATTGCGTGACACTCTCCATCATTAAGGTCGGTGTTACGGATGAATTAGAATATCTACGATGAATAGATTGTAATTATATTGAAGTATGAATGAATACATCATCTAGCTGGTGATGTACACCGACTATAGAATGCTCACGGTACCGATACAGGATAAGTGTGTTAAAGAAATCACTACTTTTAGTTAATGGTGCTAGAATATTTACAAACATATTTCATTTAGGTATTTGATGTGACATTTACTATGTGTACACACACACATTCTATAAATAGATTGCGATAGATCATCACACCTCGACGTGTGAAGCATGATTAAGCAGGTCACCTGCACACTAATACTATACACATTATAGCTTTAATACTGATGATTCGTATAAACTTTATTAAGTTCTATTTTATATTGTTAAAACAAAAAATAAGTTATATATATTACAGTATATGCATTATTATAATATGTATATATATATATATTAATGTTGTGTACAACTTTATTAAAGGTATATTATGGTTTCATAACTTCACACGTTTTAATTTACTTGATTAACTAATTTAGCATCAGCAATTGAGTAATCACAAATATATACAATTTGAATGTCATATGCGATTGTATTGAATATTAATGCACATTATAATTACATAAATAATCCAAGACTTATAATGGGTTATTCAAATACTCAAAATATTGCATGATAAAATAGTTGTGTTATATAGTTTCTACCTTTTGGTTACATTATTCATGTTTCAATAAATATATTGTTATCAGATTTAAACTTTTTATACCTAGGTAATTGTAGGAGCAAAAGCTTATCTAGATAATTACTCTAGATAGTATTACCAAAGTCTAACATGGTTGCCTATTAAGCCTATGTAAATTGTACTATTTCACTTCACCCAAAGAATAGGAAACATGGGTATTTAATTATATAATAATAATCTGCTAATGTCTTTGGTAAATAAAGAGTAGATACAAATTAATTTTAAAATCAAATTATTATCTTATGTATTTATTACAATAGAAATATCAAATGTGTGCATACATTTATTAATAATATTAATATCATTTATAAATAAGTGCTTTATTAATTTAGTAAACATTTAATTTACATATTTCTTGTTATAATAAATTCTATTTGTCATAATATTTATAATTTATAACAACATAAATGTAATATATCAACTTTTTATATAACTTATTTTAATAATATAAAACTGAAAACTAAAATATTATTTATATTATAGAATTTGATAATATTTCCAGATTAATTTTATTAAAATAGTATCAATATAATAAATATTATTATAATACCTATTAGTGGATCATAATAAAAAAATGTCAAGATCTAATATTTCACAAATTATATACTCATATTTATAATTATATATATATATATATATATATATATATATATATATATATATTTATATATATAAATAAATATACATACAATTTATATAAATTATGTTGTATTCAAATGTTTAATTTGAAAATAATTTTAAATTAATTTACAAATATTTATAATATAATACATTATTTTAAGAATTTAACATTATACAAATCTAAAAGTAATTATTTTATCTAATAATGATTTTAAATATTAAACATTAAATGTACATAAATTAGTCTCTCTAAGTTATGTAATTATATATGACAAATTTAAATAAAATGTATGTAAAATTTACATTGTAAATATACAAAATATACAAATTAAAAATATGACCAATTCAAAGTTGGCGTGTCTAAATAAATCATTAGAACGTGAATAAAATGTTTGACATTATTGATTGACATCTGGGATTTTTTTCCTATCTATTCCATTTTTGAATGTACAATATTGACCTTAATTAAAAAAAAAAAATTGGGCAATCTCAATACCCATATTTAAATTATCAAAATATCGCGGCCGAATCTAATTATTTAATCAAAACCATGTTTAAAATCACTCTTACCGTCCGTACCATCCTATATTATATAGTATATTATATATACTATATGTTATGTGTGGAACTTTCCATACGCATCTGATATATAGTTCACCGCTAATTCTTACATAACAAGTTTACCGTCTGGCTAATTAGGGCGACGCACGCACTGCGTTATTGCACTTGCATCCCGAATTAACTAGTACAAATTGTACAATATTGACACTTCGGTTACAGCCATTATAAGCACCACTAGCATTCGGGTACATGCTTCCATGGCTCGCAAGTATCATGTGTTCATTTAGTAATAAAGTATCGACAAAACACACATCAATCTCTTCACTATATAACTATAGGGTTACGATCAAAAAGGACGAGTTGAGTTGCAAAGGTTAAATTTTAAATGTGAAATAAATTATAGACTCACTTTGGGATGTAATTCAGCTAAAAAAACCAAGCTGGCATAACTAAACTTATTAACCAAATAACCAACAAATATCAATACAAATTAATAACTCAAATACTATTAATTTGTATTTCAAATGTAACATTTAGACCTAAACTTGTCCTTTTTGATCGTCTCCCTATACTATATAGTATATATATATATATATATATTATATAATATATAATTTATATATATATATAATCTGAGATTTAATGATTACATCATTTAAGCTCATTTAGGTTTGTAAAAATATATACGCCATATAATACGGAACACCAATATAATAAATTATATATCACTTATGATAATCATATAAAATATGTATCTTAACTTAGTTATTAACTTAATAAGTAATAAGTTATTACAGTTATTACAGTTATTACTGTAATAACTGTATCGAGAAAATGACTATTAACTCTATAACATATTAAATAGATGTATTTAATGATATAAACAAATAAAAATATATAATATACTATTATCAATATAATATATATTATATTGTTGCATAATATTTATTGTTAATAATAATTTGTTATAGATAACAATATACATTATTTTGTATTTATTATTTATAATTATTATAATTCTTTAATAATAAATATATACATATATATATAAATATATGAAAAGTTTGAATAATAAATATTTATAACTTACCAATTATAATGTAAATGTCAATTTAAAAAATATATTCATATATCTAATATTTGGTAAAAAATATAATATTCATTTTATTTCAATTTAGAAAATACATTAATTTAGAATGTTTTAATATAATCTTTGCAAATGATGACATTTGCATCTGCGCAATAACTATTTCCTTTTTTATTCATGATATCGTTTATGTTAAGTTTTAACTATTCGCCATTGTTTAATTACACCTTTTCTACTAATACTGTTGTTAATAATATCCCAAATAAGTTAGTTTTATAATATGTTATAAATAAATATAATATCTATTATATTCTAAAATTTTAATAAAAATTATTAGTAAAATTATCGAAATAAACATGACATTTTATTTTTCTGCAACATGCAATTTATTTTTAAGCCCGCGTATTAATGAATGAGTCATTTATTTTTCGATTTCACTATTACATTTTATTTTTAAACTTTTAAAATAATTCATTATTATTTCTCATCTTAATTTTCAAATAAATATTTATTCATACATTATATAATTTAATTATGTATTATTTATTGCATTATTAATTTATTTTATAGTTTAAAATATGTATTTAAATATTTAATTTTAATAGAATCTGTTATGCTAATAATTTATTAAATAAATAATTTAATTTTACATAGTTATATTTTTATTTAATGCATGTAATATTATCCTCACAGATATTCGACATTGATATATTAAGAGAATATCCAGGATGTTCTCAAAATATGGCTCCGGCCCTATTAGATAATGGAAATATTAAAAAATGTGTTCCGAGTTGTAAAGTTAAACCATCAATAAATTATGCCATACATAATATTCGACCGATGGTTGGAGATATCAAAATGGCAACTCATTTGCCAAATGAATCTCAAATTAACGAAATTAAAACTGTCGAACACTTGAAATCAAATGATTTACACACTATTAATAAGGTTGATTCCAAATCTACCCCATCAAGTCGTGTATTAATATTAAAGAAACCCTCTTTTATAATAAAAAAGAATGCATCTATATCTGAAAATGTTCCTGATCGAAAAATAAAAATCGAACCCATTGACGATGATGTTATAAATAAAGATCAGAATAGTGAAAATGGTATAAATAATATTAATTTTAATTTTGCACAAGATAAAATTCAATTAAATGATACTCAAGATTTTAAATCCCAAAGAAAAATCCAGAGTGATCTAGTTGATTCTTCATATAGTAGACAAAAAGAGTTAGAAAATAGAATAGCACGTCTTAAACACAGAGTTAGGAGATTACAATGTACTCAGACGATTACCCATACGAAACAACAGTTATCTGCCTTTACTTCCAATCATCCGATAACACACAATGGTAGGCAGCTTGCTGACATTGATTTGGGTGATAATGATTTATTATTGCAAAAGAAATATACAAATAGCATTTCATCTGGAGAATTAATTGAGATTGTTAATAAATTTCGTGAAAATTCTACAAAACTTGTTTCTGGTCCATTGACAAAAGTACCTATGAAAGATACTTGTGACATTTACGATTCAGCTGGGCAACTTATTGAGCAAATACATACACTAAGATGTAATTGGGATAGTGATGTCACTGAAGATAGTTCTGGTGGAGAATGTGACCCTGAACCTGAAGATAATAGGCGAAATAAAGATGTATATACAGATATGTTAGTTAATCTCATTTTATATTAAATATATTTAATTATTTTATATAAAAAGTTAATTTAAATTTTATATGTATATAATATATAGATTTCTAATAATAATAGCAGAAATGCTATTAAATTTAATATATAAGTAATAAAAAAGTCTAATAATATAATATTATATAATAATATGAATTTTTTATTATAAAAATACAATTTTTATTATATCTAAATGATATAAATGGGGTACCCAACTATAACTTTCTAGCAAAACTTTCCAGAAACTATATCAACAATATACTTGATTAACTTTGTATTAACAAAATTAGTGAATATTTAAAATCATATACAATTGTATCTCAATATTCTATATAACTAAGTATTTTATATGTATACTAAATTTTATATATACACTATAAATTTTCTATATATATATATGGACCACATAAAGTGGTAATTTATATTTTGGTTTTAAGTTGGTTACTGTTTTAGTTTGATTGGGTTGGTTGGCTTTAGTTTTTATGTTTTCAGTTTTTAGCTGCATTATATCCCGAATGAACCTATAAAATCAATTTTATATATATATATATATATTATATATTATTAATAATTATATATATATATGAACTTTATAATATAACGTATATAGCCACATTCCCTATGTAATACATAATTAAATTGATTTTATATTATAAAAATTATTTTATACTTATTAAAAAATGTTGAATTGATTTATTAGTTTAATTTAGTTTTTCTTTACACACTTTCTATTACAAAATTAATGGTTATATAATCAATTGGTAAGTATATCATTATATATGCAGGGTTGGCAAAAACCCCAAAAATCTAAGAAATATGTATGATTTTGTGTGGGTTTTTCTATGGTTTTTGGGTTTTTTCTTTATCTTATATTTAAAAATAAGAAAATCAATGGGAAAAATATTTGTATTTGTGGGGAAAATATATATATTCATATACTATAAAGGTTAATTACATTGTAAATTGGCGAGTATTCAAATAAATGATTTATATTATTATATATATATAAATATAAATAATTAATATATATTTTAAATATAAGTGTATATAATAATAATATTTATTTATTGAATCACATATAACAATAGCAGATATAAATAGACTCCTCAATATAAATATATATATATAATAATAATATTTATCATTATTAACTTACTTGTAAATTAATTGAAATGTGATAATTAAAAAATAATAAATAATTATATACTAACCCAGAAATAATAATGAAAACAAAAATGAAAAAACTCCTAAAATTTTCAAAATATTTAAACCCAAAAACCCCTATCTCTGCCAACCCTGTATATATGTATATATCTACACGCCTATTTATGCCTATACATACGCCCATTTATAAATTACTAAGTAAATTCACTTTATTAAATTAGAATACTGCTGTCATGTATATTCAACTCCTAGCAGGGTTGGTCGGTTTTTTTAACGGTTTTTTTGATCAAAAAAATCATTGGTTTATTTGGTTTTTTTGGTTTTTTTAACATTATAAAAGCGTTCAATCAAAAATAAGGAATCGATTAGGCAATGATAAGGCTGCAAAACTTGTTTTTTTATTTCGAGAATTAAATTGATTATATTTCTATTAGAAATCATCTAATTATTATTATTATTTTTTAAATTATTATATTGTTACAATTTGTAACTTGTTATTTTATTGTGAGAATTATATTGATTATATTTCTAATTACTGTATTGTTATTTTTTTTAATTATTATTTTGTTACAATTTGTAACTATTTTTTTTATTATATTTTACTTTATTTTTATAATAATTATATTTTAATAAAATAATTTTATTAACATTTAATATTAATAATATATTATTGAAACTTTAATAATATATATATATATATATATAATTAATATATATAAATAATATTCATTAGTGTTGTATATTTTATACTTACTCTATATATGTATGTTTTGCACAGACATTTAATAATCGATCTAGGTATATATAATATTTTCTAATTAATAATCCGAACATTTAATTATAAAAAAACCAAAAAAACCGCCAACCCTGACTCCTAGTATTAATTTATTATAAAATATATATGTTAATATATTAAAATTACAATGATATATGAACATGTCATTAGTTATATTTTTATTACATTTATAATTAATTTCTATGGAAATATTTTATTATACTTTAAATATGATACTGATTGTCATACTAATATAGTATGACAATATGATTTAATGATGCTAATATTACAGATAATATATACTTGTTTATTATTATTTAATAGCATATCTATTTATTTAAATTATTTTATTTTTTGTAATTGAAATTACGGTTTAAATACAAATTAAAAATAGATGAAAAAAAAAGCGTACAAAACATGTTTTAAACAAGAATTAATAAAAAACGAGTTTTTTAACAACAGTACTCACTTATCAAAGCTACCTATATAGTTCATAATTCAAGATTATCTAGATCAGTGGTTCCCAACCTTTTTTCATAATGACCCTTTTTTGAATATTTTTAATTAAAAAAAATATACCATGACCCAATAATAAATTCCATGACCCAATAATAAATTCTTGTAATCCCAATAATAAATGATTCTTTTATTATTAAACTTTAGTTATAAACGAATAATATAAACTATAATATATATATATAAATATTTTTAAAAATTGTCTCATGACCAGGGTTGGCCGAGATTTGGTTTTTGGGTTTAAACCTATTGATATTTTTTGTGGTTTTTCGATTTTTTATATTAATAAATTATACATTTAATAATTTTAATTCTAATAGATAATATATATTACATTATGTAACTAATTCTAGATTTTAAGAAAATATATAAATAATGTTATAAAATTTATATAATATTAAAATATGAATATAATAAATAGTATTACCTCCCTTGTATTACTATTATAAATCAAATTCTATAGAATAAATATACTATTTTTCATGACATTTTAATTTAATAGAAAATAATTAAAATTCAATAAAAATACAATTTCATAGAAATTGATTCAATACAAAATATTTTATTACAATTCTATAGAATAAAATTATATAAAAAATAATACAATAGAAAATATTAAAAAATTATATAAAAAATAAGGTATTTTTATGATTTTGATATCCCTGTTTTTATATATTAAATAAATATACTTCATTATTATGTATTATACAATAAATTAATAATAAACTATACTTTTATTCATCATTTTTAAAATTAAAAGGATAAAAGGATTTTATACCTTTAAATTGTTTATGAAAAACACCAACAAAACCACAAAAACCTCAGTAAAACACCAAAAACCACAGTAAAACCCAAAAACCACAGCAACATATTTTGGATTTTTGGGGTTTTTGCCATCCCTGCTCATGACCCAACAAAAAATCCAATGACCCACATTTTGGTCATGAGTCATAGGTTGGGAACCACTGATCTAGATCATTATTTATCGGAATAGTATTACATTTCATCAATCAATCAAATTTGTTTTTAAATATTAAAATTGAGTCTTATATATATTTATGTTAATTATTAAATTAACAAATTCCACTATATTTATAATATTCTAAAAAGTTATATCATTATATCTAACATAACTTTAAACAAAATTGAATAAAAGCATGACTATATTATACAGTATATAGTAATATCAAATCCCAAGATACACTAGCCTAGCCTGTGTACATTTTAATATATCACTTCACCCAAGAATATAGGAAATATTGATATTTATTATATCATAGATATTAATAATATGTTAATAATATTATTATTTTATGTATTTATTAATTACATTAATTATTTTTCATTGTATTTATTACAATAGAAATATCAAATGTATGTGAACATTTATTAATAATATTTAGAAATAGGCTCATTAATTTAGTAAACATTTACTAGGCATATTTCTTGTTATAATTAATTATATTTTTCATAATTATAATTCATAACAATAGAAATTTTAGTGATAAAATGTTTACCAGATTTTTGATCATAACTTTTGTTTTGATAGCAATTAAAAAAACTAACATATGACTTATATTATAGAATTTAATAAGATTTCCAAGGGTATAGATCGATCCAATGCGCAAGACATATGCCATAACCAGGGTTGGCAGAAGTAGGGGTTTTTGGGTTTAAACCTTTTGATAATTTTAGGGGTTTTTGGGTTTTTTGGGGGTTTTTCATTTTTGTTTTCATTATTATTTCTGGGTTTTAATATATAATTAATTATTATTATTTAATTATCACATTTCAATTAATTTACAAGTAAGTTAATAATGATATATATATGTAATTTTTGATTCTACTATTTCCTTCATTCCTCATATTAATGCCATCACTAAATCTATAAATTATCATCTATTTAGAATTAGACAAATACGAAAATCAATTAATGTATCTCTTACTAAAACGTTAGTTAATTCCCTTATCCTCTCACTTATAGATTACTGTTCCTAAATCGAGTTATTCATTAATCAATCCGTACAACCTATACGTATTCGAGATCATACCTCTAATTCCTCATACTAACACTTACCTCCATGGTTAACAAACGCTCTGTTTATCGCATACTATCTATTGCTCATTCCTCAATATAGGATAGAATATATCAATATAGAATATACTCAATATATTCCTACTCTTCTAAATGCCCCTCCTATATTTCTGATTCTCTAGTACAAAAATCTTCCCTTCCATCTCTTAGAAACCATGAATCTCATTTTTTATTTACCCCAATTCTCCATCCCTCAAAAATGAATACTCGGGCACTAAGTTATATTAGTCAAAAACTATGGAATTCACCCCACCCTATATTAGATCCATAAAATTGCATAAAACATTCATGCAATATATACAACAATTTATATCAGGTGGCTACCTGTAATACTAATAATGTTTGTAATTATTATTTTATTTATTAATTTACGTACGGTTTAATATATATATATATATATATATATATATATATATATTTATACTGAGGAGTCTATTTATATCTACTATTATTATATGTGATTTAATAAATACATATTATTATTAAGTATATAAATATAATTATATTTCAAATATATATTAATTATTTATATAATAATATAAATCATTTATTAGAATACTTGCCATTTTACAATTTAAAATGTTATTAACCTTTACAGTATCATATTAATATATATTACAACACTATTATATTATATAATTTATATAATATATATATTTTTTTTAAATATTTTTTCTTGATTTTTTTATTTTTAAATTTAAGATAAAGAAAAACCCAATAACCCAAAAACCTCTTACATATTTCTTAGATTTTTGGGGTTTTTGCCAACCCTGGCCATAACATACGCAATTTATGCTGTCGCAAATGAGATGCGCGCATTAATTTGATACATAATTATGATATATATTATATGAATTCAAACTTTTAAATTTTTAAATGAATGAAATTTATAGAAAGGACATTAGTCCTTGTTTATAGTATATCGTGTATATGTAAATATATATGTATATATTATAAATACATGCGATATCAATATAGTTCCTTACAGCCTGTTTAAGGGGGTTCGCGGCCTTTTGAGTATACAATGTATTAAGATAGGAGATATTTTTTTTTATGTATTTTAACCAATTTTAAAATTTTTTCAGCACCTAGGGTTTTGATCCGATTTCAATTATGTAAATTGCATATTGTTAACCAATATAATGTTAATAAAACTTGCTTATTTAAAAAAAAATGGTTCACTGAAAACCCAAAATATTTTAAGACAAAATATGATGCTAAATTAATTTTTTTTTTTTAATTTTTATAATTTTGTATATGTAATACTATGTCTATTACATTTCTTTTAAGCAAGTTTTATTATACATATAATAATGAAGATACTGTGAAAAATTCATCAAGTTTGGATAATTATTGAGAGGGCTGAAAAATTTCTAAGGTTCAAAATTAATTAAATTCACTATTCTGAGTAAATCGAGTTTAAAGTTTGACTAGATTTATTTTTAATTTTATGGTAATATTTTTTTATTATTTCTACCTTTGACAACATTTATAGCATTATACTATTATAGAATATCACACTAATATATCCATAGAGTTATTATTATAATATTTATATTATATTACCAATAATAAACTAATATTTATGACATTTAAAAAAAAAATGTTTACAATAAAATTATTTTTTTTAGTATATTTATTTATTTCTAATATTATAATATAACAGAATACCACACTAATATATGTATGTATTTCTAATATTATAATATAACAGAATACCACACTAATATACCCATAAGGTTGTACTTATAATATTTATATAATATTATATTACAAATAATTACATATAATAAGCTATATTTATGACATTTTTTTACAAGAAAATACATTTTTTATCATATTTATTTATGTACTATATATAAACTAAGTAATATATTTCTAGTATTATAATATAAAATAATACCACAATAATATACTCATAAGTTATTCTAATAATATTTATATTAAATTATATTACCAATTACATATAATAAACTATATTTGACATTTATTTTACAAGAAAATAAGTTGTTTTATCATATTTATTTATGTACAATATATAAACAGTATATAATAGTCTCTTTTTTCTTGAATTTTGGAGTCTTGAATTGTCTCTAAAGTGAGTATATGTTCTTTCCACAGCTGAAGTACCTAAAGATAGAATCATTATGATTTAAATATTATGTATGTTATTTTTCTAATATATAATATATGATGTGATTACAATAAAATATGATAATTACTTGTATATTTATTTGACATGTAGAAAATGAAAATAAATTTATAAAATAAACAATATATAGTATTGAATTTGATAAATAATCATAATATTGTGATGATTTATATATTATGTATAATTTTATATATAATGTATGTTATTTTTCTAATATATAATATATGATGTGATTACAATAAAATAAGATAATTAGATAATTACTTGTATATTTATTTGACATGTAGAAAATTAAAATAAATTTATAAAATAAACAATATTTACTCTGAATTCTGAATTTAGTTTTGAATTCTATAATACATAATCATTATATGGTTATGATTTATATATTATGTATGTTAATTTTTTAATATATATATTATATAATGTGATTACAATAAAATAAGATAATTACTAGTATATTTAGTTGACATGTAGAAAATGAAAATAAATTTATAAAATAAACAATATTTACTAGTTTTTAATTCTATAATACATAATCATTATATCGTTATGATTTATATATTATGTATTACTAACCTGGTCTTGTAATGTATCATCATATGAAGTTTTAATACGGTTAAGTTGTCCGGTGATCGATTTTCTACTACGTCTTGGCATTTTGAAATAAAATAATTAATGACGCAATCTCAATTACTTTGTTTATAATTCGAATTTTACAGCCAATGTAATGCGTTCATTTGATATCAATACGTTAATTATAGATGTCGCTAGTTGACATCATATTAAATAATAGATCGTATATAAAACTGCATTTACATTTTTTTTAAAGTATACACTTATAGATATAATATAAGTTTAAAATATGAGTATTTTGCTATTATTTAGGCCATTTTTTACACATTTTTTTTTTTACAAAATAGGTCTTGTACTAAACCATCAAATTGTATCATTTATAAGTCTTCATTTGCTTTACAAGTTTCAGAGAATATTAAATATATATTAAATATTACTTTTCTCAAATAAAAAAAAAAAAAAAAAATATTTAAAAATCATTTCAAAAGGCCGCGAACCCCCTTAATGTCAAGTAGAAACAATATATAATATTTGTATAATAATATACCGCAACGATAAGAAAACCGTTATAATAATGGTCTTATAAATTAATTTGTTCTACAAATTTTAGATTAGAATTTAATATTATTATAATTTAATTGTAATAAGTTTATAATTACTTATTTATAATACGAATATTCTACGTACTTGAAGTTTTATATAGTTTCTGAAAGACTATTTATTTACAAATAGAAGCAATATATTATACGTGTAAATAAAATAACAACAATACGCAGGGTAGGCCGATATTGGGTTTTTTGGGTTTAAACCTTTTGATATATTTTGTGGTTTTTCTGGTTTTTAGATTTTTTATATTAATAAATTATTCATTTAATAATTTTAATTCTATTATATTTTATATATATTATATTATATATATATATAATATCTATAATATTATGTAACTAATTCTATATTTTAAGAAAATATATAAATAATATTATAAAAATTAAAATATGAATATAATAAGTAGTATTACCTCCCTTGTATTACTATTAAAATCAAATTCTATAGAATAAATATAATATTTTTCATGACATTTTAATTCAATAGAAAACAATTAAAATTCAATAAAAATACAATTTCATAGAAATTGATTTAATAAAAAAATATTTTATTACAATTCTATTAAATAAAATTACACAAAAAATATTAAAAAATTAGCCTTGCAAATAACGTATTTTTATATCAATTTTTATATATTAAATTAATATACTTCATTCTTGTATATTATACAATAAATTAATAATAAACTATACTTTTATCAATTTGTATAATAAACTATACTTTTATTAATCATTTTATACCTTTTAATTTGTTTATGAAAAACCTCAGTAAAACACCAAAAACCATAGCAACATATTTTTGGGGTTTTTGCCATCCCTGACGATACCTAAATTATTAAAGTAATGATCCTATACATTATTTTCTTAAAATTTATTTTCGAAAATATTCTAAATATTCAGTTTGAAATTACTTAATATAATGCGAATATGTAACGTAAAGTTTTATATAGTTTATGAAATTTCAAGTAGAAACAATAAATAAAATGTGCATATAGATAAAATAACAATACATAAATTGGTAATGTAATGGTACTAAATTAGTAACTAATTATTTTTCTAAAATGACTTATGACAAAATGATTATTCGTATACAAATATGTATAATTATATAAATCTGGAAAACAAATGGGATTTGAATTATTATTCGTAATATCATACTTAATTAATTATAATAATTATAATTAATTTTAATTCAAAATAGTATCATATTTCAATCAATAAATAAATAAATAATCCATAAAATATACATATAGATTCTAATAGATAAAATGTTTATAACATTCTACTTAATAATATTTGTAACTTAAAATTAATCAAGTATTTTCATAATATGTTATATAATGTTGTATTTTATAATACTCAAAATCTAAGATATATACATTTAAAAAAAAATCCTATCACCTATATTGGATATTATTACATATATAATTATTTTTATTAATATAATTCAAATGATGTGTATAATTCAAATGTTTTTTTTTAATATTCATTAATCACCAAACGAAAAATAATAAAATTATAAAACTAAAGTGCGATTAATGCCTTCTGGGATTCAGAGGGTTAAAATAAGACTCTAAATTATGTTTTAAACTATATATATAATACATATATGAAAATCAATTAAATATACGGAATATTTAATGAAATGCTCTATATATAGATTTATTCATTATTAATTTAAACATTAGTCACATAATCTTTTGACGATTAATGTAAATTTTTGACTTATATTTCTAATGTTTTCTATAATTTTAAATGATTGATTTGCATTCAAAGGTTTATAAACCTTATATGTTTGAATTATAATTATTTCAATCCTTGGTTATTAAGATTTGAGGTATTCTAAGCCTTACAAATATTTGAAATTTGATAACCCTAGTAAATAGTATTCACTGTAAATTTACTTTTTATTTTTCTATAATTGTTATAATGGGATATCTCTATATATTATTTTGTATAGTAGTAATTTATATATTCAGTTTATATTTTTATTTCAATTTAATTAATTTGAATGTATCCATTACCTTTTTCTTTTGAGATTAATATTAATTTAAATTTAATATATTTAATTATTAATGATATATTTATTTTGATTATTAATTAGATAATATATTTATTTAGATCAAATAGAGCACCGTATAAATGGGTTAAAGATCGTGCTACAGGCCGGGCTAGATGGAACTGGATATCGTCACAAGTTAGTATTCATACAATAAATATCAATAATTAAATATTATTCTTGATTTGATATTATCTTTCCAGATATCAAATTTAGATTATAATATCAAAACAAATGATGACTGTTTAAGATCTTTATTAATTAAACCTATGAAACAAGAAGTCGCAGAAATAACTGATAAATCTAAAAAACCTAATGCCATCATATATGAAGTACCACACATTCGCAAAATAAAAGACCAATACCCTACAATTATATCACCTTCATCTTCAATACACATAACTAAATTTCCTAATGACGATAGTATGATTCCCAGATGTTCTCACGATATTTCACCATCAAATTTATATAAATTTGGTTCATCAGCAAGATGTAGAGAATTTAAAGCTCGGTCCCTTCATCGCAAATTCTATGAATATGTGAATCAAAATATATCTAGTCAGTCTCTGAGAAGAATGTTGTGCAAGTGTAAATTTGAATCTATCTGTTCTTTTTGTGAACCTCTTTTCAATTCAAAAAATGAATTCCCATCAATAAAGCATGCCATTGAACAACTAATTTCAATTGAACATAATTACTCACTTCCTGCTATGAGATTATCAGGTAAGTCACGAATTATACTTATTATCTATATGATATATAATATTTTATATTATATGTATAAATATATTTAGGTGGTATTCTTGATAAAAAGTTTGCAAAGTTTTTAGAAGTGGAAACGAGTAACATATATAAGAGGTTACTAATATTTTATATTATTATATTTAAATTATATTATACTTAAGGGCATTAAAAACATGCACAAAATTAAAATTGTGAATATAAAGTTTATTTTTATAAAAAATATGATAACTAAAATACTGTTGACTATATATAATCTATTTCTGAAGTTTACTATAATTTACTATACATTTAAATATCAGTAACTATAATTGAAAATCAGTAATTTAAAAAAAAAAAATATTTATTGATATTTAGGCAAGACTAATGAATTATGCATTCAATATATAATGAACAATGTATTCAAGTTATATCTGAATAGATATCTATAATAAATAAAGCTTGACAATTTTTGAAGATTGAGTTATTCAAAAGTTATAGATATCCAAAGAAATATACAACTGAAAAAGAAAAATAGTTATACCGATTGAAAGTTTTATAATTTATACACATGATAATTTATATCGGATATAATGTATAGCATTTATTGATATTTACATATATAATTTTAAATAATAATTATAAATATATGGTCATATATATCAATGACGTCGACACGCTATATCTGCAATAGTAACTTTGTATACTCCAAAATAAATACTTAGTGGTATATTATATTATATTTCAATCTTTGAATAAGATACTTATTTGATCAAATATATTTTTAAAATAAATATGCATTTATATTATTTAATTTGTATTCATATCTATATACATTTTTATTAATAAATTATGAATTAATTATAAATTAAGTTTTAATTGAAATATGTTTTACCATATGTCGGCATTCTAAATATTATAATGTGTTAAATAAATTAAATTATGCTTTTAATACAATCATAATATTTTCTTTGATTTATATATATAATTGAAATATGTACACCTCGACCATGATCCAATATGATAAAATGTTTCAAGCATAAATTAAAAATTTCACAAAATATGAGTTAGCAGACGTACTGTTATTGGATATATTATAGATATTTATATAGATTTATATGTATTAAAAACGTATTTCTTATAATTATGATTCAGTGTTTAATTACATATAATTAAAATTCATAGTTTCCTATTTATTTAAGTTTAGTAGTAGGTATAATTATAAATTTTCAAGGCCATATGCCACCTTCAAATTTATGAATGTATCATTTTTTACGATATACTTAGATTATTTTAAATGTTAAAAAAAATGCTTTTAAATCAGGTACTTTATAAAAACATCTAGTACAAAATAGTTCAAAGATAAAATATCAACTTCAATTAGACATTTATATATTTTATAAATAAAAACACGTTATATTTTACTGATTTTAAAACAGTTTTTACCAAGCGATAATGATATATTATTTATACTAGATTAATATTTTTTTAAATATATTTATTGATTCAATGATTCTTATTATTATGAAATAGAATTTATAATAAATCACATATAAATAATTACAAACATAATTAGTCGATTATCTCAGAATAATTTTTTTTCATATTCACATTACATCTAGTCGGTCAATAATTGACTTATTTCAAAAATTCCAGAGAATATTTATCCAAAACAATACATTATAATTATTAAATTAAGTTTAAAATGTTGACCAAACCACAACAAATTTTCTTACTCAGAGAGTCATTATTTTAGAGCCATATAAACAGAATAAGATATAATTTATTTTTTAGAACGATTCATTAAATATTCAATGAGGATATGTATTTAGCATAATGGTATTTTTCCATTTCTTAAGTAAATTTAATATAAACTATATAATATAAATGCATCAGTCGTACTCTAAATATATTTGTATATGTATTTTATATGAAGAATTGTGTCCACTAAAGAAGTGACCTCTTATTTATTAAATAACAAATATATACATTAGTTAGAATTTGTATTTCATACAATGAAAAATAATCACCATAAATAAGTTTAATAATATATTAAAATATTTAATAAAATAAATATGAATAATTATATATATTTTATCCTTCCTAATAATTTAATAGAATTATTTATTCAATTTAAAAATATTTAACAGCCTTAATGAATATAAAAAGAAGCTGAAATCTAATAGTCTATCATTAAGTTAGTAATCTATATATATTATGTGTTCGATGATTAACAATTTATCATTAGGGATCCGGAAAAGTATTTTGAATATATTTTTAATTAATTTTAAACTATTTCTTTTTATTTCAAAATTATTTTCCATACCAATGAATGTTGATTATGAGATATGAGAACACTTTATATACATTTCTGTTTACTTTAAATATATATATATTTTCTTTATAATTTATCATAAATATTAAATAATCAATATATAATACAAATAATATTTATATCAAAATCAGGGATTGTATTTATTTAGATTACATTTTTAAATAATTTATTTATTTAAAATATATTTCTATACAATACATATATAATATGTTTAAATTATATTTTAAACTATTATCTTATCATATTTATTATTTATATATATATATTTATTATTTATATATATATATATATATATATATTATGTGTTCGATGATTAACAATTTATCATTAGGGACCCGGAAAAGATTTCTGAATATTTATTTGTTAATATTTTTTTTTATTTCAAAATTCTTTTCCATACCAATGAATGTTGATTATGAGATATGAGAACACTATATATACATTTATGTTTACTTTATATATATTATCTTTACTTACTTTTATTTAATTTAGTTTTGTTTACATTTTCTAAAATATATATTACAAAATAATGAGAACATATATATAATATATTGTATGTATAATTTATAATGATAGATACGAAATGGTCATTATTTAATTTATAATATTTATTTATAATTATTTATAATTATATATAATTACTAAAACATCTAAGTTTTAAATATTATAAAATAATATATCAGATACATATGTAAATTTAAAGTAACAAATACCATATATAGTATAATATTTTTATCATTTATACATATTTTAATATCACACCACTTAAAGCCTATACCACACTAATATTTAACGAGTATATTACATTTTTGTTATGACTATATTTTCTTGGCAATTCTATTTATAAAGTTTGTAAATTCACGTAATATCATTTAATATAGTAATATAAACAAACATTATATTACACTAACACCTCTGTTCTCAACTATCATTGGCATATGTGTACAAATAACATAATATTGTACTTAACATAACCTAGTTTATTTTAATTTAATAAATGTCGATATTAATATTTCAAATTACAAAGATATATATTTATTTACCAAAGAAAGACAAGTTACCCATGATACTTTAAATATTTATTTCAAATAATGTTGTCGGTTAAGTTTCTAGATTCATATCCTAACAATATCCTATGTTGTAGGTAATGTTTGGTATGACTTAGGCTTAAGATCCTTAGTTTTTTATTACATGATCATGTTATTAACTAAAAACTATGATATGCTATCATTTCATAATCATTTGGTTGCAATTGTATCTTTTTAATGTTACAGAAATCAGTATCATCCATAAAATAACTGTATTTCTTTAATATATTTTTTAATATGTTAAATTACCAATATTAATATACATAATATATTTATTTTCATGTCAACTAGTGATTTAAATTATAAAATTTAAAAAATAAATATTCATTTTGATCAAATTTTTTACTTTTATTTAAATGTTAATATTTAAAAAAATAATATTCTCTTGTTTTAAAAATTCTTTAGAATAATTAACATAAAATATATTAATGTTATGAAATTTAATTTTTGTAAAAATGTTAATTATTTTATGAGGTTTTGAATTTTCAATAACAAAAAATGTCATTTCTAATTACATTGAAATTCAAAGATCGTAAATCTCCTTAACATCACTACTTTGCTTTTATCTAACAATTATATTAATGTATATATTAACTATGCATTCAAATATATGCATTTACTACTATGTATTAACTAATATATCTATATTGTTAACTATATTTAATGGTCCCACAAATATGAAATAGTGATTCTCTGTATATATACATGCACTTAGAATAGTTTTATTTTTAGTAACATTACAATATATTATCTTTAATTAATGTCATAATATATATATAAATATGTATTTATTATTTATAAATTTATATCTTAATTCTCTTATTCTCTTGTACTATTATAATGTGTAACATATATCTTAATTTATATTAATTTTTCAATGTCTTTTATTGATTTAAAAAGTAAGGTCTCGATTAATAATAAATACCTGAATGGAATTTATGTTTAAAAAAGATAACAATTATTATTATGTAAATTGTCATTGTGGTTTAATTAAATATTTTCTATTGCATAATTATAATGTAAGTAAATTCAAATAATAAAATGTTATCGTAATTTAGTTTATTTACTAAATAGTAACTAATAAAATAATTATATATTGACACATTATTAATATGTATTAAAATATTAAACTAAATAGTTTATTTAGTACTATCAAGAATTTTTTTGAATTTCGTAATCACCCTGAATCTTTTTTCAGAATTAATATTCATTGATTTATCCTTGTTTTAGAACTATTTTTTAACAACATTAATTTAAATGATGCATTAAACAAGCATAACCGCTCATAATATTATAAACCATTCATGTTCATAATATATGTTGATTTTTTTTTAATTTGAAAATGTATAGAAAAAAAATGTTTATAGATATATAATTAAAATCATTTAAATTGTGTTTTAGTTGTATTATCCATTTATCATTTGTTTTATTTTATTAATTTCAAACACGAATGACAGTAATGAAAGGCATATTTATTTTGTAAATTGCACGCTCAATGTATGATATAACATATAAGTTGTATTGAATTTTACTTTTTTTCGTTATTTAATTTTTACAACATTTTAGAAAAAATTATTAATATATATTTATTACATAATTATTTGATTCCTCTCTTTTAAAATCATATCTTTACATGCATTAAGATTCCATTTATATATTATATAATTCAATGATATACTTCTAAAATAACTAATTGGTTCATTATAAATATAAAAATTAAAAAAAAATGTATTATGGTGGAATCCTTATATAGATAGATTATAGTATATATAGATAACAATATATAAATGATATATGTTCGATGATTAAAATATTATCATTAGGGACCCGGAAAAGATTTCTGAATATTTATTTGTTAATATTTTTTTTAATTCAAAATTCTTTTCCATACCAATGAATGTTGATTATGAGATATGAGAACAAATTTATATGTATATATTTCTTTTTAATTTAATAAGTTTTTATATAATATAAATATATACATTATTATATTTATATATAAATATTTAATATTTTTGATGATTAAAACTTAATCATAAGGGACCCGGAAAAGATTTCTGAATATTTATTTGTTAATATTTTTTTTTATTTCAAAATTCTTTTCCATACCAATGAATGTTGATTATGAGATATGAGAACAATTTATAATAATATTTATGTTCTATTAAATTTAATAATATTTATAATTAATAATTGTAATATTATTTCCACAGGTATAAAAAACTCCTACGACCATAGTAAATATACAATTGATCAATGTGATAAATTATCTAAAAATAAACGTTAGTAAATTAAATTAGTTATAAATTATAAATATATATTAATATAATATTTCAATTTAGGTTCGTACAATAAAAAGAATAAGAAATTTGAGCCAAATTGTAAAAGAAAAAAATGTGAAAATGATTATGACATTGACAATGTTGTTATACCGTTTAATTTTACTATGAAATTGGAAAAACCAAAATTTAAAGAAATTGTTACTCCAAAGTATGTCTATTATTTTAATATTTATTTTCAAATAAAAATCATATAAATTTCTATATAATTAATTTATTTGTTGTAATAATATTATTTCCATATATATATTAAATAAATTAATATAGATGGAGGACTATTGATGAGCAAAGTCATATGACCAATGTTATGCCATCGTTAGGTTCCATTAATAATGAGGTTAGCATTATAGAATTTAAAGTAATATATATATATATATATATATGTATGTGTTTAATAAAATTGGTAATTTTGTTAATAATTAATGTAGTAAATATTAATAGTTTTTATTAATATTTGAATATTAATTTAAAACAGTTGTTCGTTGATACTGATGAAACTGAAATTTCAACGAGGCATTTAAAAAGAGAATTACTTGAAAAAAATCGGTTCTCGGCTTTTGCTGGTAACCTTCAGAAGGCATCCCTTAGAAGAACTAGATCTGATAGTACATCTCCACCAGACATTGACGAGTATAGTAATGTCACCTTAGCAACTAATATTTATAAGCAGAACTACTCTATGATGTCGAAGCCTTATGAAGCAAGGTTATTTCCCTTGACCTCTGAGGAAATGGATGTCATTTTGAAAACACAACTGGATGATTTCTCAGTAATGCGTATGGTACGTCGATCTCTTATTAACCTGCAACCTATCACCTCTGCTGCAACCCCCCCTCATTGCGTTGTCGATGAAGATGATACCTATATTGATATAATGCACGATAGAAATGATCCTGAATGGAAAATTAACGGGTCCAATAGTAATAGAATATGTACTAAACCTGGTGGTAGTCTAGTACTCAAACTGAGTAGAAAATAAATTACCCTTTGTGCCATGCATGCTCTAACTAAAACAATTCTATTGTTATAGATAAGATTACTATATTGTTCAGTGTATTATTTTAAATACAATATTTTTATATTCGATTCCAGGCATTTTTCCTACATTTTGTACATATTGTTAATTTATTGTTATAGACACATGTGGATATGCCTTATGTGATTTTTATCCTTATAGATATAAATATATATCTTTATAATATACTTTTTTATACCACAAACTTTATTTAATAATACATATATATATAGACAATTAATATATTACTTCTTTCTTCTTCTTTTCTTCTCTGGTTCACCATATTTATTAGCGAGATGATCAAAAAAACTATCCATTTCACCAGCCCTAGCAGCATTCCTTTTTTTAATAAGTGATGATAAAGAATCACCACCGTCTAATCCCAATTCTTTCTTCAATTCACTAGCTTCTATCTCTTCTTTTGCTACCTATATAAAATATGAATATTATATAATATACTAAGTTACTAATAGTAATCTAACCATATTTGCCCTCTTTTTTTTTTGAGCTTCCGTTATTCTTTTATGTCCTTTTTGTCTCTTGATCTCTTTATTCTTTATTGCCTTATCGATAATATCTTGATATCTTCCGATATTGTCATCGGAAGCAAAGAGAATGAATTCCATCATTTTAAGAAAACTTCCTTTACACTCTATATAAGATTCTTTTATATCATCAATTTCTTCTTTTGATCCTGATTTATTAATTTTAAGAATTATCAGAATTGTTCTTAATTAAATCAATATACAAAATATAATTGTTAATAATAAATGGATCACTTATTTATTTTAAAATACTATACTATATATTAAATTGATCACTTATTTATAAAATAATAAGTTTTAAATTAATTTTGATATATATTAAAATTTGTTTAATTATATAATTTTTAATAAATATTTTCAAAATTATTTAATTATAATAAAAATTCTATATTATATATAATTAATTAAAATAAATATAATAAATTAAACATTAGAATATATATACACATGAATTATAGTCACACACAGAATTAATTATATATTTAAATATCTTTACAACACATTAAAATGTTATACAAACCTTTATATTTTATTTCATATTCCTTAATGTCTTTTACTGATATGGGTTTAAAGAGAACTCTCCAATACGCATTCCAATCACGATCGTCAGAAATACACTCGTCATCGTCATCAATTTCACCTGGTGGATCATTAGAAATAACAATATGACAAGATTTATGTAATTAATGATTTAGTTTACTGGAACTTACCACTCTCGTCGTAAAGGGCTCTTTTATCCTGGTCGGAGAGGATTGCATAGATTTTACCGATGATTTGAAACTTGTGAGTAGATAGTTTCTTTTCTTCAGGTTCAACCCTGTCCGGGTGTACTCTAAGAGAGACGCGGTGATAGGCTTTCTTTACTGTTTATTGGGTTCATTCATATTTAATAATGTTATTTGTGTTTATTAAAATCAAATAAGTTTACTATAGTTATAATAAATATATTTATAAAAAAATGTTATAGTTTAATTATATAATAATAATCTTATTATAATTATAGGCATATTCAATAACGAATAAAATAGGTTTTAATTTATATATTAAAAATTATAAATATATATTAAAATTTAATTTATATTCAGTTTCTTTAATTACATGTAAATATTTAAAATATGGATATGCATGTATAATATAGGTAGGTACACGATGTAGTAATGATATGGTACAATAGTGCATTACAGTAGTTACACTAGTAATAAACAACCTAACTTGGAAACAACTAACTTACAAACACTGCACTAGGAGAAGGCAATTATAACAATGACACCTCATAGCAGAGGTATTCTAACAGATAAGTAAAGAAAGGACTACCAATATTTATTTGAATGAAAAGATTACACTTTTTTAATTAATATTACTTGTATCAAATAGTAAATTCAAACAGTAAAGATTTACATATAATTATATGCGACAATTCATAATGTAATACAATATATATATACTATATGAAAACAAAATATATTCATGATCTAAAAGTAATAGGGTTATTACAAAACAATACATCATAGGAATCATTAGCTAGAGTTTACTGAGTTTTTAAATACATTTCATAATAACCAGAATTATCTCTACCGAATATTATACCTAGAATATATCCACATTACTTACTAGAAATATTTATTATTAAATATTAAGTACAAATATATTATTTATTAAATAAAAGTATATATTTTATTCAAATTTTAATATATATAAATTTATATTTATTTTCATATTGATAGCTTATACTGGATCTCCCAGACTATATTAATAACTTAAGTAATATACTTAAAGTAATATACAAAATATCTAGCACTTTCTATTATAATACTAAATATAATCTATGCCATTTATCAGATATTTATATATAAGTATGATAAACTGTGAAATTTTATAAAATATTAGCAATATTATAATAATTGTATATATCAATACAAATAATTTGATTTAATATACATTAATTATTATAAAAATAAATGTTATATATTTGCCAATGGGTAAATAATGATATATTGATAAATTTTAAAATGGTAGATATTCCATTGTATTTATATTCTAAATGTTATCTAAAATTAAAACATTTGTTAGAACCCTTTTTGTTTTAATGCATATTAATATTTCATATAAATCAACAACATTTGAATTCATTCGTTACCCGAAATAGCTATTAATACTTAAGTGGAGGTCATAATATAATGTAATAGAAGTACTTTTTGCAAAATAAATATCCCAACTATTATATTATCTGATATGTCAATTACCCTTTTATAATAACAACTGTTTATCTAATATATATCTATTTCAATTAAAAGTAACCATTCTTCTATTTAATTTAACCTGAATATTGAAAAATATTATATCAGATTAATATTTGAATTTTGATTTTAATAAAGCTAATATAAATTCAATTTTATTTTTTATTATATCTATTAAGTTAAATTATTGGTCAAAACAAAGAATATTTTATAATTAATTAAATAAATTACTTATATAATAAATTAATAATATATACTCTTTATATAAATATAGAATAAATAAAGTGTTCCCATGAATTATATTGAAAATAATAAAATCTATTTTGAAAATATAAATATTACGAGTTAAATAGAAATTGCTAATAGAAAAATTTGATAAACTAGGATAAATACGATATAATCATGTGTTCATGTTAATAAATCATTAAAAATGGCAGAATTTAACATATAGAATTTCTTTGGAAATTCAAATAATATTATATGGTTATTTTAATTATGGATAAATTAACTACATTATTACAATAATTGAGTACTTATTTTCGTTAAGTTTTCTTATTCTTATTAAGTTCTATTTTGTAATCATATAATATATTGAATACTAGTTAATAATATGTATTAATAAAGTGAATATTTTATAAAAATTGTCAATATATGAATATAATAACTTGCATTGAGAGATTCCGAAGAGAATTTATAAAAATCTGATTCCAACAGAAATATACAATATCATTTCATGATTGAATTAAGCAATATTTATTAAATGTATATAATAGTTAAACTTATTCTTTGGTAATTATAATGTTACCAAGGACAAGACGTCTGATGACTCATATTTTATGAAATTTTTATTTTTTCGCTTGAGTGATTTTATCCTATTACATGATGTCCAGGAGTACAAATTTGAAAGAAAATCAATGTAAAAATTTGTTTTTAAATCAATGATTTCAATATGATTATATTTAATTCATAATATACTTTAATACTAATTATATTATATGGAATGTTGACATAAATATTATAGAAAAAAATCATTCAATTCTAACCTACTTCATAAATAAATTCATATTTTTGATAAAATATTTATATAGAAAAACAATTAAAAAATATAAATGAATATTTATTTGACAGATACCATCATATCTTCATCATACCATCATATTTTAGATTCACAAATTATAAATTATAATTAAATATACCACTGAAAAGTATCTAGTTGCGAGTACAAATAGTTACCATTGTAGAAATAGCGAGTGGATGTCATGTCATTGATTTTACTATATAATCTATATTTATTTTTATATAGAATACTAAAATATATATTATAGATAATTAATACATCGGTATATGTATTTTATGTTACTATTTAATCCTGGTTAAATGCATATAATAAATGTAATGTACTTGTATGATAACTAAACAAATATATACCATTCGATACATGTGTTTATCTCATACTAGATGATAATAGCCATCACAGGTGATAGCTAGATGAGATTCCTAATAAATATTTGATACATGTGTGTATACAAGTATTGTCCATGTTTAAATGATTTCATATTAATTACTTTTACTAGATAATTATGAGGTACACTCCGGTGGATAGCGATGTTTCATCATGTAATCATGTAGTTATTAATATTATTAAAGGGATATACGTGTATTCACATTAATTTGTTTATTAAATGTTTTTATTTTAAAATAATTATTCGACTGTATATAGTACAATATTTTAATATATAGATTAAAACGATCTAGATAGTATCACAAAATTTACAACTCTCCCTTTTTGAATAAGAAAATATATAATATATATTCCTATTTGATAAGACTACTCTGATTTACTGGATCATCTGAACTTTTCAACCGGACTATCCTAGAATTCTATTAATAGAATCTAATTTTAATGACTGGCTCATATATTTTTCTTACTTTTGATTAAAAAATGTACGATGCATTCGACTTGCATATTAGATTTGTTTAGTTCAATCATTCAAGTACATAACATATATTACATGCATTTAACCAGAATCATATAGTAATATTATAAAATACATACATAAACATATTAGTTTACCTATTAATCATAGACTATAATATACATTTAGTAATTATTGCTTACTTCTGGAAAATAAATGTACTGATTATTTAGTCGGGCTCCTAATTGGCCTAGAATATAATCTATAAGAGAATATTATAGAGACACAAAAGATTTTGTGAAGCTTTTACTTGTCAAATAGATATATATAGCGTTTAAAACCAAAATATCCTATTTATTTTTATATTGGCAATGAACACTTATTTTTCATCATATAAATAATAATTTAAAACATTATTTTACATTTTAAAAGTATATAGTAATTGATACGAATTTACATTATAAACAAAACATTATATCTTTCCTTAGAAAATCTTTGGAGACACTAATCATTTTTATATTATAAACATAATATATGACATATGGTAATTATAAATGATTTTATCAATATTCTAATTTACTGTATATAAAAATATGTCGTAGAAATAACTTATTTGTCAGGACACTTATAATTTGAGAAAACAATCAATTAAATATTTGTTTGAAATTATATATTGTTACACACAAAGTTTATAATTTAAATGTATTTAAAACTCTCTTTTCACAATATAATCATAATTAAAACAAACATACGTATTATTTGTTTTTAAATAATAAAAAATATATATGTTTATTATATTTTTTATATCATTAAATTAGTTAATTTAATTAATCTCATTTAAAGAAATATATGAATTATTGACTGTAAACTGACAAAATACTATATCAACATGCTAATCATGGATAGTATTGTATACATTGTAAACATTGTATACAATTGTGTTTATATTTTATAATCATTATAATGAATTATCTGAAAGTAGGCCTCCAATTTTTATTATAAAAATGTAAGAGATCAAGGTGGGCGGTACTTATATATACACTACTGCACAATATAAAATAATTACAAGTTACGTATTATTAGATATTTTATAGGCTACTTTGTGATATAATTCATCAAAAAAAATCTGACAAATAAAACAAAACCAAACAAATCAAACAAATCCACACAAAAAATTGAACTCTGAAATTCTAATAATAATCGGCGGCCTTCTTCGAGATTCACGGTTATAATAATGAGTAAGTGTATATACATTTAATATAATAAAGTATTAGGTTTTTAGTAATATAATAATTTGATAATTGTATATCGAATAGCGCCCCTTATAATTAGATTATATGAATTATTTTCTTTATTTTGCGTAATCTATTAATCATTAATTTAATGTCATAATTATATATTTATAATAATGTATTATTTATTAATTAAAGTGTATCGTTATTATAAAGTGTACTATACATTATAATATATAATTCATAAAGTATAGAATATTAGTTTATATTAATATATGTATTCATTGAATTAATAATTATTAAAATATATTTTTTAATTATAATTATTATAATAACAAATAACTATTATAATATTTAAATAGCGGCGCCAAAATTACATTAATTAATTACATACTTTCTTTTTCAGTTGCCTTTTTTTTAATATTTAGAATATCATACAAATTATCTGAATCGAATAAATCTTTACATTCATCCAAGAGGTGATGCATGGTTATTCCTTAAAGTTTGATAAATAAAGATTGACAAATAATGTTTAATTAGTTGCTATATATTTTAATTAAAAATCATTGATGAAATAAATACTGGGATTTATAACCAATCACAAACTAATCATAATATATAAAATTTCAAAAACTATTTTGGTATGTTATAATTTATCACAATCGTATGAATTAAATATTACTATATTAATATATAGTTATTTTATTTTAATTTATATTTTATTTAAATATTTAATTATTTTGATATAGATTAAACTATAATTATTTTCGCTGATACACAAATATTCGTATATAATATATATATATATATATATATATCAAAAATATATGAAATATTATACATCTCATATTTATTTTAAATGTAATATATTACACACATTTTATACCATGCTAATTATGATAATTAATTTAAATTAATAAAATAAATAACTTTTTAAATTAATATAATTCAATATTAAACAATTAATGAATACAAACTACACTATTTATTATCGTTTTACTTATTATTTAACTCATTAATCATTAAATTAATGATTAATAACTTATTAATTTAATATTTTACATTACAATAAATCATGTATTAAATGATATAAAATATATTATAATGATAGAAATAACCATTATTCTATATATAATATATAACAATTTTAAAGTGTATAACCTAAATGAATATTTATAAATTAAATTTCAATGATATTGCTCATTTAATGAGTCATTAATAATAATATAAATGAGTCATTAAAAATGTGATGAATATAATATTCAATATTATATTATATTATATTCGATATAATATTGTTATTAAAATAATAATTATAATAAAGAATATTGATTTATATTTAATATATACTAATCATATACTTAGTATGATATACTATGATATACTATGATATACTATGAATATGTATAAGTAATCTACTATAATATTATTATATGTTATATAATATATATTTAAAAATATTTAAATCTATTTATATGCATATATATTTTATATTTATATACAAGTATGTGGGTATATTTGGGCACAATAAGCCATATAGAGGTTATATCAAAATATAACTATGTAACCTAGTATCATACTAATAATGTGACATACTATCATAGTATGATAATATGATGGTATGTCACATTATTTAAATGTATATTTAATATAATATTAAATATAATATTTGTGTTCATTGAAATATGAAATACAAAACTTAGTTACTAACTTAGTGACTTTGTGTAGCACTAACAAATTTAAATTTATCAAATAAGATAAAGTACATCTAAATTTCTATTCAACAATACTAATTATTTTATAAATTAAAATTTATAATAGAATTATGACTTTATTTTTTTCTATAGACTAATGTAGAGAAAATGAAGTTTGTATTATTTCATTTAAAACAATAATTAAAAAACATTTTTCAAAATGAATACCAGTAAACTCAGACCAGGTAAACTCGGACCACTTTTGAAATAAAATTCGGACCACTTTTGAAGAAGATTCGGACCTGTTTAAAATAACTATATATAGTATACTTCTATAATATGTGTTAAAGCATAAAGGTGGTCCTAGTTTTCTTCAAAAGTGTTCATAGTTTATTTCAAAAGTGGTCCTAGTTTACCTTGTCCGAGTTTACCTGGTACTCGTCAAAATTATTAGTTTTAATATATTTTCTAAATTATATTTTATCTTATAATATGTCATTACATTATATGTCATTACATTTTTATTCCATTATTAGAATTAATATATTCTATAATATATCATAACAATTATTTATAATTATCACCGTAAGAATTGTATTTGAACCCTTGAAAAAAAATACATACCTAAATATGAATGTATACATATAGTTATATATATTATATTAGTAACTAATATAAAATTGTTATGTACAAAATATAAAATAGTACATAGTATGTACTACATACCATTATAAGTAATTATAGTGCAAATTATATAGAAGTATATAAACATTCATATATATATAATATATATTTGAAATTGATTATGTAATTATCATAATTCATCTGATACATGTAGCAATGGAATCACATGCATATATAACTTATATAATGTTGAGCGCTGCAGGATTCATTGTTCCAATCATTGTTCCAATCGTTGCGTGCAATCAGTTATTACTTAACCATACCACTGGGGTATTTAGAATCACTCAGCGCAGCATCATTATGTAATATTCCGTACTATTATTAGAAATAAAACTAAATATTACTTATTAAGTACTATTATATTTAGTTTATATTTCAGTAGTGCATGTCAGTGCTTATTAACTATTGCTTACGTAATGTTGAATAAAGCCTGATAATTACCACACTGAATACTGATCAGATGAATGAAAGTTAACGAGGCGTCAGCAACATCAGACATGTCTCGAGTTAAAGAAGATGTCGAAGAAAAAGGTTTCGCGCGCACATACGTACACGCACAGATATACACACACGCGCGTCGATACATTGATATTACTACTAAACCTAAGAGATCAATTGATACACAACTTCCTGTGTGGCTCAGTTAGCTAAGGCGTCTTACACACAGGCAGTTGGACATGCTTCAACCCATGCAAGACCAATAACATATGTCTTAAAATAATATTTAGATACTTTTATATCTTATATAAGTTGAAAAACGATAGGCTCTCGTTAAAACCATGGATGCCTTAACATGAGGACTCCACCATAATAAATAATAATAACAATATACATATATATAAAATATAAAAGGACTCCAATAAAATAACAATAACATATTAAATTAATATTATTAATATATAAACTAAAGCTACATTATCTCCTACATATCACCACCACCATCACTTTCACCACCACCACCACTCTAATCATCATCCCCATTTCATAGAGGAGTCTCTTATACTGGTGATCGTGGGAACGCAGTGCAGAAGAAATCTAGAGCTACAGATGTCAGTGAAGGTAGTCCATCATCTTAGTAGCACACCACGATAACATGCCTACAACCATAGAGAGATAATGTACTAGCATTACAAACGTAGCTGTAACCATTAGATAATAGTTATGTTTCGATGCACGTATATTACGTGTAAGTGAATATCTGAATATTTGTAAATTTACGAATGCAAATCAGAAATATATCTGTTTAAGATCTGAATTTTCCAGACAACTTTCGCTAAAATATTAGTTTTAAAACTATAATTACAATAACTATAATGTGTAATGTTAGTTAGTACGAATTATCATTAGAGATTGCCCGCCTGTAAACACACTGATCATAAAGTATAAGCCCACATGTATAATTCACATAATAGCCATATACAAATAGATATTAAATCTTTACAAATTGAATGTATGTCAATGTAGTTAATATCATTTATATATGCATCCTGTATGAATGTAGTCTAAATCATATATATATATATAAAGTTTATAAATCCTATATAAATGTATTATAGATTGTGTATATTATACAATAAGCAAGACATATACCATCTAGCACACACTCTAGTCTCTCACACAATACCACAACCTATACCTCCACCCTACCCCCACCTATACCTGCCCCCACAACCTTAACCTCCACCCTGCCCCCACCACCTACACCCTGCCCCCACCCCAACGCAGAAGTTCCGCGCAGTGATGATCCGTCACTCTGACACCGGCTTCGAGCACATGCAGGTCACAGCCGACGCAGACGTGATCTTTGTCCTCGAGAACTTTCATGGCGACATCTTCCGCAAGCTGACCAAGGCTCGTTGCCACATCGTAGGGCCCCCCATTGTGATCGACTGCGCCCGGCAAGGCCTCGTTAGTAACGCTGCGTTGCTTCTATTGTCTTTGTGCCCGTCTATTATCATTATCTTTGATCCAAGGGTGCGATTATTGATTATTGATTATCTCTCTTAAATGAAACTCTCGCTAGAAGATTATATTCACTTTTAAATAACGTTATTAATGTACACGATATCACACGTTACAATACCTCAACAAACGTAGTGTACGTTACAATAGTAGATATATTCACGTTACATACGCACCGTGTGTAATCTGTTAGGACATATAGTCAAAAGTATAACACATATTGCTAACACGTATGCAGTATTGAAATAAACATGAAATAACGTAATATAATGATTACGTAATGTGAACGTGTATTGAAGACAATCTGTGATGTGATTGCTAGTGATTAATACGCTATTAACCCCCCCCCCCCCCCATCCCACCCCCTCCAGTGATGTCATTGCTAGTGATTAAAACGCTATAACCCCTCTCCACCCCTACTAGACTATCCCGATCAGAAAGAGGCCTCTCTACTGCACAGCTATGGATCAATTGATCATATGTTTCACGGGCTTCAAAGTCAAGGAAGAACTGGTAACAATATAGCTTACTACTACTACTACTACTACTAGTACTACTACTACTATAAATGAAAAATTAATATTTATAAACAATATTTTATCGATGAATAATTTCTTTATGATTAAACATATGATGTACAAATTAATATTTCCGATACGATCATATGTTTAATATTAGTAACATCTATTTTCTAACCTAACCTACAGTGTAGGTCCTACACACATCTACACACGCACCTACATATATGCCCTTACATCTACACACTAGTGTTGCGCCCCCCGCCCCTCGCCCCCTCACCCCCTCACCCCCACCCGCACATCTCACCCCAGCCTATGATTGACAGATGCACCTAGCCGAGCTGATACACAACATGGGAGGAACTGTACGGCGTCAATACAGCTCCGTCATTACCCATCTGGTTGCTAATCTCACCAACAGTGAAAAGTTTCATGTTTGTACCCTTTCTGAAGTGCTGTTCTTTACCCGATACCTCCAAGCTAAATCTACTTAATCCATTACTCGACTACTTGACCTGTTCACCTCTACTTCGTTTATACTATGTGTATCATATACTTATTTATTCTATATCACCCTTTATAAAGATCACTTTATTTTGATTTTTATAAATTAATTTTAATTTTGTCGATAAAACAATCTATTTATTGTATAACGACTATTTCCTCATCGTTGTTCATTAAAGGGCCCTGCCTTAACACGACTAACTTGGATATAACCCTATTTTTAATACTTATCCCAATGTTTTATCTACGTATTATTTTTAGAACCCGGCGTCTATTAATAGCCTATGACTAATAATACACATGGGTATATGAGGGTTGTGGCAATATGCACTCACTACCCCCCATCTACAATGCACTAGACACCCTAAACGCTGCTATTGTCTGCTATCCCTAGTAACAATAACAGCATTGTTTAACCACCTCCTATCTGAGCATACTGTTCAATTGTTACTACTTACTGTGGAGATGTTGTTGTATTCATTGTATGATACATATTCTATACCACTCCTGCAAATATCACATATAGCGTTAGTATCATATTAATATATAGGTAGTCAGCATAGGTTTGTGTGTGTGTGCTTGCGTGTGTATGTGTGTGTGTGTATGTGTGTGTATGTATGTGTGTGTGTATATGTTTGTGTGTGTAGTAGTAGTAGTAAATTATTTATTCACAAAAATCTAAATGTGAACTAAATAGTTTGCAAGCGAGTGGTTGTGAGATGGGAAGTAATATCAGCGATATCGTAATGAGGTTGATAAAGTAGCAGCATAACAACAGTTTGTATGTACGTGAAGTGAAACCATGTGAAGTAAGTTAGTGTGTTCTGTTCATGTGTCACTAGCAGTAAGTTATGAGTGTACATTTGTATATGCAATAGGATGTGTGTGTGTTTATTAGTGTATGTGTGTGTGTTTATTAGTGTATGTGTGTGCCAAGCACGAGCATCACACAAGCAGCACATACCCCACCCGCTGCACTAGTGATGCTCTCAGTGTGTGTGTGTGTGTGTGTGTGTGTGTGTTAGTGTGTGTGTGTGTACAGTGTGTGTGTGTGTGTGTGGTTATCTGTAGAGGTGCAACTGTAGGATAGCCTGCCTGCCTGCTTACAACATGGCTAAGTGGCCTGTACAGGGCTTCATTACGATGAACTATCACATGTGCATTGTAATAGATTACACATACATATATATATAAGCAGTATATGCCTAAATGGTAGAAGATTCATAATATACCGAAATGGTACTAATATTTTTGAAACAATTTGAAACAAAGTATGAAGTTGTGTATTTTATTTTGTAATGAATTAATATATTGAAAATGATATTACCTACTTAGTTTTCAAAATAAGCATTAGTATTAATTATATAAAATAATTATCAACCTACAAATTGCTAATAAGACTATATGTGTGATGTATATGCATTTGATTATAGCATCAATTTAATGTATATGAGCCTCATATTATGAGATATATAATGTATTAAATTGAATTTAATCCACTATGAAATAGATATTCATCATGCTGATGACTTGTATTCAATAGAGGCTTATGTGTGTCACAATAGAACATAGGTATGGAATCAATGCATTAATCTGGCATGCATGTGTGTATATGAATACAGATGTTTATGTTTAACAATGCATAGTTATACACACTGGATCTTATACAGGGGCAGCCATGTGTATATTAATAAACATGTGTATATACATGAATACACTGTTGTTAATGCATATGTATGTATATCTATGTATATTGCATGTGTTCATATGAATACTGATGTTTATGTATGAAGTCATGTACTTAATTATATGTATATGATGTATTTAATATGTATTCTTATTGAAATATAAAGTCATGTATAATATTGACATTGTTATATTGTATGAATATTGTTATTGTGAATGGTGTGTGACACATATTTAATTATAGTGTAATATGATTATTATTACAATTATAATAATATGTACAACAATATATATATATATTAACAATAATATATTTAGAGTGACTATTCCATAATTAACAAGACCATTTTATAGATTTAATATTCAATCTAATAAAAATCTGTAATGATTATTTAGTACACTAAAAGTTATATGAATAACATAAACAGCTTTATTATACATACATATCACATACATACATATGTTAATATGTTTATCATTTCAATATAATCCGAATCTACTTTATATTATATTTTAATATAAATAATTACATAGTAAGATTGTTCTAAGTAAAGATATAATACTTATGCGAAATCGTGTAATTCTATTTTGTGCACAAAACATGAACAGTGCCACCTATTTGTGGTTGTATTTTAACACAAATATGTTTTTTATTATGTAAATTCGTATAAAACCACGCTTTTGAAATGAAGAAAAAATGGTTTTTAATTACTATTTATTTGATGAAAACTAAATGTTTATCAGTAATATATAACAAATCAATAAGAAAGTTTGGATTTATACATATCTATGCAGGTAGTAAAAGCTAACTGATAATGTATGTGATTTAATAGAATAACGAAAACATTGTTGTATAAAATGCGTTTTGAACCTAAATATATTTCAGTGATTAGATATTACTAAAATCAAGGTTTCAGATTACATTGCGTAGATAGGGTTTGTGATATATATACTTCTCAAAATCTTTTTTACTAGTATATATTTAAAAATATTATTTTTATATGTTACCTAAAATTTAGATTTAGATTCTAAATATATAAATTTACAAACAAATTAATAATATAAGATTAATAAAAATATATATTTGTATAAAATATATCTATATTCGATATATTTTGCTATGGACGTATAGTAGACCTATCCATAAATGTCATTTAGACATGTATCCATCATAGGAGATCATTATCTACCATATGTGTATTATCTGCGTATGCAATGAATTACATGCAATGATAGTGAGATATTTAGTAATCTTATCTATTACGTGATATGATCACTTCTAGTTTATGCGTAGTAGATAATGTCTAGTCCCATTTAGATTGATCACATCCCAGCAGCCTAAGCTCTCATGTATGTATTCATAGTGTGTGTGTGTGTGTGTGTGTGTGTGTGTGTATGTGTGAATAGTGCTATTATAATACTTACTATTATAATTTATAAACTAATAACTATTATATAAACAAGTTAATTACAATATTACAATATCAATTATTTATAATTATGTAATACATTCATATATATATATATATCACTATTATTATTATATTATTATTAAATATCACTACTTATTACTATTATTATAATATATTATATGAATAAATGAAATGTGCATTAAATTATGTAATTTGAAGTAAACTTTGTATTCATATATAAATATATATATATATATATATATATATATATATATATTATGTACACTATATATGTCATATATAATATATGTGATATAACTTATATTTAGCATACATACATTTGACAGTGTAACATTATATAAAATATATATGATATGTTCTTTATAAATTATGACAATTGATAGTAATAAAGATCAATTAATTCATTTTATTAATATGAATTACATATCTCTACCTAAAGCACATGCCACACGAAACATTACCTAGGATAGCGAGAGTTTATTAATCTAGAAACTTTATTTAGTTTTTCGTGTGTACAATTTTATTTCTTTAGTAAATAAATATCATAGTGTGCAATTTAAATTATTCACATACATTTTGTACACATGAAATTCTATATTAACTATCAGTGAATAGGCACACGATGTTATGTTATTTGTACCTATATACCAACAATAATAGAGAACCCCAGTGTTTGTGTGATCATGTCAGAGGTAATGTTTATTTGTTTACATAAGTATCCTCGACTATATCGCGTGAATTCAGAAATAGAATCGTCGCCGAAAGTATAGCTGTCACACGATAGGTATAATATCACCGCTGATATCTCCAGTGATATCTTCATTACACTTTAGTGGTGGTGTGGCATAAGCTTTACGCAATAATCAGTTATCTCGTGCGGTGCGATGGTTTCTTGAGCGACGTAAATGTGTCTACTATTTATAAACAATTATCATTAAATTAACAACAGATCACTGGTATCCCTTTGTACAGATGTAGTAGTAGTAGTAGTAGTAATAGTATTTATCTATACACAAAGATTAATATAACATTCTACAATGTGTTTTACTGTTTGTCGAACAGTTTACAGGTATGCGTGCTGAATATCATTAACGAAGACGTCACTACCTCCTCACTACCTCCTCACTACCTCCTCACTACTTCCTCACTACCTCCTCACTACCTCCTCACTACCTCCTCACTACCTCCTCACTACCTCCTCCTCCCACCAGGTGGCAGTGAACGTCGGCAAGCCCATCATGCACATGGACTGGATCCTGAAGACCTGGGAGGAGAACCAGAACGTCGCCACCACTACTAGCGCCACCTGCGACGAGATGATGAAGTACAAGTTGGCACCGTTCCAATTCTGCGTGCTCGCTTTCGTCGGTTTCAAGCGAGACGAGCAGAATCACATGGAGGATGTCACCGTATCCAACGGTAACTAACGCCGACGACCCTTATCTAACCGCCCCCGCGCCCCGCCCCCTTAATCTCCACTCACCACCCTCGTTAAGATGGTCTCAAGAAGGGTTACTATTTAATTGCGTATTTACTTTTTTGAATTTGTTATACTTTCGTTAAAACTTTACATTCACCGATGATGATGCGACTCATTATTAACGCACGCGCCTCTCACCAGGGGGATGCTGCGCTGACGAAGGTTCTCCGACCTTGACCCATCTCGTAGTCAATGAGAACACGCAGTCTGTGATCTCTGATGAGGTGCTGAAGTCCAAAACTCTAGTGGTGATGTCTCAGGTTACCAGTTGTAGCACCACCAGTAGCATCACCAGTGGCAGCACCAGTAGCACCATCAGTAGCAGTAATATCTGTAACATCGTCATCACCATCATCATCAGTATCATCTTTATCTCCGTACAGCTATGTTGACATTAGTATCAGCATCATCACTGTGTATAGATCAGTGTGTATGTTTATACCTCAATACTACATCTGTATCTGAAACACAGTATCATCTACCTCATCATACATTATTGTAATCATAGTTCCACTACACCTACTACACCTACTACACCTACTACACCCACTACACCTACTACACCCACTACACCTACTACACTTACTACACCCACTACACCTACTACACCTACTAAACCCACTACACCTACTATACACAGTGGTTCTGGTCTAGTATTCAAATGAACGCCTCAGCTGATGAAACCATGTATCCATTCATTAAGGTTATCTACCTTATCTCTATACTTGAATGTATGTATGTATTACATTCCCTTTAGTTAATTTTATAACGAAATGATTCATTTTATAATATTAATAGTACTATTTCATTATAATAATGTAACACTTAATTATAACTACTAACTTAATTATTGGTAAATACTTAATATCCATCACTATGACCAAATTACAATAATAATCCCCCACAGAGCTCATTCCCTCTGCTGCTATAACCCAATAAACCCCCCCATAACCCCTTCCCTCCGCAGCTATTACCACTATAACCCCCCATAGCCCCTTCCTTCCGCTGCTATCACCCCCCTCCCCCCCATAGCCCCTATCCTCGACCACTACCCCCAACTCGGTGCTGAGCGCCTCAAAGTCCCGCAAGCGCCGCCGCCTCAAGGAGAACCTCGCGCAGCTGGCTCAAGATGGAGAGGTCAACACCCCCCTGTTTAAACACACCCCCGATAACCTTCAAGAGAGTAGTCGCAAGTCTTTGGGAGCCTCTTTCCTTGACTACACGGGAGATCTATCCGCCGCTACCCCTACGCTTGGTTTGTACCCTCTAGTAGTGATGTAATCCTGGTAGTTATGATGTAATCATGGTAGGTATGATGTAATCCTGGTGGTTATGATGTAATCCTGGTAGTTATGATATAATCCTGGTGGTTATGATGTAATCCTGGTAGTTATGATGTAATCCTGGTAGTAGTGATGTGATCCTGGTATTTATGATGTAATACTGGTAGTACATATTGTACAGTGTATGATTCATGTACAATCCATATGCAGTGTACAAATACAAACTACCGCCACCATCACCGCCACCATCACCGCCACCACTACCGCTACCGTTACACAGGTACCCCCGGCAGTATGTCCTCATCTCCCGTTATCATCGAGACCCCGCACTCCGTTAAGGACTTAGCTTCCATGTCCTTCCGGCTTCGCATCGTCCACGAACTGTTTCAGACGGAGAACAATTACGTAGGCATTCTGCACACGATACTAAAGGTTAGCCACGCCCCTCCTAGCCACGCCCACTCCTAGCCACGCCCACTAACTATAGACTCTAGTTAACAACGTAAGCATTCTGCACACGATACTAAAGGTTAGCCACGCCCCTCCTAGCCACGCCCCTAATGTCGTAACTGTAATATATAATAGAAGAGTTTCCCCATATTCCCCATATATCATGTTTAGTATCAACATAAGGTATACATGTATTCAGCCCCTTGTCTCCCTCTCTGCTATATCATACCCCACCCCCCGTATCACTACGCCTTATAGTAACCACCCCCTCCCCTGATGAACAGACATTTAAAGAGGAAATAGAGAAGCCCGAACAGATAGGGGGCGCTATTCTAGACTCGCAGATGAGCAACATAATCTTTGGTAAAGTTCCGGCTATCTATCAGACTCACATTAAGATTCGTAACGAGCTTAATGACATTCTGAAGGCGGGCTGGAAGGAGGAGTGCAGTATAGGGGATATCTTCCTTAGACAGGTGCTTACTGCATTAGTTATATTTATACGTGTGTATGTGTATGTATATATTAACATAGTTATATAATTACTATATTATATTCTATATTTAACGATATATGTTAAATATTATTTTTTAATATTATTTATTTAATAATATTTATTCTAATTATAATAATGTTTATTAATAAAAATACAGAATTTATTATATATATTTATTTTATTATGAATATTTCACAAATAAAATCTTATATACGAAGGTCTTTGTGAGGCCTAATTTTATTCGAAACAATTTAAAATTATATACTATTTCCGATACCTTAATATAATTAATAATATAGAGGATTACATTTATAATTGAATAGGGATATACAGTAATGTAATAGTTAAATATTGATTACTAGAAATAAATATCTAAACTAGAGAAACTTTTAACCATATATTTTAGCATTTTCATTACATATAATTTATAATCATATTCATATTGTGCTCAATTATACATATCATAGGATCTAGCATAAATCTTTATTACCACCGCTAATGGGTGAAGTAAAAATATAGAGTGTGACCACATTCTCTCCACCCCTACCTACTAGATTAACACCCTCACTAACACCCTAGTCTGACGCCCTAATGAAGTGTTACCCTCCCTTCATCAACTACTTCAGCAACATCAAGGAAGCTATACACAAATGCGATCAAACCATCCCCCGATTCCATGCCTTCCAGAAGGTTTGCTCACTATCATCACATGTTTCTCTCTCATTCATATCCTGCGTATGATCAGGCTCGTGTATATAATCGCTGACAACTGAGATTGTACTACAACATCTAAATATTAAGTAAATCATCTAAATATTATACGCAATATATAATTGTTATAATTCTTATATAATTGTGTATAAATAAATGATCGGCTCTCGTTAAAACCATGGATGCCTTAACATGAGAGCGGCTTCGAAGGGACATTAGAGCCATATATGGTTATAAGTGAAAACTTCATCTAAGTTCCTGGATGGGATGAAAAGACTCCACCAAATAACAATAACAATAGTAGTTGAGTTATATTTCAACTGTCTTTGAATAATTTCATATTTTAATTCATCATAAGTTAATCATTAAGTAATCAATCTGAACATTAATGAACGCTAGCTAACGATATTAGACTGGTGCACGTGTACTGGGCCTCAGGGCAATGCTCTGTAAGCATGCGTTACATGCGTTAGTTCTCACCTAGGTTTGCATGACCAGACCCGAATGTGGCAGACAATCCCTAACAGAACTGATGATACGACCCGTACAAAGACTGCCCAGCATTCTGCTCATACTTAAAGGTCAATGCAACTCTATAATGTATATATATATGTGTAATATAATTCTCTTGAATTTATTTTAAATAGTACATTTATTTATCTAAAATATCATTTATATTATGCATATTTTTATACAAATTAATTACTATCATAATAATTATTATAATTAAATCCTATTATAACCCATAAAATATAAATAGATTTCAACAATAGACTAAACTTGCATCATCTTAATTGTATTCATTTACGTAGTGTTTTAGCTGCAACAATTCACACGCACAAAGTATGTAACATACAGCGTATTTCTAACTCACAGAGTTTACAAGAACATTATAATTATCATATTATTACTGACAATATTTTACAAAAATATAATTATCAATAAGAATGATTTAAGCTTATACAATTATATATTTTCTTAATTTATCATTTATATATATTTATTTATATATTATTAATATTATTTATATTTATATTTATAATATATATACATATTATAATTTTTACTGGCCGATTCAACATTAACCGATATAATTTATTTTATATTTAATAATATATATATTAGATAAATATATGTATATAGATTTAATTAAAACGTAATATTCTTATCAATAAATATACTGATTATTAAAATATCATAGTCTACAATCTAGAATTAAACTCAAATCCAGGTCATATTTATATAAATATATATATATGAGTGTAATTTCTATTATGTTACTCTTCATGATACACTATCGACTGATTCATTTTATTACAATTCTCATAAAAATATAAACTGAGTATTGAGTATTTAATAATATATTTAATATAATATTGAGAGACTAGATTTCACTATAATACAATTAATCATAGATCACTCTTATGTATATTCTATTACGTATATATTTAATACATTCATAATATATTTAAAATATTTGATAATCCTTGAATTTTAACTTAAAAATCTCTTTAAAGATATTCTATTCCGACGCATACTGTTGCAATCATGTGACCTTGATAATGCGTACACACAGTATGTCAGATATTATATTAACAAACTTTCTAAAAAGGGGTTTCACACCAACACGAATGCAATTATTAACTCTAATTATTAGAGCTTAAAGTTTAACTCTAATATTTAAATCTCCGTAAAAGGTGTTTTACACTTAATTATTAGAGTTAATAATTGTGTTCGAGTAGGTGTGAAACTCCTTTTACACACTATAAACATAACTTAGGTATATGAGACATGCGTCAAAACGGGCAATACGTAAAGCCCACTTTTACACTGTACTCACGCCCATATATATGTATATATAATATCAGAGCAAGTTTAAATATTAAGTTTGCCTTAAAGATGCAATAATTTGATAATATAATTACATGAGGTATAATGGTAATATGCAGTACATATATTAAATAACATCTATATATATCAATTTATTATATATATATACATATATATATATATATGTATATATGTATATATAATAGTAAGACATTAATAATCAGTAAACTGTTTAGGTATGTAGTGCGTGTAGCCTACCAATACGTGACCTCTCTCTCCTTCGCTTACAGAAATGCTCAAGAGAACGGAGCCCTCTAATCCGGACAACAAACGTCTTGACAAGGCTATCGAATCATTGGACGACGTCACGCTGCACATCAACGAAGACAAGCGCAAGTGTGAAGGTCACCAGGAGATGTTCGATATCGTCAACGACATTGAGAACTGCCCGGTTTGAACACGGCCCCCCCCACCCACCCCTCTCATCTCGAATCGGTTTTAATTGAATTATTTCAAATACACTAATAATAACACTTGGCAAATTAATCAACTATATTAGCACAATTAAACTACATGATGTTATTCCCCCATCACACAACCTATCATGTTCTGTGTCATCCTCCTGATCCCACTCCCCTCCCCACCCTCCTCTTCCCATTTGTAGCTTATCCTTTCCCCACCTCTCTCATCACAACCTCCTCCTCATCCCCCTCCCCCTCCTCACCCCCTCCTATCTCATCCCCCTCCTCATCCCCATCACCCTCATCACCCCCTCCTCCCCCCCTCTCTCATCCCCCCGCCTCACCCCCTCACCCCCCCCCCACTCTCCTCATCACTCCCCCTCACCCCATCCCCCCCATCGCAGCCTATCCTACTGTCGTCGCATAGATCGTTCATCACACGTATAGATGTCATAGAGCTAACGGATGAACTAAGCGGTAGAGGTCACCCCCTTAGTCTGTTTGTGTTCAATGACTGTCTTGCTGTTAGTAATACCCCACCCCCCTACACCCCCTTAGTCTGTTTGTGTTCAACGACTGTCTTGCTGTTAGTAATACCCCACCCCCACCCCCTGGTGTGTGTATACGTAGTCGATATCATCACTATAAATAGAGTTTATCTAAGAGTTATTTAATATTAATCTACTAGAATAAACAGAGATCTATAAATAGATAGTTTTTAAACAAATAACCCTCGATAGAAGTAATTGTGATCACTAACATATGAAAGCTGCATAAATATCATATTTAGTAATCAATATAGTAAACATTGTAAATACTTAATTGCATCCCTTTAACCAATTTGCATATTACGTGAACAATGTTAAACCCATCGCTCTGATTACATAACTGCATGTTTAGTACTGTAATGATTACATAACACACTGCTGATGATGTAACACACACTTGCGCTCGTAGTACTGTAAGAGAAGAACTAAGAACCTGAAGAACACGTCCACTAGAAACATAGGCTCCAAGTCTCATCTGCACAAACCCTTCAAACACATTGAGGTGCTGCAACTGTCCAGTGTTAAGCGTATAGTGGATGTGCAGAGTAATGGTCAGTTTATAGTATAGTGGTTGGTGTTGGTGTGTATGGGGGTGTGCGTGTGTGCATGTGTGTGTATTTGTGTATACATGTGTGTGGGGAGTGCATGTTTATACATTTATGTATGTTAGTGTGTGTATGTATATATAGGGGTTTGAGTATGTATGTATAAATGTATAAGAGTATATGTATGTGTGTGTTTTAAGTTATCATACCCATCCACTATTCATACATCTCTTGCCATACATCTCACACTATAGAATATCTCTATTGAACACAGCACACTTGTGTTCAACTGGTGACAATGTCATGTGATGATGTTAGTAGTTCACTGATATCACTTAGTGTTGCATGATTGGGTATTGTTAATGTTATAATGTGTCTATCTCCTGTCAATCACTACCTTCATTTGTATCCTTAGCTGTCAATCATTTTCATTAGCTGTCAATATTCTCATTAGCTGTCAATCATTATCCTTAGCTGTCAATCATTCTCATTAGCTGTCAACCATTCTCATTAACTGACAATCATTCTCATTAGCTGTCAATCATTCTTATTAGCTGTCAATCATTCTCATTAGCTGTCAATCATTCTCATTATCTGTCAATCATTCTCATTATCTGTCAATACCAAACTTCTATGACTGTATATCATATGATACCATGTTAATGTCTACTGTGTATTAAGCTATCAACTACAGACACTACCTATAACTACGATTAATGTGTCTGTACATCCCCTCCCGCCCCCACAGATTCTACGAATGTGTTTGCCCTTGTGGTGAAGACACTTGACCTCTGTGACGAGAGAAGACACGCCTTCAGTGTTAACGACGACACCATTAAACTCGACTTCCTGATCGCGCTCAGTCGAACTGTCTGCGATAGTCTTTGTAGGCCGGACTACGTTAGTGTATGGCTGGTACTGTAGGTGGCAGTAGTAGTAGTGGTAGTAAGGTTGCTACGATTGTTGATGATTATATGTTACTTAATTGTTTTCCATAATGTGATATATTATTGTGCTATATTATAAATTAATAGTATATATATATATATATATATATATATAACATATTATATTTTATATGCAATTCTATATTAAATAATTTAATAATATAGAAAAAGTTATTGAACTCTTTAAATTATTTCACATTATAGATGGAAAAATATTATTTATAAATGTTCATATTATCTAGTTTTAAATAACTGTATTTCTAATAATGCTAAACAAACAATTTTATTTATATATTATTTAGGTTCAATAAGTTATAAATGCGTTTTAAATAACATCAATATAAATGTAGCTTATATTTTATAATGAAAATAATCATTATTTTTATGATTCAGTTACATGTAAAAGATACAAAAAAGACTACTTTTGAAAAATCAAATCACTTAGTAATATTTATTAAAATTATTTAATTTTTTCTATTATTATAGTAATTAATCTGATACTTGTAGTAGACATGTTTTTTTTAATTTTCTATATGGTATACATATAATTTTAGACGACCAAAAAAATATCAACAAAAATCGAAAAAAAATGACTAATATATTATTTTTTAAATAATTATATATACTTAACTATATAAATGAGACGTCCACCACAAGGCTACATATATTATGAATATAGTGTGAAAAAAATAAAATAAAATAAAATAATGCATTATAACAAAAGTAATTAGAATTATAATGAACAAACTTGCCAATTATAATTATTTTGTGTAAATCAAGTTTAAAGTTTTCATAAATAAATTGTATTGATATTTTAAATAAATAAGATTTTTGATATATGTTATTACATTTTATTGATATATATATATAAAATATATACAAAGTAATGCATTAGTGTGTATGATATGCATATTGAGTATAAATTGTATAATTTATATAATATATATTAATAATAAACATTCATAAAATAATATAAAATCATTACAAATATATAAGAAAAATCCGGGATACATACATTATAGACAATAATAAAATGAAAATATATAACTAAATATATAGAAGAACGCTACCTGTCATAATTTCAATATTTCATAACAAAAGCGCCACCTATATACTAATACATCATATAATAATCTTTAATTCAGTCTTTAAATTTTTAAATTTGATCATATAACCTCGTAAAAATATGCATTTTACGAAGGTTACGAATAAAGTATGTTAAATTTAATAATTATAAAATATGTATTGTATTTACTTTTTATAGGTGTTTTAAAATACTTCTTTTTATATCTTTTATTTTACGTAAACACACCATTTTGGTACCATTTTAAAGATAATATTTCAAATTTTATAAATAAATCAAAATAAAAAAATACAAGAATTCTTTTTTTCGTTATTTTTACTAGTGCACCGTTCCCTAAACAATAAATATCTATAATTAAAGTTATGATCAATATGAGTAAATTATAGACGCTTTCATTTATTTAATTGGAATACAATGATATGATTGAGTACATCATTAACATTAGTAAAGTCAGTAAACACTCAGTGCCATTGTGTGTATATGTACATAGTATTACTGTTGGCATGTGTTCAATGTTTTAGAAAGTTTTGTATTTTTAAATATATATAATTGCAAGCATACAAATTGGATAAATACAAATATATAATATATTTAAAAAATATTATATATAATAATGCTACCTATCTTTTGTTGAAAATATTGATAAATTTAAATATTGTTTATACATATTTTTAAACTATATAAACATTCAATAACACATTGCTGAGTGGTACCGTGTTAAGATGATACCACACACACCCCCACACCTACACCCACACCCACACACCTACACACCCTCACACATCCACACCCACACACCACTGCAGGAGAAACTACTAACCACAGTAGACGCCAGCACTCTGAACATAGACACCAGTGATGTCAGCACCTGGAACATCTCTAAAGTCGCTAACAAGTTGTTATTACCTCTACTATCTAGTGATAGGGGGCGCTATGGGTTATCATTATCTGTGTTAGCAATGCTAACTGATGTGCATATGATATAGAACGAAGGAACATATCTACCCCTGATCACTGTAATACGCATTGTTTGCAATGTACTGGTGTGAATATTATCTCTGGGGCATTATTTAGCTTTTAAATATTAATTAGCTACATTTTCTGATGGTAGATACAAATATGACAAATAATTAATGCAATCTAATGTATATTTCTATTTGGGAGTTTTCCTTTGGATTTAAAAAACTACTTTTCAATATTTCTACTTCATTAATTTAAGAAATGTAATTAGATATAAATTTAACTTTTATTTCATATATATTTGATAGACATCTAATATACTGGTCTTAACGGATATTCATGAAATCAGCCTTAATATCTGGACCCCATGTTTATTGTGAATGTAACTTTAATTATACCAAGGACAGAACATTACTTATCATAACATTATCTCTCGATTATGTATCAATATTTTTAATATAGAATATATTTGAATCATTTTATCTACACTCTAACATTAGATCACCCTCCCCTCCCCTCCCCTCCACCCTCGCCTCATCCTCCCCTACCATCATTAACTCAGATTCAGTAGAAGAGTTTCGAGAGCCTTCTCCCTAACCAAGACACCTAGCTCCACTTCAACTCTGACCCCGTCCAAGTCGAGTACCGTGTCGATGAGACCCTCTCTGACACCGTCGTACGATCGTAGCCGTATTCACAGCGTTCATGAACTCATGGTCGGTACTGACCACAGCACCGGTGTTTCACTGACCACAGTGGTGTTTCACTGACCACAACGGTGTTACTTATTGACCGCACTTAAGTAGACAATTATTTAAGGGGGTTGGCGGTCTTTTGTTTAGATTTCAATATAATTAGTTAGGACATTTTTTTTTTTTAAATTTCAAAATCTCACGAAATAATTAAGTTTTTCACATAATTTAAAATGCATAACATTAAGATATATTGTATTAATTGTCCTATGGAATTTTTAAATAATTTGAATATTAGTTTTGAAATATCAGCATTTTAAAAAAGAAAAAATGTATCAAAATTAAATATTTATTTTTTAAATTTAATTATTAATTATTTATCAACTCTATATCTAATCACAAATATTTTCTATAGATACAATATACATATAATACTAAACATACTGTGAAAATTTGACTAAGTTTAGTTAATTATTTACTGAGAAATAGCAATTTTCATTAAAAAAAACAAATATTCTTGAGAAAATTAATGTTAAAAATTAACTATATTATTTATCTGCTTTTTGACTTTTATTATTATAGTAAAAGTTGTTTTAGCTAATTCTTACAATTTAAATATTATATGTATGTAACTTGTATAAGTTGTCATTATTTTGTCATAAATTGCATCTAGATTAATTGTTGAAAAACAGTTTTATAATATATGTAAACAGTCATTTTTGCGCTATTTTTGTAATCATTATTTTATTAGAAATAGGTAGTGTTATAAAATTATGTTTTGTTATGCTTTATATATGTTTTTAACATGACATATATTTCTATTTTTAGAAAATTATTTTTTTTAATGTTTTTATTTTAAAGACCGTGAATCCCCTTAATTACAACGTACATCATAATATACATGCGCATCACATAAGTCTATATCATGCAGTAATTGTAATTATGTGCAATATAATTAAATCTTTTTATTTCTATAATTGCACTTGAAGTAACAACATTCATTTGAACATAAATTCATTACACTTATATAAATACAATATATGTAAATTATACATATAATTATTTTTTATAAACTTTGGTTAAATATTGTGATTATATATATATGTATTTATAACGTATGCACGTTTAATTTTATTTAACCTATTTTAAATTGAATAACTTTTTTAATTAAATATATATTTATATAATCTTCTATAGAATATATACACATGATAATAATATATTTACTATAAACAATAGATACTTATAAAACATGTAGATTAGTATTTATAATATAAGTTCACCATACATCAATTACAAAATATATTATAAGTAATACATATGTAAATATTCTATTCTCTTGAATTATTTAGAAGCTATTTTAATTAATATATTTATTTTTCCGTGAAATATATTCTTTAATGTCTTATATAGTTATTTTTATAATAAACTTTAATATCTTACTTTATAATGTAAATATTCTAAATATATGTTGATGAAATTTTTAAATTAAAATAAATCTTAAATAAATAAAAAGTGAATTATTTCTATTATTTAATTATTATTAAATACATGTATTAATACACTATTGTAACTGATGCCTTAGGGAGCAGTATCGTATTCAGATTTAGTGGATCAGAAGAACATGGGCACTCCGCTAAGGAAGAGAAACGATAACGTTTGTACTGACGCTGTGGTCCACTTTCACCCAATAAGTAGACCACAGTTCTAGATCATTCTAGAAATATCGTCGTTTAAATAGTAGTTTATATAGCGTTGTTGATACGTTTATATACGTGTTTACGAAAATACATACTACTAGTAGATCACGTTTGTTAAGGGTTCTACGGTATCGTTTAACTAATCACCCTCTCACCCCCCTCGTTAGCACCACCACTATCACCCCTGTCACCATGTCACCTTAATCAACTCCTTCACTCAGGTGTACGCGTCTACCAGTAATATATTTCAACCAAAACGTAATTTTTTGGTGCGAACTATTTCGAAACGATTAACCGTGAGTTTACTTCCCCGTTGCCACCACCACCGCTAGCGCCACCTGCCGCTTTGTTTCTTTACGCTCTATTATCACGCATGCGTGTGTCACCTACTAGTGATGTAAATGATGCTCAAATCTAAAGCGCAGTCTCAGTTACAAAGCATTGGGCGCAGTGTCGATCTCACTTATGAAAAGCGACGCTTGCAGTATTATTCTCTATTTTTACCAGCGATGTCATCACCGGTACAACGAAATACGTAAAGATGCGCGTTGTACGATAAGTAGTAAAGGATATTTACAGATTTAAGAAAACATTATAAAAGTTTTGTATAAATATATAACAATTATGTTTATACATGAATTACAAAAGGCATAATTTCAGCTCGGCTAAATTTGCTAAGTGTATCGGATCGGCTCATTTGTCTAGGTAACGTCTCTCTACTCGGCTTAGGCTCGCTTGTTTGCTGCAAGTGAAAGCCTCGGCTGTGCATCATTTACATCACTAATACAATACATACATTTACTGTACGATTTCTATACATACACATGAGTTGCACGTTTGGCCGCCCCAGATTATAACATTATCACACTCCGTTTGATATAATGTTTGTGATAATACCGCACTACGCCGTTTGCATTCGTTTGTGTGTACTAACCGTGCCCTAACCATCCGTTGCTCCACCGCTAACTCTACCCCCCCCCACCGCCGCCACCGTCTACAGAAGATGGGCCCGCCCCGAACCCCACTGATGAGTCTGCGCAAGTTAGCCCCATTCTTCCACGGTAACCACCAAGCCCCGGCCACAACGGACGAGGACGACTTTGACAATATCAGCATTATCTCGGGCATCTCGCAGAGGAGATAGCCAACCCCACCCACTACTAGGTTAGCCCCACTACTAGTGGTAGGTTAGCCCCACTACTAGTACTGCCACCTATAGGCAGATATTTTTAGAGCGGTTTCGAGTAATGTAATTTCAAAAGTAAGATTTCGAGTAGGTATTTAGTTATTCGTTAGAGCATTTCCCGGTAGTTTGTGAGTAGGTTTCGAGTAGTTTTAGAATAGATTTTAGTGATTTCCTTGCAATTAAAATTCTACATGCTAATACTAAAAAAGAAACTATGTTAATTATTTAAATATATGCTAAATATTTGAAACTTAAACCGACATTTTATAATTCTAATCACAAATCTTTAGAACTGAAACCATTTCGAAACCTTAAATTTATGTTTCAGTCCCCGCTACTAGTTACTAATACTACAATCCACACCACTATTAAAGGTTCATCAAATAAACAGCATCGAAGCGAGTTTCATCACAGCAACTGATTAGGAAAGTTTAGAAAATTCCAGAAAAAGATTTTATCATTATTATTATTACTACTACTACGATATCAAATGCATATATATATACAGTATATATATATTACCAATCTGGTATCAAATTATCGACACGCCATAAATTATTTACGCGACATTATTATACACGCATGTACAGTATAATGTTCTGGACTATCATACGCATCAGCCCACTGTGTTATTATCTTCTTCTTCTTCAACAACATTTCATTTTATAATCATAGCATTTTTACAACTCGACTACTATTTTATATCATGTGACCAACAATCTTAGAAATATATATTTATTACTAATAAACCGATTCCGATATTACGATCAACTATACAACGATGCGTTAATCCCTGCTATAGCAACACACACACACACACACACACACACACACACACACACACACACACACATATACCTCACACACACTTATATATACACCCCCGCTAGCATCCTCCTCCATCTCCTCAGTCTCTTCAGTAGAGGTAGACCCCGAACACAGTCACCACACAGAAAAGTTTATCCTGTAGACAGCGGGAGGGGGGGGGCGGTGTTAGCTTCATTGAGTAATGATGGCATAGCGATGGCAATAATAGTGGGCACGAATTAATATTACAATAGTATTATCAATACTATATAGTGATTAAAGTTTATATTAGTGATTCTACAATTCTATACTAGTGATTAAAGTTTAAAGTTTAATTAAATACTTTTCGAAGTATCCTTTAATGATTTTCAAATTACATATTACTGTACTTTAGTCTAATATAATCAGTGGTTTGGGTTTGGATAATACTAACATTTGTAAACAAGTACTTGGCATAATTGTCCGTATCTGAATCCCAATAACATCTGCAGGCCATTCTGTAAACATAAATTATATATGCTATAATGATATATGTATATATTGTGAGAGATCTTATGAAACTCTATAGTGGGTGTCAACCTTATGTACGCGAGGGCTAACAAACTATAATATCGGTATTAACTTAATACTATTAAGTGTACAACTAATATATTTATATATTAATTAAGAAATTGGCATAAATATAATATAATGATAGATAAAACAAGGAGGAGAGTTTAGTATAACATTGATAGTGCAGCAAGGTGTAAGACAACTATAATAGGCAATGTTAGTAAATAATTGATATCTACAACATATGATCTGCATACTCGAGAATTCATTAAATATAATTTGTTGATATTTTTTTATAATTTGTCAATTGGTATGACTAATATTTAAATAGTACCTGGTGGTAACCTTATAGTAGTTTTAAATATCTTACACATCTATTTAAATTATTCCCATTTTACTTATAAATAAAATATATATTAATTTAAAATTGTGTAATCTTCACTTTATATAATTTAAGCTAATTATTTATAAAATTAATATTATGTTGTTAAATTTAAATATTATATAACTTAAATTTATACCCGATTTGGTAGAATTATTTTATAATATATGATAGTTGCACTTATTTGTATATATTTAATCATGTGGTTTATTTAATAGATATATCATAATTATTAAATCAATTGAGATTCATAGTAATGTAAGTGAATTTGTATTGAAAATATGTTGTAAAATGAGGAATGTTATTCACATTTGTGAATAAACTAAATCTCCAAATTGCAAATTTATGCAATCTTGCAAATAGCAGTCTACCTACTTCCAATGTCAATGATACATATATAATAGGGGAGATTAATACAAACTTAAAGTAAAGGGTAATGTAAAACATAATTTACAGGAAGATTAGTACAAACTTAACATAAATGGGAGTGTAAAACATATTAATTATAAGGAAGATTAGTACAAACTTGACACCTTCTCCTCGCTGCTCCCCTATCACACTTTTCACGATGATCTTGTACCGAGGATAATCAAGAGCTGAGGAATGCGTGGGGGTTAAAGGTTAACATTGCATCGGTATATGTTATGTAATATTGGAAAGAAACAACGTAACACCTAGTCAATAGATTCCTTATCTAATTATTTGTATTATTATAATTTTAAAAATATATTTTAAATATACAGTATTTATTTTGTTTTCTCCCTACACCCATCCGTAATACACCATCACCTCTAATCTTCAAGTAACTCCTACAGCGCATTTATTCGATGTACACAATTAATTTCACACATATATGGACGGCCGATTGCTTTATCAGCACAGTTTGCGCTCCGCAAACAGATAAATTTAAATATACAGTATTTAATACTATGAAATAAATCATAATCAATACTAGACTAATAATAAATATGAATTATTAGTGTGCTAATTATTGCTGTAAACTAAACAGTGATGTTACCCTTCTAGAAGTTAACCAATATGGCCATTTAAATAGAATATCAATAATGTAGGACGACCTTTCATTAATTATATTTCATAATTACTCGAATATTTATAATTTATTTATAATTACTGATTCCAAATATAATATATATATATATATATATATATAAAATGACTAGAGGATTCAAGTTAAAAAATTTAAATTAGATTTAATATAAAATTTATATACAATATTTTTAAAATAAATTACATTTAATACGTCTTCCGAAATGACCTAATCAAAGATTACTGGCTACCTCAAAATATATATTACTACCTATCAAGGACTATCGACTACCTACACAATAATGTAAACTATCTACCAAGGACTTTACTCTACCTACCAAGGAATTTAGTCTACCTAACAAGGACTCTAGACTACCTACCAAGGACTTTAGACTACCTACTCAGGACTCTAGACTACCTACCAAGGACTTTAGTCTACCTACCCAGGACTTTAGACTTCACATCCTCGACTATCTTCTTGTTCCACGGGGTGATCTCTTCGTTCTCGTACTTCTTGCCGTGGAAGAATTCCTCGCAGTATTCCTTAAGAAGCTCCACCACGATCGGAGCTCTGAACCTTTAATGGGGGCTCCGTTTTAGTGGCACTCATTATAGTCACCATTAAACGGTTGTGTTTTATTGATAACATACATAGTTAAATTCGTTTTAATAAATCAGAGAAATAATTTAATTGTTAATATCTTAAATAATTCCTTTAAATCTTTAAAATACATAATATTAATTAATCTTCAATTAAAGGATCAACAGAACATTACGATCAACGGACAAATTATACGGACATCGATGTCCGTTTATTCATAGAGACGAACAAATAAACGGACATAGATGTCCGTTTATCGTAAATTAAATTGTATTTACTATAATGTTTATATATATTTATAGATGTCCGTTTATCGTAAATTAAATGTTATATACTATAATATTTATATATTTATAGATGTTCGTTTATCGTAAATTAAAAGTTATATCAGGGAGGACTCCCTGGTTATATTCTATAATGTTATATAGTATATAATATACTATATTATAGTCTATAATGTTTATATATTTATAGATGTTCGTTTATCATTTAATTTACGATAAACGAACATCTATATGTATGTAAGATTAACTTTACGATAAACGAACATCTATAAGTATGTAAGATTAACTTTACGATAAACGAACATCTATAAATATATAAATATTATAGTATATAACATTTAATTTACGATAAACGAACATCTATAAATATATAAATAGTATAGTATATAACATTTAATTTACGATAAACGGACATCTATAAATATATATAAACATTATAGTAAATACAATTTAATTTACGATAAACGGACATCGATGTCCGTTTATTTGTTCGTCTCTATGAATAAACGGACATCGATGTCCGTATAATTTGTCCGTTGATCGTAATGTTCTGTTGATCCCAATTAAATATTATATATGTGTGTATATATTGTATACATTTTAAATAATAAAAAAATTATTTGTTAAATCTAATAAATGTATATTGTATTCATGACACTGGTTAACATGATTATTGAGGTTTGGGTTTCATAAATTTGTCTAGGCTAATCTTTTGCACTGATTATAAATATATAATTTGTTTTTTCAGATCAGATCTTTTTTTTATTACACTTTGAAATTTATTGAAAAAATTGTCAAATTTGGAAAATTTTCAGAAATTTTAAATATATATATACATATTATTATTTAATATAGGTGTATACACATTATTTATACTCTCTATATATATTGTTTATACTATATATTATATTTATTATACTGTATACAATGTATTGTTCATTGTATATACTATAGTGTATACTACATTATATATATATATATATATATATATATATAATAAGTATATTCATTTATATATATAATATGAATACATTAAAATATCCGAATATTCCATCTCCACTGTGACAGTACCACATAGTACTGATGTTCCATTTTCAATATTCCAACATAACAATTATTTCATTTAATATCTCACATTTGTATCTCCAAAATATGTATTTTACCATCATCGTCAAAGTAATGATTTCACCGATGATTTACCAAGACAGAATCATTGATATATTATCATAATGTAAATGGATTAGTTGAATTAATGGGCATATCCTATTAACCATATTAATAGTGGCTCTTCATAGACTCATCACATCAAATTGAAAAGTTGTATTGCTCTATAATGTTAATACTATTTTATTTATTCTCCTGGGATATTTACTACAATTTACAGATGATATGGCAACATGTTTATCTACTTGATTCATTAATATACAATGATCACACTTGGAATATATGTCGAGACTTAAAATTTATATCGATACTTTTGGGATGATAAGAATTATACACACAATACGCATGCTTTCTCTGTTTGTGAGATAGATGTGCATCTGCTAATCATTGTACATAAGTTGATTTGTGAGTTAAAGAACATTTATTTATTTATGTTAGCCTGGTTCCTACGAGGCTAAGTCACAATCGCTTACTAGTGCAGGCATGTATTATATCCTTTAATGATATCCTGTTACCTAATTTACAGTAAAATCATAGATGTACAGAATATGTAAATATAATGGGAATACTCGGTTCTATGTTTTATAGATATCTGAGTTCGTATGTCCATAAAAATTCATTTTCTCAGTGTATATCTAGACTATTTTCCTGATAACTGTGTTGACTATAGTGAAGAACGAGGATATTGCTTTAATCAGGATATTTTGACAATGGAAGATAGATACCAAGGAAATGTAACTATTAAAATCCTAGATGATTACTGTTGGAGTCTAAAAAAGCAATATAAAAGACTCAAAATAGAACAAAATCATTGAAATAATCTTTTAATCAATGATTATTATATTATTAACTATGTACATTATTATGTATTAATCATTATATATTAAATTATACCAAATACTATTGAAATAAATTCATTAAATTTCCTTTACTTTTCTTTATTTTTCCTATATTTGTAATTTGTTCACAAATTTCTAAAATTAAATAATTCAAAAACTTGATCTGATCTGAAAAAATTACTTATAAACTTGAAATCCATGTGAAAAACTAGTCTAGAATCAGTTAACATAACCCAGACTTCAGATAATTTGTTCACAAATTTCTAAAATTAAATAATTCAAAAACTTGATCTGATCTGAAAAAATTACTTATAAACTTGAAATCCATGTGAAAAACTAGTCTAGAATCAGTTAAAATAACCCAGACTTCAGATAAATTGTTTTCAAATGTCGACTAGTGTTATATAGGTTATCCTATTAAGTGCATGAATATATATATGTATATATATATATATATATAATTTTTACATTTGTTTATTAAAACATACATATTTAAATGTACATATATATTTAATACATGATTTAAAATTATTCATCTTGTGGGTATTGACTGCAAATATATTAAATAAATGTAAGTAACATTTTTAAAGAACTATACATCCTAAAACGCCTACAAAATGTACTCTTATTATTATGTCTAATATATTATATTTCATAATAAATATATATATATATATATATATAATTAATAATTACTGATTTTATTAAAAGATATTTGTAATAATATACATAATAACATATAATATTGTATTGTTAATAACTTCAATACACAGAAAGAAGTATAATATTAACTTACCTATCAATAAACTTTTATTTATACTTGAGATATATTAATTAATTAAATGTAAATAATTACAAATATCAAATATCATAATAATTAAATATATTTAATATATACATATATGTATACATTTATTTAAATATTTACTGTTTATAATATAATAATTTATTTTCAAGAATGTACTTTATTATTAACTCTGACAAGATAAATAATCGTGAAAATAGAAACATGGATGAAATTGTAAATCTCTTACCAAATGATCCATCGAAGATATATATATATATATAATTTATAGTATAATATAAATAAAATATCATATAAAAGCAGATATATTGATTAAATTCAATACATAAATATTATAATGTATTCGTCTAATAAAATATATTTTATAGGAAAACCTTAAATTTCAAGTTTTGTACATTTTAAAAGTATGGTATAACCACCGTAGATATCTAATATATAACTTATTTATTAAATATATTCTTAATATCTTTAAATTTAAAAATAAAGGACAAATTAAATATACCTAATAGTCATCATTACAATTATCATTATCATTATCATTATCATTATGGTAAACATACATTGTATGATACAATTGCATATTTTAATAATAATATATTATATTTATTTTAGTATCTTGAAGTTACTTATATTACATAAAATAGTTAATACATTGTTATTTGGTAAATTCAATTATAATATAATATTTATATATTAAGTATAATATTCAATATTATATTTTAATTTATAAACAATTATTTAATAAATAATAATTATTACTTGTGATTGAAATTTGGTCTTATATTAAATGAATTTTGAACTTCTACTTCTTTTTCGCTAGTAGATTTTGGAGTTACTTCACCTGACATATTTAGTTAATTATTTAAGTAAAGTGTACTTATATAAATAATAATTGTATATAAATTTCAAATAATAAAATATATTAATATTTGTAGGCCCATGGCAACGATTTTAAGTATAAATTTTATAAATTATATAAATAATAATTGAAATATAAGCATATATTATATATATTATACAAAATATAATAAATAATATAATTAACTATAGATTATTTTATATAATATATTAAGTTATTCATTGAAATTATAATAATTAAATAGATAGTAGTAAACATCCGCTCTATTGAAATATTCAAATCTAATTCAAATTATTAATTATTCAAAATTTAGATATTTGTATTTATTTAAATAAGTTTAAAAAGTACTTATCAAATTTATATTAAATTATAATTTTATTAGGAATGTTGTTAAGGTTGAAATTAATGAAAGTGTGGCATTATAATACATAATATTTCAATAATATCTCTTTATTATATTATTATTTATAAATGTATCAATCTAAATTATTTAGATTCAATATATCTCTATTCGATACATCGTTAACATATGAACTTCACTTGAATTATAACTACTAGTTAAACTAGTATTATGGCTATAATAATAATTATGTTCAATAATAATATATAGAATATTTAATGTGTAACATATGTTATAAAAAAAGTATATTATTTGATGATCAATATTATAATGAATAACATTTAATATGATATTCAATATCATATTAGTATAACAATTTAATTAGAATTCATATATTATGTGATATCAATTCAACATAACACTAAATATAATACTTAATATTATAGTAAACAAGTGTCATCAGGGGATTTATTCGACAGAAAAAATGGGACTGTAGTTATTTTTATGGGGATTTAAAGCGAGTGGTGGCTTTGGTCAAGTTTTAAATGAATCAGATATAATATTTATATATATATATTATATATATATATATATATATATATATATATATATATATATATATATATATATATATATATATATATACGATACACATACATGAACATACATATATCAACATAAATATAGATATCACTAATACCTAAACCGATTCCTCTATATTACTCAACTCCTATATATTTTACTTACTCTTAATCATACTACCTATGATAATCGCTCAACTTCCACAATATATCCCAATTCCCCACTTTTATCTTCCATTAAATTTCAAGTTCATACTCATATATCATCCAATCTCTCTGAAATTTACTCCCATCATCTATACGCTCCATTCAATCTCTCAACTACTTCGATACTCATCTATAATCATATTTCATCTCTACCTAATTTCCTCATATTATTTGACTATTATTCATCTTTTAACTATTTTATATATTGTTGTTCATACTATTATTTTTATTTTATCATTTTTTGTTTGTTTTTATATTGATATTATTTATATCGCGTATACCCACGAGGAGTGTTATTACTTCGTAATGGTGCCTACTAAATCTTACTACATACTAATATATATACACATATATACATATACATATACACACTTCACGGGTTTCCTTCATATGCATGGCGCGAAAAATCGACGAGGCCATTTATAAAAATACAGATGTAAGTATACAGATGATATTTTCATTTTACAAGTATGTATGTGTATTTTCTCTAGACTAACGTAGAGCCTGTATCAAAGGCGATTGCATTCACTGAATGTTGAGAAGATTACAATTTAATACTTGTTCGAGTATGCAAATTTCAAAAAGGTTATGAATATTCATATACAAGTCAGTGAATTCAAAGTAGTTAATATTATAAATATTACGATGAATATATTTATAATTTTTAAATATACATGTACCTTAGTAACTATTTAAAAAATATGTTATATAATTAATTTCATATAAATTTGTTGTTAGATATTTCACATTATTAATTTAATAAAATCTGTTCATAAGCTATGCACAACTAAAGGGTTTCATAATGTTAATAGTATTATAACATAGAGTAATGTAAATACTTACATAAAATATAAACTAATATAACCACTAGCTATATACACTTACACACGTATATGAGTGTAATTTCTATTATTTCACTCACTATAATACGATATCGACTGATACATTTTATTACAACTCTCATAAAAATACAAACTACACGATATAAATATACACTATTGGACTCCCTATATAAACTCCCTATACATGTAATCCTACACCTTTACCCATCCCTGATTACGAGTGATAGCTACTCTGCACATATTAAACAACAAACTTGAAAGTTAATCACTTACTAACAATCAATAATTATGTATCAAAATGTAATGATTTCTTTTACATTATCATTATTATAATATATATATATAAATATATATATATATATATATATATATATGTATATGTATATATATATATATATAAATATATATTTATATGTGAATTTACATGTTTAAATATCACGTTAACAGCGTATCTATTTCATTATTACACACCTATACTTTTGTTGTTAGTAACAACTTGTAACACACTGCTTCGCATGGATTATTTGTGAATGTTTCACATTAAGTATTATATTACATAGTTTATAAACAATTCTTATATTGTGATTATTTATAGAACTGATATAAATAACTAACTATAAATATATTCAATATGAAAGTCCATATTTATAATATATATATATATAATGCAATAATATTATTTTTATAATGTAATGATATTATTTAACTACAATTGGGACACATATATTTCAATTTAGATTTAAATTCTTACATTTTAATAAAATCTCTTTATTCGACAATACATCACTACTACATATAATATATGTTGCTTAATGTATCTTACTATATGATTCTTACGTTACACTAACATGAGATATATACATTATATATTGAATGCATTAGATTATTTTTAATTATTTTGTGTTTGTAAAAAATAAGATAAACTTAGTTATCAAACTTTGAGAATATATTGACCTATTCATATAGAATAGACTCATTCATATAGTATTGACAACCTAAGCTAAGGAGACCTCACTAACATCTAAGCCTTAACACTATTGCAGAGAATGTACATCATCAAGCTTAAACGTATATTATCAATATAAGTTTTAGTTACGCAGTAGTATATGCATTATATCTTAAAGATAAAAACTTGTATATAGAATAGTTATTGAAAAATAAACATACCTAAGATAAGATAATATAATATTGATACTGTTGCTGCTGCCTTTCAATTCTGTGTGAATGTAGTTATAAAGATTGCGATGCAATGTAAATAAATACATTAGATAACTTTTTTTATTATGTATATCTAGACCACAGTTTATTCTAATAATTTTAAGATACGAAACATTTTAAATATTTGTATGTGTGTATGTGTGTGTGTATTTGTATGCTAATGCGAGATTATAGATTATCAGTATAGCCAATATATTCACTAATCCAATCAATAATATAGATTAGTTGTCTACGCCCTGTGATTACCAATAATCAATCATGTAATATTGATAATGTATAATAACTTCATACAGTTTACAAAGTATGGATACTATATTATTAGTGTTATTATTATATGTCCATGTTTATATGTTTATGACCTATGTGTATATATACAATTTATATTATTTATTTATATTATAAATATACACACATATATATATTTGTTGAGTGTGTGGATGTTTTTTTGGTGGAGTCCTTTCATCCCACCTATGAACTTAGATGACGTTTTTACTTATAACTAAATAGCTCTCATATTAATGCATCAATGGTTTTAACGAAAGACAATCATTATTTTAATCACAATTAATAACTCAATTATATAAGATCATTTCTAAATATTATTTCAAATCCTTTTTTATTGGTACCGACGAGGCTTGAACATACGTCCTACTGCTTGTGTGTCTGATGCCTTAGCCAACTGAGCCACACAGGCAGTTTATATATATATATATATATATATATTTACCTATATATTTTAATATTTTTAGTAGTAGTAGTAGTAGTAGTAGTAGTAGTAGTAGTAGTAGTAGTAGTAGTAGTAGTAGTAGTAGTAGTAGTAGTAGTAGTAGTAGTAGTAGTAGCAGTAGCAGTAGTAATAGCAGTAGTATTTCTATAAATATTGATCTGATTGAATGTTAGACAGATGTAATCATATTTATAAACATGTTGCAGCCAATACTATTGATTGATTACTCATGTATTAAACATTCGACACACACACACACAATAAGCACCTACCTCTCCACCTCACCACCAGGGCCATTATTATATCATAGTTACTAGAACATCAGCCTTCACATGAACAGGTTTAGTGTACCTATACCTAGAGATAAGTCGCCCATTGTTTGCAGTAGTGGTGGTGGGGTTATGCAACATTCTATTGTATTAGTCATGATAGCTATGTGTGTGTATGTAACATTCAATAAATGCATGCCATAACTTGATATATTGCACATATATGTTATATTATATATTTTTACTGTAAATATTAATATAAATATTGGAATAATCTCAAATAAATACCATTTTGTACAATATAATTATATAAAATCAAAAATCTATAATTATAACTATGATATATCATATAATATACATATATATATATATGGATATATTTTATATAATATAATATTATTAGATATATGTATAACTGATTATTAATATAATTAAATATAACTAATTAAAATTATATTTATTTCTAAGCTGTTATTAATTACCAGATATGTATATATATATATATATATATATATATATATATATATATATACATGTATAGTGCACTATGTATATGGTGTTGTAAGTGTGTGTAGGTATGTGTGTGTGTAAGTATGTCACACACTACACATCAAGTCACACACTACACTGTATATTATGCATTAATTATTCAATGTATGTGTTCAATATATTCTATATATATCTATGAATAACACATATCATAGTAACTTGTCAGTATAGCACAACTACATGTATACTATGCCCCCTACCTAATAGTCTACCTAATAGTCTACCTGATAGTCTACCTAATAGTCTACCTAATAGTCTACCTAATAGTCTACCTAATAGTCTACCTAATAGTCTACCTAATAGTCTACCTAATAGTATACCTAATATTCTACCTAATAGTCTACCTAATAGTCTACCTGATAGTCTACCTAATAGTCTACCTGATAGTCTACCTAATAGTCTACCTAATAGTCTACCTAATAGTCTACCTAATAGTCTACCTAATAGTCTACCTAATAGTCTACCTAATAGTCTACCTAATAGTCTACCTAATAGTCTACCTAATAGTCTACCTAATAGTCTACCTAATAGTCTACCTAATAGTCTACCTAATAGTCTACCTAATAGTCTACCTAATAGTCTACCTGATAGTCTACCTAATAGTCTACCTGATAGTCTACCTAATAGTCTACCTAATAGTCTACCTAATAGTCTACCTAATAGTCTACCTAATAGTCTACCTAATAGTCTATAACAGGTTCATGATCTCTTATGTCATTAATATATACATATATATATATAAATATACCATATTTGGTAGACATTTATATCATAATATAATTAAATTTAGTAGACATGATTATTTAGTAGACAATTTCGTGTCCACAAAATAGTTAGGGCAATAATTTATCACTCTTGGTATAAATTTGACTTCTAATAATATTAACATTTAGATAATAAGTGAGTTTAAATAATTATTGAATTAACTCTCTATATATTTAGATAGACATAACATTTTAAATGAAATACATAGTATTATTTGATATATGTTTATTGGGTGTTGATATATGTCGATGTTATATTATGAATGCAACGTATATATTACATACAAAATTAAATTGTACATTTATATTCAATATATATTTTTAATTAGTAAATATATTTATTAATATTTTTAAAAATAATTCCACATGCGCGTAATTTACTGTTATCATTAAATATAGCAGAACATCTCTCAGAAAATAGTAAAGTTAGGTAGCATGCTTTATGCGAAATGTCTAACAAATAAAGATTAATATTATCTACAGTATTATAACTTATATATAACATATATTTGGTAGACATTCTGTGTATGTTTTTATTCAAAGAATAATTAATTAATCTGTAAATGTTCACCTTCGATGCTAGCTTTTAAAAAATGGCTATCAAATGGTTATAATATGACTATATATATAATTTCATATATGCAATGATTCAATTAAAATCAGACACATTTATTTACTTTAATTATCTTTATATATAATAATTATTATAATTGACTCTACTTTTACCTACATATTAGTATGTTATTAATAAATATGTTGACTATTAATATGATTGATTGATTGATAATTTATTTAAGCAAATACATAGCCGAAAGTATAAAGTATAAATATTTGCTAACCATAACATACATTATAGAAATAAACAAAGAATAATACGAAATTAAAAAATTAAAGAAATTAAAACGTTTTACAGTTACCGTAAAAATAAACGAAAAACAATCGAAAGTAGAAATAAATCATATAGTAAAAATAAAGGAAAAAGTAAAAATAAACCAAAAAATCTATCATAAATATATTTAAATCATAACATATTATTTTATAAATTGTATATATATATATATATTTAAACAAATATGCAATACATGGAATAGGTCTTTAAAATACATATTGTAATCATTATTATAATATTTTTTATTACAATAATCCATTACATGTTATTACATAATATTACACTTTTCTTTTCTAACTGAAACAGTGAATAGCAGACTATATGTTTTATAAATAAATAGATCCGCCCTCCTGTGATGCATGATTCATACATTACTCACCCATCTCTACTACAATAGCTATGCAACAATACCTATGCAACAATAGCTATAATAACAATTTATATTAATAATCAATAACCACTACAGTAATATGGTAATCTATTGTAATATAAACATGGGTATAATAGTACTGCCTGGTACTGACATGCATTGCTTGCTGATATGTATGTATATATACAATTACACTTATATCTAATTATATACACACACAGTTACATAATAGCATACTTCTGTAGCTATTACATCATAAAATACAGCTTTATCTATTACATCATAACATTCAGATTTATCTATTACATCATAACATACAAGTATAGCTATTACATAATAGCATACATCTATAGCTATTACATCATATAATACAGCTTTATATATTACATCATAACATACATGTATAGCTATTACATCATAACATACAAGTATAGCTATTACATAATAGCATACATCTATAGCTATTACATCATATAATACAGCTTTATATATTACATCATAACATACATGTATAGCTATTACATCATAGCATACAGCTATACCTGAGTGCCTCCTGCATTACCTGCATCATCACCGGCAATATTGGTTACCGGGGTGATACAATGATACAGAGAGCTATATATAGATATGACGTAACGTTGCATCATACAATAGAGGTGGTATAACCAAGTGAACGTGTAGTGTAGCATGCCACACACTGTACTGTACATGTGTATGTAACAATGCAATAGTGTATAGTCTATATATAATAGAATATTACATAATAATGTTGCATAATACTGTTATATAATAGTATATAGTATATTAATATGAGAACTAATTAGTTCTTATATAACTATAGAATAATGTGTTTATTATTGTATAAGATTGGGGTATAACAAATGTTATGTAATCGTGACCTCCTATAACATCTGGGGTGATAAGAGGTCATGCTATAACCCTATATACACGTGATGATATGTATAATAAAATATTCATATGTTGTATTCCTCTTTTCTGTTGATAATTCACGTTATACAGATATTCACTTTATTCAAATTCACACTGATATCAGAATATATAATAATCAATAATTATTGATATATGATAGATAATAATTAACTTATTTACATTTATATTAAAACATAGTATTATCAGGGATGTATTATAAACATGTTATTCATATTTATTTCAACTTAAGCAAATTATGTTTGAATATACGGAATTTAGTTTTATTTCCTTCAGTAAGACAATGAATGAATAGAGTACATACCTGATGAGTCATGCCTAACTCGATGACGTCATGCTTACGTCATATCATTACGTAATAGTATTAGTATCTGATCGGATTAGATAATACGTTTATATTGGTATCGATAAAGTGATCTCTTTTACAACTGTAGACCAAATATACGAAGTTATCTCCACGTCATGCTAGTGTATATATACGTGTATGTGTGTGTGTGTGTGTGGGTGTGTGTGTGGGTGTGTGGGTGGGTGTGTGTATGAGCTAGAATACGATTGCCTAGTCGTGTGTGAAGATCTGTGTGTACATATATCACTACTACCAGCAGCAGCAGCAGTAGCAACAGGCTCGCGTAGAAATGCTACCATTAATCACTGAAATGGATAACGGGGGGGAGAGGAGGGGAGTATCATTCATTCGGTGGGCATCGCAGTGACCTAGTCAGTTTCCCCCCGCATTGCATGTTATCACCGTTTACCGTAGTGGTACCACTACAAGAGATACTTGAGCGGATTGACTCGGCACTGTGTATGGCATACTACGATAGGCTAACATAGCAGTAGATGTAGAAACCATATAAACACAGTTTATTCTTTCATTATATATAAATGGTAGCAATATGTTAACAATACACATGTTTCCCTGCTTACAGACAATAACTGGTGACATGTCCCCAGCAAACAGTAATAGCCGCATAATAGCAGCATAACAGCAGCATAATATACTTTTTAAATTAATAGCAGCATAATAATAGCATAATAGACTTTAAATAGCAGTATAATAAACATCTAATAGCAACATAATAGCAACATAATAGCACAATGTAAACATTTGAGGCTATTAAATATGCTGTTATTCTGATATTATGCGGCTATTACTGTTTGCTGGGTCACTGTATATATGGGAACTTATCGTTTATTATGTCATACTAAATACAGTGCCACTATCTACTTTATACGTGAAGAAACGCACACCTACTATATTCAATATATATATATATATATAGATCATGTATAGGTTTTAATTGAATCGGTAGTTTTTTAAGAACCAATAAAACAATACTACCACTTCTCGTAAAGAACGAATCTAATAATCACAGAACTAGAGAGAGAGAGAGAGAACTAGTGAATCACCGGTGTCTGATTCCGTCCAACACAATAGAAATCATCACCGCATCGATATAAAGACACTTTCTTTACACCACGTGACACTACCGTCGTGTACTACTGTATATGATGATAGCGCGCACACACACACCCACACACACACCCACCATCACTAGTCAAGTGAGGTAATCCAATAGGCGGTGCGATAGTACACGTGTCGCAAGTATAGTTCGCCCACTCCCACTACTATAGTATACCACCACCATCACTACTACTACTACCGTACTATGATGTTCTAGCGAAATGGATATCGTTTACCCCGGCGACGTGACCGCACTACTGAGTTGCCTACTGTTGAGCCGAACTACTTTACTACGGACTACAGGTATCACTACGCCACCGCCGTAACGCCTCAGCATCAGCCAGCATCCTTAGCCTTCTCCGATTACCTCAGCTATCGATATCATCGTCGTCGTAGTGTTGTTGTTTTAGTTGTTGTGATCGAGTGTCACCTGAACCTTGACCCCGCCTCGTAGCACCGCCCCCCCCCACAACTAGTGAAATCATCACTCGGCTTGACCGCCGCTGTACACTTCCCCTATAGGGCAACCCCCGCCTCGTACTATAGTAGTGTATACTACTACTACTATACTGATACTACTGCTGCTGATACTGATGCTGTCACCACCACCATCGCGACTACTACCGGATATGTTTCTGACCCGTTGCTGACCCATCACCTACATTCCGACACCGCTGCCGCTGCTGCCCCCTATCCGCGATGTCCCGTACTAATGGTCTGACTGACCACTGCACTGACCACTACACTGACAACCAAGGATACAGCTGGCGTAGGGCCACCCATCACAGCGAGCCTATACTACAGAGACGGTTTCGCATGCTCGTTAACTATAGTAAGTGTGTAGTGTAGTAGTAGTAGTAACTATGTGTTATACTGTAAGCAATACCAGCACTGACCACCGCTATCTGTAATGTCAGAACTGACCACCGCTGCCCGCAATACCACACTGACCAGCACTGCCCGCAATACCACACTACAGCGGTCAACACTGACCACCACTGCCCATATGTTACTTAAGCCACTATGTGTGTGGATATAGTGATGTGGTGTGTTTGACAGCTGCGTAATGGCAAGGACACGCCCTTGGTAATGGTATGCGTCCTTCAGTGTGTAAACCGTCCTCATCACTTCCCTATAGGTATTCTATATCATTAACATCTAATTAGTATATATTATATCATTCGTAATTTGGTGATTTATATATATACAGTATTTGTATATATATATATATATATATATATATATATATATATATATATATAGATAGTTTTAATTTATAATGACTGTTTATTATAATTAATTAATTTAATAATAATAATTAACGTTATAATCATATATATATATATTATTATAAGTTATTCATTTAGTTACTAAAATATTACATTCCAAAATATAATACACCCTATAGAATTGTGTATATATATACCTATTTTTTGTAACAATTATTATTTGTATTATTAAATATATTATTATATAATATCTAATTAAATATATTTATGTGAATTAATATGAGTTTCAGTTTAATACCTATAGATATAATTATAATTACTGCTATTTATATATTTAATTTGAAAGTAAGTAAGTTATAATAATAAGTTGTGTAAACTAAAATAAGCAGATGACATTATATCTATGCAATGCTTTCTCTATGTATATTTGACTTATCTAGTTTTTTGATAACACTATAATTATAATATGATAATTATCTACGATCCAATATCTATAAATAGAATCTTGTGATTATTCATAAATAAACATTTAAATAATAATAACATTTACGTTTTCCTAATATTAGAGGCCAAAGTTCAACTCCGAATTTCAACTTTTGTTATTTAATTATGCACTATATAATAGGCGTATAGAAATAATTATTAATAAGATGAATGACAGTTTGCAGCGAACGGATACGTTGTATACATTAGCATTGTTCTCGGATTAGCATTGTGCGGTTCATTGTGCGGTGCATTGTGAGCATCTCTATTGTGCGTTCACACGCGCGGGTAAACTGGCCATTGTCAGTCAATAAGTAACGAAACACAATGCTACGATAACTGCGACTGCGCCGTGGTCGTATTGTTGTAGTGAGATGCGCATACGCTATATATATGGGGCGTTGACCTTGGCTTTGGGCTAGCGGTCACCACTCCACGGCGTGCGATTGTGTGAGTGCGTATCAACGTTTAATGAGGAGGACATCACCGTCCTTCGTTATAGCTATAGATTATATAGATATACGACGTATATATTATACGTCAATCAATGGAGAGTCGAATGAATGCATGCATCTCCTGAAACCTATTATTATAGGTGTTTTTAATTATATATGTTTATAATATATATGTCTGACCAGAAAAATATGTGTTTTATTACAATATATATATATATATTTATATATATATATATGTATATATATATATATATATATATATATATATACATAAAAGTGTATATACATATAGAGTAGTAATTACTACTATAATAAAAAACAAAATATTTAAATAAATGACAATAATTTACAAGTATAAATACATAGTATCAGCTCTAGTATTATTAATCATGATGACATCACGAAGTTTTACGCACATACACATGACACATATATGTGAACACTTTAATACACGTGATACATACATGTAAACTTGCATACACACACACACTCTCTCTCACGCTCAGTGATCGTCTCTCACTAATATACACTCACACACTCACATACACACACACTCACACACATTCTCTCTCACATACATACAAACACTCACATACACACACTCACATACACACACACCATTATTACCCATAACTTCGTAATGTATATGCTAATGAGCCCCCAGCAACAAGCCAGAGATAGAGATATTCTATAATGTACATCACATAAATAACACTCTGACATATGTGTGTGTGTGTGTGTGTTGAATGTTATGCAGCAATGTGAATGACTATTGCCACTACTATTATTGATAACATAGTATGTATGCCCAAGGCATTATCAATACATGATAGCTTGATGTAAACATGTCTGTTTGTTTTAAGATGTTCTTGTACCTTTGTTCTTGTACCTTTAAGATGTTCTTAAGTACAATGTGTATCAATATGTAACTGTAATGTTACATTCATATATTTCTTGATTAGTATTGAATTAAATTCACTATATACATATGTATATATATATATATATATATATATAAAATATAATAAAAATGTCTAGAATTCTTGTTTCGTCCATTTAATGTTTATAATTATATTATGTCTAAAGTGAAATTTAGTCCTAAATATAAGAATACTTAATTATATGACTACCTTTTTTAAGTGTTGTATAAATATGTTTAAAAGTATGATAGAGGTGCCTAGTATGGTGTACCATGCTTATTTACAATCTAATCACACCCATATCATCATTGTTTTATTGGTTTATACTATTATATTAATAAATAAATAATTGTATAGCTTATATTATATAATCTGAATTAATTTTATATATATATTAAATATTATTGTTATAATTGGTATATACATTGAAATCAAATTAAAAAAAATGTCCCAAGTTTATTAATGTCCTTGCAATAGCATTATTTTATTATGATATTTATTTTCACTTTAACATTACTAATAACATTTCCCATTATAAAATCAATAATATGTTTCTTATTAGATACATGTTCTAAAGATAATCAATATTGGTAAACAAACAAATTGCTTGTTTCTAGGGCATTAACATGAATAATTTATATAATATGAGTGCAGTCTATAATTGTATATATATATGTGGTATGTTTATAATTCATATGTAATATTAATATATATGATATATGTATAATTACTTATTAAAAATAACCATTTATCTGGAATGTATTATATCATAATTAAAATTAATAATTTATATTAGTAAACAAACTTATTTTATTGAATGAAATATTTTTATAAATGATGTATGATGTATTAATGAATAAACCATGAATAGTGATATGTTATATAGAGATATCCTACAAAACTATTATGTAATATTTCTGACAAGTTAATATATAAATAATATTCTCAGAAAATATCAATTTAGTAATTAATTTACTGACATTAATTAATTAAATAATTATTAATTTACAGAAATATATATTAAATATTATGTTATATTGTATATTTGTATATTCAAAAATATATGAAAAATAAGACACTTTATTATTCCTAGAATGTTTAATACATCTTTTTATCATGCAAAATTCATTTCTATAATAGATTAAGGGGGTATCCCATTAACAGTATTTCCTGAAATAATGTCTTGAAATGTTTGCTAGAAAGTGATATTCTAGCAAGTTAACTATAATTTGAGTGGGATTACCCCTTACTTTCCGGTAACTTGCCTGAAATATAGTAACTTTAAAGGGGTTGTCCCAGTACAACTTGATAGAAAATCGTTTTAAAGTTAATATATTTTCGGCAAGTTGCGAGAAATACTGGTAATGGGATACCCCCTTTATATACTTTAGATTTTAACCCAAATGTATGCTGTAGAAAATAAATAATCCAAGATTTATATAAGATATAATCATTTAGTTATTATATTAGATTAGTATAAGTATATTTATAAATAAATTACTATAATATTTTATAAATATATAATATTACATTTATCCTCTATAATTACTTATCAGTAAGTTAAGGGGAAGTACTTTCATAATTTGAATTTTTTGAAAGAAAATTAATTATTATATAGAAAATAAGTTTTATAATCATTTCATGTAAAGATTATACCTAAATTCGCTATATTTATGAGTTTATATGATGTTACAATGATGTTTAAATACTAAATATTAATTTCTTATAATTGCATGGCAATATTTCAATGAATTTTGAGATCTATTTTCTCAGAATGTTAATTTTATGAATATTGCTTTACTAAAAAGTCAGGGATTTATTTTCTATTTTATAAATTTTGCTATTATTTTCATGATATTTATTATGTAAAAATATTTCAAGTTGGAGAGTTTTAAAAACTTGTCGTTTTCATATCTATTTACATGTGTAATATTATATAAGGTAGTGATTCCCCTAAGGTCATAACAAAATACATACATTTATAATATATATTGTAATTATTATTAAAATTTGAAATATTATATTTAAAATAATGCAACAAATTATGCTTTTATGTGAAATACAACTTATAAAAGAATCATTTTAAACCCCAAATAAAACTAAATTAAATTGTATATAAATTAAATGAAGTGTAATAAATATTATAATAAAATTAGATTTAATTTATAATATATATATATATATATATATATATTGTATTATTATTTATAATATTATACATAATACATTTTAGTTTCTATAAACTATAATGATGTATATTGGATATTTTTTATGTGAACATGACATATGAGTCATATAATATGACATATATTTAAATAAATTATTTATTTAATAAATGTAATCAATAAAATAGAAACAAATTTATTTTAAACTCTATTAACTCACATTACATAAGCTTATTTTTCGCATGCACTATCATATTAATTTAAGTAGTGTTTAGGGATTAATACAAAAGTAATTTAATTTAAAATTATTCTATATCATCACAATTATTATTATTTTAAATTTGTATATAATTATTTTGAAAATAAAATGTTTCATTTTCCCCTGCTAGTTGCTTAATTTATAATGTGTACATAACTTGTAAAAAATCTATAAGATAAAAAAAACATAAATTTGTTAATGATGAATATTATTTATAACAAAAAAGAATAACTAAAAAATGATAACATATGATAGGCTTATTATTATTTCTAAAAATAGTTTTTTTTTGTAACTTTTATATATAAAAATATAAATGTATTTCATGCCCTTAAAATATCACAAAATATGTTTCTACAGTACTACCTTAATCACACACACACACACACACACACACACACACACACACACACACACACACACACATAGACACACACAGACACATATATAAATATGTATGATATTATTCTATTATTAGATTACAAACAATAACAAGTAGCATATCTAGTACACAAGATACAACTTGCATCATTCAGTGATCAAAAGTTAAAATAATGCAGACACCGTAACATGTGTACACACTAGTGAAGTACTGATGATGCCTGTTTGATGCCCAGCCGAGACATTCATTTTCGGAAAAAAACGAGCCTGAGCCGAGTTGAGACTTTAGGTAACTAAGACTGAGATTGCATCAATGCTTTATATGTGAGCATCATTTACATCACTAGTATATACTAGCGATGTAAATGATGCCGAGCCGAGACTTTCATTTTCAGAAGAAAAAAAACGAGCGCAAGCCGAGTCGAGACTCTAGCCAAACGAGCCCGAGCCGAACCGAGACTCTAGCCAAACGAGCCCGAGCCGAGTTGAGATTTTTACAAAACATTACCGAGTCGAATTGATGCTTTTTTAAAATTACATTTTAATACTAATTTTTATATGTTTCACATTTACATCAATTTAAAAAAAATAATATGCGCCAACTTGCATTCTACTCGCGATTCAGTGAATAATAATGTAAATTTCATCTAGTGGTGTAAATAATACCGAGCTTTTTGATGCCGGGCCGAGACTTTTGGTTATTGATGTCGAGCCGAGCCGAGACTTTAGTTAACTGAGACTGAGACTGCATCATGCTTTAGATTTTAGCATCATTTACATCACTAGTACATACATACATGTTACATGTGTATATATATATATATATATATATATATATATATATATATATATGTATACATGCAATCAATGGTTCAAATTGATGAACACTTGCATGTGTTATCATTGCTGGGCTGACACAATAGCATTCCTCTACTTTGCATTGTTTACCTACATGTTATATTCACCTGTTATTATAATATTATCTAACATATATATATATATATATATATATATATATATGTATTCTACATTCCTGAAATACAATACATATCTTGATATCCAATAATATTGTATAGTTTATTTTGATAAATTCACTAAGTAATTATTAATTACCAGCACTAGTATTATGAGTTATTGCCTGTTGAAACATGGTCGCTAGATTCTGTCTTTGTACACTCTCACATACATACAAATATATATATATATATATCAGAGTGTGTAAGAAGGAAATTAATTGCATACTTAGTGTGCCTACCATTGTTATTCCAATGAATAAATAGTTCAATGTGTAACTGATATATGCTAATGATCATATATATATATATATATACACCAGAGAGCAATTGACCAATAGAATCAGACCACCTCACAGTGTAGCTGTTTCAATACACAAGCTAGCTGTGGTTTAGGTAAACCCGATAAGTTAAGTAATGCACTGATCATGGAAATGATAAATCTCGAAGACTACTGTATTATTAATAATGCTTCAGGTATACTAAACTATTGACTCTTTATATTTGTATTATATATATTAATTTAATAATACAAAATATACATGATATCGAATATTCATACATAATTAAATATATATTTTATGTACTCTATTTATATATATATATATATATAATATATGATTTTATTGATTATTTCCAAATGATGTATTAGTATAATCTACTGTGTGATTCATACATATACATACTTCAGCTGACTGAAGCTATACAAAGTATGGTGGATATCAATCATCTACATGTATAGCAGCACAGTCACTACCTGTCATCTGTACACTACTTGTTTACACGAGTTATAACCTGTACAGGTCAAATACCATTTTTTATACATATAATATATATATATATACATATAAAGTATAATATAATGTGTTCATGAATAATATTTCCTATTGAGAATGATTTTTTGTATGACTAATACCCGATTACTAATCATCACAGTATGAATGTTCATTCCCAAATAAGCACTTCATACTAGAATAGTTAAACCAAGGACATCTTCTCACTATCTCACTTTTGTACTTCGAAATAGATAATTTTCAGTGGTATATTTAATTTTATTTCAATGATTTCAATATTTGCATCAGAGATATCGGAGATAGTTATTTATTTATACAATAAAATGCATTTATATTTTTACAAAATATGCTTTAGCAAACACCTGTACTTGATTATATAGACATAAGGTATATATTTATTTAAATTAATCATTAAATTGTAACATCTATAATCACGTTTATCCTAACATATTTATAATATCATTAAATAAGGTTTATTTCATAACCTATAATTTTATAAATAACCTTAACTGAACTTTATTTGGTTATAAAAATCAAATATATTAAATATTGATTCATATATAATGATCTATGATGTTATTTTAATTTAATAATTCTTAATTTACATTACTAATAATTACTCGTTACAATGATGATGAACTATTTGCACTGCGACCACCGATCATTAATACAACTAGTAAACTTGGGTAATAATACACGTGCTGTTATATCTTGAAAGTAATCCATGATGATTAATTGTATACCTATTAAGAATAGTTTAAATTCTAATTACCTAACTTGATAAACATCTAACTCAGCCTAGTATTGTTTACACTCGTATACCTTTGTGTGTACGCGCGCATATATATATATATATATATATATATATATATATATATAATGAGTGGTATGTTTATGTGTGGGCTAATGATAGAGTGCGTGGTGTATATATGTGACACACCCATGGTTCACATATATGTATGTTATTTCAACCACCACCACCACCGTAGTACACATTTGTGTGCAGTGTGAGTGTGCATTAATGCATAGCCAGTCATAGCTGTATGTAGTAGTGTTTTATTAGCGTGTACAATGTTAAAGATGGCTTGCTGGTGCAAAGAATCTAACCTATCCGGTATAGGTATTGTTTTAATCATTGTTAATTAGTATATGCTAAGTACACGTATGTACCTGTGTAATTATGTACCTTATGTACCTTATATATGTATAATATATATACTTAGTTTTAATTTATGTTCGAATACGTGTATTTTCATTATATTCATATTTTCAACATTAAACGAAATTAAATATTTTAATTCACAAATAATTATATAGTCTGATCTTTAATCTTTAATTCTTAAATAAATGTAAACTTGCGCTTATTATCTAGCAACATATTCCAATGTGAATATTATGTGCAAAGTTATTCAATAATTTACAATTTATAATATTTCAAGATATATTTTAAAAATCTATCTAATATAATGGATACAATAATAATGTTAAGAAGCCCTTTAGTAGGAAAAATCATATTAATATTATAAATTAGAAAATGTAACAGAAAACAAACAACATTCTTCTAGTAAATATTTGTATTATTATTATCATTATTATAATTATTATTATTATTATATAGACATATATGCCAGTATATCAGTATAATGTTATGACCGGAATGTACAGCCTTCCCTATCAATTACTATCACTGTATCTATACATCATGAACAGTTGTAAGGTAATGTTACATTACCTGCTCTACTCCTCCTCCTCCTCTTCCTCTCCTATCTTAAGTTACAGTCTTTGTTGTTGTTGTTGTCATTAACTACAGCTATTACTTATCTTGTATGCCTAGTTATAATAGTGTGTGTGTATGCGGCAATCACCATGATCTGATGATCAGAGACCCACAACACACTGCTATCGGGTATAGGTACCCTGGTATTGTATACCTATGTACCTTACTATCGGGTACCTGGGTCTGATCGTACAGGTACCCAAGTGTATTCATAGCTCAGCTTGAGTTATGTAATCTGATGTAATGTGGTCACATCACAATACTACATCGCATTCTTTAGGTGATTCATTTTCATGGTGACTCACCACCACAATAGATATCCATGACTCACCACCTCGTCTCCTTCACTTACCTGACACCGATTTACTAACCCCGATCATCTCCCCTTCACTTATCGGACCCGTCCCCCACACTTAACACCTGATGGCTTACGGTGATGATATCAACTTTCCCCTTACCACAACCCTTACCTAACCCCCTCCCTAACCCCACATACCCCCTCCCTAACACCACTTACCCCTCCCTAACCTCCACTTACCCCCATCCCTTACCTAACCCCCACTTACCCCCTCCCTAACTTAACCCTCACTTACCCTACCCACTCTCTTACCTAACCCCCACTCACCCCCTCCCTAACCCTCAATTAACCCCGTACACAGATAACCTGATGGCAGACAGTAGATGTTCCCTAACGGTGATGGACCTTGCCGAGGTGCTTAAGCTGGGCTTTGGCATCGTTACAGGTTCTAAATACTCCCACTAGGGGTCTCCACTGAGTAGTGGCAGCTTATTGTCTTTGTGCCATCGCTATATTGTGCGTTCTTATATATATATAATAATAATATCAGATTTTGGTATAAATGCATAGCTAGAAGAAATATTACATATATATAAATAAATACAGTAATATTATCTATATTATAATAACTAAGTCCATTCAATCTCTATTAACTAAAAGACATATAGATATATAAGTATATTATTATAATTATACATAAATCTATATGATACCTCCTATAGAATATCAGTTCTTTAGGTATTACTGCAATGCTAACTTTGTACCTGTAGAATTCTGTGCTTCATCGTATTATAAACTTGTCAGTGATTTATTTTATTTCCAGTGATTGATTATAAAGTCACCAGGTATCTATTGTGATATCTATGGTGATATATATATATATATCTATTGTAAATTAAAAAATGCATTCCTATAATTCCATAATTCAATATGATAACATATTTTAACTATAAAATTAAAGTATTTAAATATCTAATGTCTTTTTATTAATATACGTATATATATATACATATATACATACATATATATATTACAATATATATTACTATTATATATTATTTTATACAAAAATATAATATATACTTTATTATTTATATAATATTATATTAGAATTATACTATAACCTATATGATTATTATAAAATATGTTCTATATTACTAATATAAACACTATACATAATTAATAATATGCCATAAACTTATTTATTTATATTATAATATTCTTGAGGAAGCTTTTCTATCTTTAGAATTATTTGTTGACCTTTAAACTATTATTAGACATTCATTTCTAAACTAATAGTGTTATATTATATATGTGTATTAAGTTATATAAATATATATATATGTATATATATATATATATATATATATATATATATATATATATATATATATATATATATATATAATATAAATATATATATATTACCAAGTTTTACTATTTAATAATTAAATAATAAATTATTAATATATTAACTATCGTCTAATATTGGATATCATTTAATATTGACTTAGATTTAGATATAGGTCTATGTGGGAGGTATTAATACATATATGATTCACTACAATATAATTATAACACACACACACACATATATTTATATATATATAACCAATGTAATAGTATACCTAAATGTATGTAATTTTGTTATAATAAGATTCACATGGATACACACACCATGTGATTAATGACTAATGTCTATTTGTTTACTTACTAATTATAGATTGTATTACCACAGCAACACACTTATAATATAAATAATAGGTCGGTGTAACTTCTAATATTTTCTATATTTATTCTACAATTCTAAAATATTCAATCCAAGATTCACAAATTTAAGATCACTTATTTATATTATAAATATGTCTGTATTATTTATTCAATAGAATAAATGTTTTCTTTTAATAAGTGAATAACTGCAATCAAATATTTACTGATTAAGAGATAGCTATTAAATACCTTGTACTATATTATTATTACCTATAACATATATAGATATCATCATGCTTATGAGACAACAATATTTGAAAACTAATTATTTTTGTTGTGATACATTAAAAAAATTAAACATTTAAACTCAATACATTTATTATTATTATTATATATATATATATTAGTGATGCAATCGAACTTCGCACTTTGAACTTCGAACTCAAGCATTTCGAACTAATACTGATACTCAATAATTATAAATATTCGAACTCGGACTCTAACTGATACTCGACTATTTCAAACTGATACTATACCGATACTCTGATAGTAGGGTTCGATTGCAACACTAATATATATATATATCGTATTTTAAATTAAAATTAAATAATATATAAATGTAAAACAATAAAACTTCTAAACATATATGCATTTGTAGACAAATTTGAAAAAAAACTGAAATAATATTGAATTTTAAAAATAATTTTTTTGCAATAAAGTAATCAAACCAATTAATTAAATTTGGGTTAATTGTATAAAATGAGTTAACAAATATTTTTGCGTTCATAAAAAAAATCTTAGCCAGATATCGACTGTTTGAAATTTTTCGTATTTAGAACTTTTATTAAATATCGAGCAATTAATTTTAAGTGAATTATAATACGTAGAAAGAGATAATGTGAAGCAGCAGCCTATAGATGGCTATAATAAATAGTGCTTTGTTGGTTTCCACTCGCCACGATAATATGTTCAGGCTCATATATATTATATAAAATAAAAAAAATGTCCTTTCTAGCTAAATAAATAACAGATAATTTCTATGAAATACATTTACTTATCTAATATTTAAAGTGGTCTGATTTATTAAGTTTATTAAGTTATATCCTAATTATACCATATCATATTTATATTGTTAATATATTTGTTCTCATTTGATCATGAGATTCATCTTCTATACACATAAATGTAAGCTTCGATATATATATATATATATATATGTGTATCTAATTCAGTTATAATATTATTATTATATAAATTATATAATATAGAGGTATAAATATATAAATACCATTGTATCGTATAATATACATTATAATTAACTACAAATCTTGAATGATAAATTTGAAAAAATGAATTGGATATTTGATCTCATATTATTTATTTTTTAAGAATGTAGAAATATGTATTAATCCTTTATATACATTATGTAATGAGTCATAATAATTATTAATCATAATGAATAGACTATATAAATATATATTAGTTATTTCCTATATTTATATATTAATATATAAATATATTAAATGCCTCTTTTTCTACAGTCATTATTACGTTTTTGTGTAGCAATAAGTGATATCAGGTTACGATATCGAAAGTGTTAAGCTTCATTAATTTATTTATTATTATACATATCATTCTACATTATTCTACATATAATGATATAATTTTACATTAAGTTCTAATTGCCCGTAACTTTAAGAGGATTCGCTTGAAATTTGTTGAAAAATATTTTAATTATTTTTTTATATTTGAGCATAGTATTATTTAATATATATTATATATCCTCTGAAACTTCGAGAATATAAACAATTATAAATGATACAATTTTATAGTATATTACATGACCTATTTGTTTTTAAAAAATGCGTAAATACTACACCATATTTTAAACGTATAATATGAAATCTGTTTTATATTTTTATAAAAGTACTAGTATCTATGATCTATTATGTAATATTTTTTCAGATAGCAACATCTATAATTAATGAATGATATCAAAATAATACATTGCACTGATTGTAAAATATGAATTATTAACAACGAAATTTAGATTGCGTCAATGCGTAAATATTGTGTCAAACAAATTAGATAAATATATGTTATTATGTGTAATTATTGGTAATATTATAGAATTAATATATGAATAATTTCTGGTTATTATTATGATATTAAATTATATTATAATACTAGAAATATAGTCAAAGATATAAATAATAACATATATTACCCTAAAAGATAAAATAACAAGTGGTCAAACCTTAAACTCGATTTACACAGAATATTAATTTTAATTTATTTTGGATATTAAAAATTATTAAGCACTATCAATAATTATCTAAACTTGATGACATTTTCACAGTATCTTTATTATTATTATTATTATAATAAATTTTACTTAACAGATATTTGTTACAAATAGTATAACATATACAAAATTAAAATAATTAAAAAAAAATGTAATTTAATTTAAAATCATATTTCTAACCCAAATATTTATGATTTTTTTTGTGAATTATATTATTTTAAAACAAGTAACTTTTATTAACATTATTAACAATATGCAATTTACAGAATGTATATCTGATCAATAAACTAGGTGCTGAATTTTTTTTTAAATGCAACAAAAAAAATATAAAATCTATCTTATGTATCTAACACATTGTAATTTCAAGTTCAGCGAATCCCCTTAAGGGGATGTCACGCACCTTGTTTTAGTGAAAATAATTTTTTATTTAAAATTTGTTTTATTTCATAATATTCTATTATTTGTTTTTTAATATCTGTAAAAAAATTATTCATGAAAACAGTCTAGAAATAACATAAAAAGTGGTTTATATATATTCATTATATATGATATATAATGTATTCATATATATTCAAATGCTGTTTTCTCAGAATAATTATTTCGCGCCTGGTATGTGTATATAAATGTATGTATCACAAAAACTATTATATGTATTTTACTAATTTTTCATTATACAAATAAAGTATATATGAATACTATTACAGAAGACATTTTCTAAATTTTTGTAATTGATGTGCATAATTGCAAAAAATAACAATTTCCATAGAAATTCCGTAAATTAAAAAATTAAAATGTGTGCATATAAATATATATGTTATATAATATATATTATAAAAAATACATCCTGTAATATCATGTGTATACATTTAATGAATAGAATATAAAAAAAATTAGCTCAATTCAATGAATAGAATTCTGCTCGCCTAGTTTTGTGTAAACCCATTATTTGCTATCTCTATACATAGAGAGGCGGGCGTCGTGTGACATCCCCTTAAGTATGATATTAAATAACTTTACTCCAATATCTCCATCGCCTACATTAACCCTAGAGATGATATATCCGTTCACAGGAGGCGTGTCTAAGCAAGGTCATCCGGTGATCACATTCCCCGATATCAAGAACACCACGTCGAAGAGTTCCACTCTAGAAGATTCCGCGTACCGGTCGCTGATCAACTATCTGGCCGCGATTCCCATGTTTGTTGAGCCCCACTAGGGTGTTACTACTATGTTTGTTGAGCCCCACCAGGGTGTTACTACTATATTTGTTGAGCCCCACTAGGGTGTTACTACTATGTTTGTTGAGCCCCACCAGGGTGTTACTACTGTGTTTGTTGAGCCCCACCAGGGTATTACTACTATGTTTGTTGAGCCCCACTAGGGTGTTACTACTATGTTTGTTGAGCCCCACCAGGGTGTTGATGCATGTAACACTGACCACTGTGGTGTTTGTAGGCATGTGTTGAGCTCTATAGTGGTACCTATGCATCACTGACCACTGTGTGTTTATCACTGCATTGTTATCCCTGGTAGACTGACCACTGCAACGCTACCACTGTAATGCTGATCATTGTATCTATGACAACAATAATAGCACTAATCACTCTACCATCGAGCCGTACCTCCCCCTCCCCTTTAACTATTATCCTACGTATAACTCATCGGCGTAGAGGTCACTGGTCAACTATAAAGTTACATATTTGGTATGGGAAACTGTTTACTTTAATATCTATGTATTTCACCATCTCGTAATGCAACGTAATCATATCGTAATTGTAGTTTTATTCATGAAATCATGTAATATATATATTATTATTATTATTTTATTTTAACATCCTTTAAATATAATCTATATTAACAATAGTGTATACTCTATATATATAGCGAAATTATGACAATTAATAAAGTATGGTCGTTACTGGTGATATTGTATTTATGAGATATTAACTTTATTAACACTAAGTATTGGTGGCCCATGTACAGGGAGAGATATACACCGCAAGCAACATCCACATACACTCCAATCAACATCCACATATACCATAAGCAACATCCACATACACCACAAGCAACATCCACATACACCACAAGGCCATCATTAATCAACTCCTCGTTGATATGATCCGTTCAGATTTGTGTTCATTATGCAATAATACTAATACTAATAATAAGTAAACATCATACTATTCACACACACACACGCATACATGCCCGCGCGTGTGTGGGAGTGAGTGTGTTTAATATCAGTGTTGTTTACGACTTCCGGGTGATTCTCCTATAAATAATATTGCCTATTAACTCGTTGCATGTGTTACATGTTATCTTTTTATCTCAGCCAATTACTTTATATGTATATATATATACCTGACCTCAATCTACGCATACATAAATATATATTTATATATATAACGTATATTTGTATCCGCTATTATTATACGTGATTCAATAAATATTATTATTATTATTATATAGACAATATTACACCTCTATCCCCCCTTACGTTAATAACCACTAATGATGACTCCATGTTTTACAGCCACACGGAGATTGAGACGAGGTTCGTGATCATCATCGACAGAAGGAATTCCAGCTGGAGTTCCCTGAAGCACCTCCTGGTGTCTGTTTCCGTAAGTAGACAACTGCATGACATAGGGCGTATTGGGGAATAAGCGAGCCTATGTAGTTAATCATGCGCTCCGATCTGCAACTATTAGTAGTGTACTTAATTATAACTAAGTAATTAATACTTCATTATAACTAAGTAATTAATACTTCATTATAACTAAGTACTCAATACTTAAATAAATAAAGTAGAAACTATTTACTAGGTAATTATAGTACAATTAGATATTAGTAATGCTAATGAATATTAAATCCGCGTTCACACTAAATAATCAGGCCCGATTTGTATGGCTAGATATCGGCTGTTTCAAATTATTTATTTAAAATACTTGTCCTATATTTAATACATTTTCAAAGATGAAACATTTTAACTCTGTTTTTACTTACATAATATATTAGTGAAATTACATAATGAATAATTATTAATGAATTAATATTTTATAATTAATATAATATAGATTATATAATATAATATATAACTTATAATTTATATATTATTTATTATGTAATATAATTATAAGTTTTATCATGAATAAATGTATATATTTATATACATTTATTAATATAAATATACTTATTATAATGTGACAAAGATTATCATTATATAAATATACAAAATAATTTAAGTAATTTATTAATACAAATTATAATATTTGATATAATAATATCATTAATTGAATTTATTTATCATATTTTGTTTTATAATATACAATAATATGCTATTTTTCCTAGATTAATAAAAAACAAATCGTTCTTATATATTATGTTTAAATATATTTAATATATACTTTATAATTCATAATTTAAATAATATTCTAATTTTTATATATTAATAACAAAAAATATTTAATATATTATCTTTTTATTAATATATATTTATATAATATATACTTTTCGAATTCTAAAAATATTTATATCCTAATAACATATTACAATTGTTGTATTATGTAACAAAATAAGTAATACACTTCATAATTATAATTTCAAAGACTATTTTATGAAAATATCAATTAATATTATAGAACAATATTTAATATTTATAAACAAATACATATTTATATATAATGCCATCTATTTATATTGTTTTCAATTTACAAAATCAATATTTAAATATATATAACAAAATTGTTATAAAAATTGTGTATTTGTATGTAATTGTTGATTATAAACATAGACATATTTAGAAATACATATAAAGGGGGGGAATATAAAATGAAATATACAATAAATATACAATAATAAAATTATAATAAATTACAATAAATATATACAGTGTATATATAAATCAGTTAACATTACTGGGACTGAACAAATGTTAGATAATCGAGATGTTGGCTTATACGCAATATCACGGGATTGTGCTATTTTACGCGAATCGTTTGTTTATATAGAACTCACTGATATGGATAGCACTCTAACATAGAGTACTACAGGCTGTAGTCTACAACAAGTTGATAGGTTAAGATCTTTCGAGTGAGTTAATCTTATACATATAGAATGACTAACTTTAGATGCAATGAACATTTTCATTATACAATGTAAACTAATCCGGCATAATTTAACATGCACTAATACGAATGGTCTTCAATAATTTGTTAGCTCATCAAATTTTATCTTATTTTTGTTTGTTAAAATGGATTTTTTAATAATAAAAGATACAATTTCGATCATAAAATTCAATGTAATCTAGAAATATTAGCCTATCATGATTGTTAGTTAGCTTATCGGCATTTCACAGTTTATATATATATATACTATATATACATAGTATATAATTATTTTATAATTTAAATATTATTAATGAAAGAAAGGAATATCTTTGTCTGCTTATGAATATTATTAGAAACTTTTGTTGTGACGGTTTAAAACTAAGGTGGCCAGAATTTCTATCACTAATATTTTAGAATAATAACCGCTGTGTTTATAGATTAAACGTGTCAGTTTATTAAATGCAGTTTATAGATTATAGTTTATAGATCGAATTTTTCAAAATGTTAGTCTCTGCTTAATTCTTTTAAAGTATTGCATTACAAACTCGTATTAAGTCAATACTATTAACAATATGTACATCGTTTGCAACTTAATAGAATAATTTAGTATATCGTTAAAATAACATTTTAAAGTATATTTCAGAGTAAAAACCACATAATTAAATATTGACAATTATTTTTGTTTCTGTAAATATTATTAATATGTATCCTCTAGTGCAGTAAAAGTTTTAAAGTAAATACTTTGATGTTTTAGAGAACTTAAAATCTTAAAATAACTATACTTGAAAATTTCAAATCTTTAAAAATATTCAAATTATTGAGAATTTAAAATATTAAATATTTATGTATTTTCTCTAGATCTTTAAATCTATTACTAATATTTATAAATAATTTAACAAAGAAAAAATATTAATTATTAATATTAATTATTATTAATAAATTAATAATAATTAATTAAATAATTAATAAATAAATAATTATCATTAATCAATTAATAATTATGATTAATTAATAAATAATAATTTATTGTAATTAAATAATTATCGAATACTTTTTAAATTGAATATTTTCTTAGTATATTCTAGTATACTTACAATTAATTAAGTATTATAATTGGGACATGTTGCAATTGAATGTATGGCACTTTACAATAAAGGCGCTTTGGTAGAATAACACTAATATAAATTTAAATTATTATTTTATTTATAATTATTCGTTTCAAAAAATCAATATCACTATTCATTATAAATATTAAATAGGTATTCGAATAATTTGAGAAAAAAAAATATAATTTCTTAATATTTTATTAACTATTTTTCATGACACAATTTATTCGTAAATATTTTTATATAATAATATAACATATCTTCATTATAATTATATATGGTATTAGCAATGATCTCTTCAGAAAAACCGGGCGATGAAAATAACTCTCACTTTTGCCATAAAATATTGTAGTGCTACTTTTGATAGTTTTCTATATTTTTTAGTTTATAAATCGTTGATACCATTTTATTATTGCCTAAAAAGCCATTTGCATACCTATATTTTACATGAACTGCATGTATCAAGTTATTATCCACTTTCTTTATATCAATGGAGTTAATATTAATATTTAAAACATATTTTTCGTAAAATAGTATTACACTATTTAACATTTTCTATGTAGAATAGAGTTAATATACTTGTATTCCGACTCGGATCTTGAAATAATCTCATCTTCTTCTGGTGATATTCTATCAGGAATATTCAGAATAGATGTATTCATTTAATATATATATATATATATATATATTTAATTATAAATAATAAATTGATGACAAATTTCCTAGTATAAAATCATGAAGCGAAGCTTTCACTCTGGCTATTTATGTAAAACTATGCTATTTTAAATATATTTTATATAGAACTATTAATTAAATGTATGGTATAGATAAATAAAAATAATAGAAATTAAAAAATAATAGAATTAAACTTGCTAAATAATGATATTAACCGATCCGTTATTTAAATCGATATCCTAAGACTTAGGGCCTAAATTATACCCTAACTGAAGCTACATACAACATTATGATTTGACAACATAACATATTTTCAAATACCCTACAATTAAATATATGAACCGAACCTGAAAACAAAATTTTATATTTAGAATTTCACATCCCTATTGTTTTATATTATTACTATAGAAATAATGGCATAATATGAAATATTATAAAATAAATTAATATATTTAATATAAATATAGATTGAATATGAATACAAATATCATATATATATTAACAATTATATTAATATATCTTATTATAGAATTAATATTATCAATAAAAGAAAGGATATTATGTAATTAATATATTAAATTCATTATATATCCCTAATGATATATTTATTATTGTTTCTAAATATTTCTTAAGTCTTCATGTATTTCTCCTAAATCTGTATCTACAAAATCACTTAATTCTGTGCTTGCCTCTTGCATCATGTTCATCCCTATCAGCAACAAATCCTACTACTATTGTATAGCAGGAGTGTAAACAAATAATATGCCCAACTGCCTATTTATATAATATATTCCTAAAATTCTACCAATTTCCATATTATAAAATATTATCAATTCTATATAATGATTATAGACTATGATATACTAGCCTGTTCATATAATGTATATCATTAATACCATGTAGCATTGTCTTTGTACAGTAAACATCATAAGATATATCATTAATCTTGAATACAGGCTTAGTTACCTGTTATTTATTTAATATAACAAATATATCATCATGTAATATCATGTTTCATTTATATAATACTAATTTATATAATGTTATGTCTCTCCTACTCAATTCTTTAGCATCTTTATTAGATAATATACACATATACACACACACACACACACACACATATATATATATATATATATATATATATATATATATATAAATGTATATATGTATATATATATTTAACCTTTTATATAATATCTATAATTATATGTTAATCTTTAATACCATGAATTCGTGACATTTTTGCCCTCCTACTAAACCACTGACATTACATGCTACTATATTTAGTATATTTATTTTTTTATTTCATAATCCATAACATATTTTTTAAATAAAATTATTATATTAGATTATTATATAATAGTATATACTTAATATTATTATTTTACAAGTATATGATTAATTTAGTATGTAAGAAAATATATTATTATATTATTTGTTTAAACTTTTGTAGTCGTAAAAATATAATTTTTTTAAATATTACAAATAAAATATAACTACACATTTATATTATAACAAAATATCTTTTTATATAACTTTTATCAGTACAATAAAGTAAAGTTGATACTAAATACATATAAAGTTATACAGTTATAAAATAAGCATATAATAATTATATATATATATATTATATATGTAATAATGTGTGGCTGAAATAAGTGTTGGCAAAATATATACAACATTACAATATAGAATATTACAATATAATTTTTACAAACCTACACGTGCCGAGGTATAAACAAAAATGAAATAATATTATTAAATCTAATATAATTCAGATTATAATATTGCTACGTGACAGTTCATTGGTCAAACCAATTCTATTAAAATAAACTAAATAACATTAAATAAAAAAACACAAAAATCAATATATACGAAATCAACATTTATAATTATTACATAATACACAACAACAAAATAACTAAATAAAAATATATAATAAACTAAATAACATTAACTAAAAAACACAAAAATCAATATATACGAAATCAACATTTATACTTTTATAAGTATTACATAATAATACACAACAACAAAATAACTAATTAAAAATATATAATATACACTTAAAAACAACTATATTAAAAATATAGAATACTTAGTCTGCTACATATATATATATATATATATATATATATAATATTAATATAAATGTAGTTAATTATATATTTTTATCTAAACAATATAATTTTATAAATTAAACTACAGTATCCTTACAGAAAACTATTCATGCACAGTGAATAGATATACATAGGTTGTGATTTGTGTAGAAGACAGACATACAGACAGGCTACCAGTGTATCTACTCAATATACTAACTGACTGCCACCTGACCAATTTCCTACAACAACATCTCTCCTTTAGAACATATAGTATGCAACACATATAGTATCACCTATACCACCCATACTGTGTATTTACATGTGTACACATAATACTGCTTTCTTCTACTAGTCAGCTAATGGCAATACAATATGTACAATCATTGACTAATACTAATCAGATATTGATAATACATTATAATATTTTGTAATTAAATATCATCTTTAAAAACATTATTACAGTGTATGTTTGCTTGTATACATAAATGAATATTTGATATAGTTTACTCTAATTAGTGTCTATGCGGGTAAATCATTTATAATGATATAAATAATAATAATTTTTATATATTCATAATTATTTACATTAAATTCACTACTTGCTAATTTACAAATTAACTTTACTCTATGTGACACATGAAGACATTTAAAAGAGTAGCAATCCACAATATAACATAATTACAAACTATAAGATTATATAGGTATGATATAAACAATTAAACATATATAATACATACTGTGCACTTTTAATTATTAATTATATATATTATTTATAACTATCAAATTTTCTATTACTGACTTTGATTTACTAATTAATTTAAGTTATAATTATAATTTCAAATATGAATAAATAATGCTGATTATTATTTTCATAATTTCTTAACAGTATATGTCAACTATATTATAGTTTTAAGCGAAATAAAATTATCATATAATAAAGTATACTCCTATGAAACAACCCATATCAACAGAATTATACTAATATTGTTCATGTAAACGGGAACTAAATATCACTTAAAAATTAAAAATATTAAAATTTACTTTCAATAAACATATTCTATAATAAACATATATATTCAACTTTCATATAAATTCTTTTTTATGATCACATACAATTTATAATATTCCATATATTGTTTAAGTTTGTAATATGTATAGTATATTTTAATTAAAACTGTAAAATGTGTTTATTATCATTATTTTCATTATGGTAGTATACTTATTAAAAATGATAATAGTATTAATCTAAATGTTGAACATATACTTAATAATTATAAGTGTAATTAAATAATATGATCAGTTTATATATATATTTGATTATTGCACTTTCTAATATTACATTTTTAAATAGTGTGTGTCATATTTTTACAATTTAAATTATAGGTAAATTTTAATTTAAAAAACTCTTAAAAAAGACAAACTGGATTTGTGTCATTTCAATAATTTCTCAAATGTAAAATTACTTATTAAACAAAATATACTTTTCAACTAAATATAAATTAATAAGTGCCATATCATTTGTAATAGTTAACATATAGAACAACTGCTGATTATTGTAGCTATTTAATACTATGGTATACCTCTATAAAACATCTATTTATATAAGATGTACTAGTATTACTACACTAACTACACTGTCACTAGTATTTACTATACTGTGTATCTATATTAATATTAATATCGAAGTGAATAAGTTGTTCCTTACATACGTTGTATTCACTCTTTATGACTAGTGACTGGAATCACATGCTGCCCCCACTATAAGATAAACAATAGCCCACGTGGTGTTGCCCTAATTAGCATACCGGTGATAGGTGGTGCTGGTGGTGGTGGTCACTTTCACCCCCACCCCACACTGCTACGTCCGTACTGGTCAGTGTAGCCACGTCTGTATCCACACGCATGCGAGGTAGTGGTCAGTGTCAACCTACATACAATAGCCACACTCACACACACGACTTGACCACTACCTACTACAGTCGCCCGAGGGAAGATTGTCCGTCGAGCTGTAATTGTTTAATGACCCATGTGTGTGTGCGCGCGCACGTACGTCTGTATGTATGCACGCGTACACACTGCACTATGCACGATGTAACGTGTGCGTGTGTGTGTGCGTGTGGACGCGTATAGAACACGCTGACATGCGCGCGCACACACACCATATCGGGTAGGCTGTCGATGAATCACCACTCGCTACATTGAGTCATAACGTATGACCGGATACTGCCGTCTGATGTAATCTATTACGTAAGCGTACACCGCACCAATGACGTCATCACTATAGTTAATAAGACTACTGTTTTCGTCTGCTGATTAATTATATTTCGATATAATACATCTCTATATATTTCCACGTAAATTCATTATATACTTAATATGATAAGTAGACTTGCTTGATTTAGTATTTAGTTACCCAATTCCCGTAATTCCAATTAGAAAATTAATATACACATACATATAATAAACATTCGATGTACAACTGAACTATACAGTGAACACATAGTATAGTGTACACGCACACAACATGCACACGTGCAAGGCATTGTGTAATACACCGTATAGGAATACCTACTTGGGACGGGTATACGAAATATTATTTAATTTAGAATTAATTTTCAATATTCGCGTTATTAAATAATACTGTATTAACACCGGCCCACTATAATCATCATTTACGACAATCCTAATAACAGGTGTATGTATCATAGATGTACAATAGCATAGAGATACCCAGCATACGACATTAGCACAACATGAGGTATTCAGTAAATACACATGTGCGGATAGAGCGTCGCGGCCATCTTGGGAGACGCATATTTTAAAAATACTTAAAAAATATGTTTAAAATTATTCATTTATAAGTTATAAATTATAACGTATACCAGATTTAGAGTATACTCTAGACTCTAGAGTCTATAGACTATATAGAGTATATATATATATATATATATATGTGTGTGTAAGCGACATATATGTAATGCTGTGGTGATGTTTGCAGGAGTACTTCCCGGGAGATGTGAGGGATGTGCTGATCCTGAAGCCGAGCGGCTTCATACAGAAGGCGTTGGTAGAAGTAGGCTATCGGCTTATCAAGGACGATCTTCGTATCAATGTACGTTCGCAGTGCTAACTCGGCTTAGTAATAGCTTATCACACACACATATAGTAGAGTATACGCGTATAGTGAACTACCGCTAACTCGGACTTTACACGTTTCATGTAGGGTGTGTACCTATAAGTATTTAGATTTATGTAAATATATGTAAATATCGCGGAAACTTGATATATCAGACACATTTTGTAGCCCCAGTAAGCGGGAAATTACTTTATTTATAAAGTATTATATGTACATATACATATATATATATATATATATATATATATATATATATATATATATATATATAAATATATAGATATAATATTAGATAAGACCGCCACATAAACTATGCAAATAATTATTGCGTATGCTTATTAAATAGCGCGAGCGAACACATGTGAAATTCCCCCGTTTCCCTATATTAGCGAGCGCGTTTTCCTCCAGCGCAATTCGATTATTAGTGCACGGCACACCGAGTAATAACTGAATTAGCGATCTCGCTATCGATATATCGACCTGTTGATAACACATCAATATAATAGTTGGCATTCAATATATATGTGCATATACGCATATATATATATATATATATATATATATATATATATATATATATATATATAATATATATATTATATATATATATATATGCGTGTATGATGTTGAAGACAGTTTTATTTCTCAAAAAGATAATCCGTTAGTCTCGCATCGCGGTCAAACGCGTGTTGCGAAACAACCGGAAGTGTCAATCTAAGTCGAGCTTCTACTTCCTGCCACGTGGGGTGCGAGGGGTATACACCCGCCCGCCTGTATACACTACTGCTGTGCACGTGTTGAGTGTTTTATCGACGCGAGCGCTCGACCAATGAACGGCCGCCAAACTAGAACGATTATCGATGAATCTAGGCGGAGCGTGCGTTTTCGCGTCGACCAATCAACGCGCCGACAAGCGTGACACCGTAACAACCGCCTCGTATCGATAGGTTCACTTCTGCGACGGTATATCTGAACTAAGACATCGGATAGGTTCCGAATCACAACTTACCGCGGACTTGGGAGGATCACTACAATACCACAACCAGGAGTGGCTTGAACATAGAGCGGTTAGTAGCCTCAGCATAGTCAGTTTATACCGTGTCCATTATATTACTGAATAATACTTATCATTAATGAACCTAATATATTTATATAGATATATATATATATATATATATATATATATATATATATAAATATATATACATATATATATATATATAAAATTAAAAACCAGTATTGATATACATATATAAATGTATATGATATATCATATTTTCTTAATACATTAGTATCATATATATATAATAAGTATACGTATAACTTATATTTTATACCTACTTAAATAATATATATATAGAATTTATATACATAATAGTATTACATATGCATATGTGAATACAGTTTGCATATTCTAATTATAATAATATATGTCATTGATTTGTACTAGCTTTAATGAAAGTGTTAATATAATATGTATATATATAGGTATCATGTTATCTATACTATTATATTTAATATATATATATATATATATATATATATATATATAAATGTACGACATACATGTATACTGGCTATATTGTGCAGACGGCGCGGTGTATACGATTTTAATAACCACTACCCATAATTCACTGAACCGTAAAATTACACACCTTATTACATAATATTACAACACATTGTATACACACACGCATCATGTGTGTGATATTTAATAGTTGTCCGTACTCACTACTTATTCACCATGTATGTATTATATATATTATAGTGAAATAATTATATAATATATATTGTATGTTTTTGTATTGTTATCTCTATTATATTTGTTAAATATTAGGTGTATTATATTGATATGTAATATACCTGATGTAAAATAACGGTTTCGTTTATTTATTATAATTATATACATATATATATATATATATATATATATATATATATACATGTATATATATATATATATATATACATGTATACACATATACATATAACCTGATATTACCTGCAGGTATACAATCACACACACACACACACACACACACACACACACACACACACACACACACACACACACACACACACACACACACACACACACACACACACACACACACACACACACATACACACACACACACACACACACACACATACACACACACACACACACACACACACACACACACACACACATAATTAGAAGTTAGCCGTCTCCTCCACATCACCGCTACACGACTACAGCGACTATATTGACTACACCCCTCCCCCCCACCTCCCTCTTACGTAACAGCACACCACTTTGATTCACGTTACGTAACACACTTCTCCCTCTCCTCCTGTTACGTCATACCTCGCTAGCGTAATAGACTATAGTAGTTGACCTACTATAGTAGCAACTATAGCAACTATAGTGTATACTACTAGTATCATCAAAGGTTATGGTATCATCGTCGGGGTTTTGTTGTATCGGATGTGTTCTACTATGATGGATGTTCTATAGATGCGGCTGCCATTACTATACTGCAGTATAATTACCATTCTTCTCTATATAGACACAGCAGCAGTAACTCGCCAGGTTCAAGGACATGTTTAATTATAATCCATGTGCTCGGTCACGTGTATCAATGTTATGTGTATCCTGTAGCATAGGTAAATTATCTCCACATATATATATATATATATATATATATATATATATATATATATATATATATGTTATATAACAATATATAACACTCTATATTAACAAGCCGTTCATTAGAAGTATGTGTGAGCGCAAGTATACATCGTGGTACACGCTGTGACTGTGCAATGTACACAGTCTACAATGTGTTACACGCATACACCTACATATATAATGTGGTAGTGTCACACTAGTGTGGTGGTGATGATGGTAACTGGACCAAAGTACAGTGGTGATACTTACAGTGGTAGCACTGAGCTGTGCAATCATGATCGCGTAATGTTATTACGTTAATACTAATCCATATCGGCAGTATCAGATCATTGATTCGGCTTCTACTGCAGTAGCATGTACATTAGTACAGTGTGTACAGTGTATGTCTTGTCCTTGGTGTACAGTGTCATATTATCGGTGACGTGACACTGTACACCGAGGAAGTTAAAATATAGTTCATCTTACCTATATGTATATATGTATATATATACACAGTAGCTATCAGGCACATGTACCGCATTGCATTCTGGGTAATATATATAGTAGTACCCCTATAGGGGGTTAACTTTCTAGCGGTTACACTTCAACACTACCACACGCGCCTATGTGATTCTAAGGGTGTATATTCGTCACCGCTATTTTGTGCGTGTCACACATGTGTGTACATAAGTAACACGTAACTAATGAGCGCGCCGCACACTCGTATAAGTGTGTGTGTGTGTGTGTGTGTAGTTATCCACACACATACACACACGCGCACACACACGCATACGTATGAGCGCGCGCACACGCCCACAAACATGTGTGACACGCGTCTTTACGCGCGCGTGATACTACGTCGTTCGTGTCACGTGTGAACATCAGCCGACCACGTGATCTATCTACTAGCACCACGTGACATGCACTCGTAACCTACGAGTTAACAATGCGATCTTGGCACCCCGCCTAACTTATATATTGTACAATGTAAACTAATTAGTTAACTATTAATACTAATAACTTCATCTATCTCGATTATAATCTATAGTTATTGATTATAGTACAAATTGTTTGTATTTAAGAGATTTCATAATCAATTGTATTACTACATTTGTGTACATTATATAACTTTGATATATGCAATCCTATATGACTAATTATACTAATTAATATATATATATATATATATATATATATATATATATATATATATATATATATACTATATTAATATTACCAATATATTGGTATTACTTATAGCCACATATATACATATATAGGTACACACACACACATACACAAACACACCTACTACCTTGCTGTTTACCATATATAAGGAACGCTACCTATACATCTATATTATATAGGCATAGGACATATATGTCCTATAGCCTATAGGTACGAATAGGAATCTATTTATAATTTACAATTTGAATTAATTATATATTTTATTAGTAATAGGATACTATTACTAATATCATATACAATATATAATTGTAAACTCTAAATATTAATTAATAATAGATAATTAATTCTAAATATAATATAATACCTACATACGATTTACAATAAATCCCTAAGGACTAAATATTATAAGTGACGTTATCTTAAATACATAATTCGTAATTATAATTATATATAATTACCCAGTTTATCTCAATTAAACCGGCAACATTGTTCTCGTCTATTTATAGAAATTACTTAGAGTTACTTAAGTTGATATACAGATCTATAGGTATACTATGCTATTTTACTCCCTTCTATATTAGATAATACCTATGAGAACATACCTAATATATTCATACATATATGTTGAGAACCGGAATTCTCTAGAAGCTCGGTATTATTAACTGTTAACTGATTAGCTAAAACGTGGTGTATAACACGTGGTGTATCATTATAAGTGTAGCATGCCTGCATATTTACCGGTGTTGAGGTGTGACTAGTTACCCTGGCTAAACACATATGTGTACAAGTGGTTAATTAGGTCACGTGATTTATATTCAATAATTGACTGCGAATGTTTACATATTTGAACACCGCGTACATTATTAGGAAGTGTTACTGTGCTATGTTAACACTGTATACGCTATACTATTGTGTACAATAACACAACCACATCATAGTTAATTAAGATAGTTATACTTTGATTATATTATTAATATAGCGCAACACACTTGTACGGGTATGTGGATTGGGGGACATACAATGTATACATCGTAGGGAGTTCAGTGTACACAAGCTACATTGTATTGTATACAACACTCTACACAAACTACTTATTAGTACCAATGCAACCATGTACAATTTCAGTACCTACATAGTACGCTGTGTACAGTGTATAATGTATACTATAGTATTATATACAGTATTAGTATACTATATATTGTTCTCTATAATATACACGGTTAAAGTTGTTACTAATAAGTACATTGTAGAGCTATAATTCGAGTACTATAGGACCTGTATACATATTCAGGTTAACGCGGGTTACTTTATACACATCGTCTGGTGGACCAGCTCTGCCCCCCACCCCTATTCTCTAGAATATACCCTATAGGGTATAGTATTGATTCTGTACATGTGGGTGTGAGTGTGTGTGTACGTATGCACGACTTGCACTGCCAAGTTTATAATGTATTGGTATTGATGGCGGTGATGGGAGATGTGCTGGGAAAGTAGTAGTAGTATTGCTATTGATTTCTACGGAAGATAGCGATCGATACATAGTGTGTGCGAGTGTGTGTGCCTACCTGACCACTGTCTCCTCCTACTCCATCGCTCTATGACGTAATCCACTCATTACGTAACCCACTCCTGTACACTCCTATACACGCAAGTTATGCAACAGTATGTATTACGCAATAGGTTAAAGTTCACGCGCTCGCTTATCTGCAGATAGAAGTATCCGAATGTTTAGTGTTATTCACATCTTGAACTCTTCATGTGTTTCTCTCATACCTGTGTATGTGTGTATGTATGTGGTGTGAGTGTATATATATATATATATATATATATATATATATATATATATATATGTGTATATATATATACAATGTATATATTATACATATACTTAATTAATAAGTAAATGAATATAAGCATTAAACATGTCCCACATTTGTAATGAACGTAAGTGTCATTAATGATCAAATTGGATATATCATAATATACATGTATCGGTGATCATAGCACACATATCACAAGTTATGATTCATAGGCTATGATTCATAACACACATATCACAAGTTATGATTCATAGGCTATGATTCATAACACATATATCATAACCTAAATACATGTGTTACCTACATAAATACAATGTAACTCGATACGCTCTAAACACGTATGACATGTTCAATAGTGTTGTTTACCTGAAGAACGCATGCGTGTTTGTTTGTGTATCGTGACCTCTGTTACTGACCTCTAATAATTAGCCCTAATACATCATCGCTAGCAAACATGTAATAACCCGACCCTGCGAGTGTGTTATGACGTTATAGCTGATGTCGTAACTTCCTTTCTACACTATTGCGTAATACAATACAAAAATGGCGGTATTGTAGGTAGTGTAGCTTCGTTATATTATCATATTTAATAAATTACATATATATATATATATATATACCCTATAGGGTTAATATATAGGGTATAATATATAAGGTTAATTTAAAATACTACTACATTTAATTAACTAGCAGTAAGGAATATGTAATGAATCATTGCTAATGATGCAATAGTAATATCAGCATGTGTTTGTAAATAACTAAGTAAACGAATCTATATAAAGCGATTAGGGTAATAAATACGCCTCTCTGATTAGTTTTTTAATTATAAATCAAAGTAAGTAATTAAAACTATTGAATACAATTAATGCCGATGTCCTATAGGACATATGTCTAACACTTTGTCCTCCTACACCTCCACTAGTCATGTTTTAACTAACGTATATCATAGGCAATTATAACCGTATAGCTTATAGTCTATACTATATATTATAGTATACTATATATAGTCTATATTTATTCATATCTTAATATTTTCTTATATATATAAACATATACAATATATTATAGAGTATATTATATAGTAATATAAATGTGGTAATATTGAACTACACGATCACGTTACTAGAGTGCTTTATTGTTACTATAGTAATGCACGCGATGTACGTATATGTGTGAGTACACTGATAATTAGTAATATTATATTACATTATATATATATATATATATATACCTATATATATATAATGTGATACATCTAGAGGTAACGTATACGAGGGTATACACCCTTACCATATAAGGGGCATATAGCTAGATAGAAATGTCTCTCTAGCCCTAGGACCCTTACACATACTCACACGTTCGACGTTTATCTTTAAGGTAGAGATTCTCTCTGCAGTCACGTGACTATGACGTAACATCTCTCTCTCTCTCTGACGCATGCGCGACGCGAGTGTTACGTAATACATGGTAGTACTGCGCATGCGTGGCGTACCGATGTTATTCCTCATCCTCCTCCACCTCCTCTACATCATCCTCTTCCTCCTACTCCTCCTCCTCCTCCTCCACCTCTACATCATCCTCTACCTCCTCCTTTTCCATATCCTCCTCCTCCTACTCCCCCTCCTCCCCCTCCTCATCCTCCTCATCCTCCTCATCCTCCTCCTCCTCCTACTCCTCCTCCTCCTCCTCCTCCTCCTCCTCCTCCTCCTCCTCCTCCTCCTCCTCCTCCTCCTCCTCCTCCTCCTCCTCCTCCTCCTCCTCCTCCTCCTCCTCCTCCTCCTCCTCCTCCTCCTCCTCCTCCTCCTCCTCCTCCTCCTACTCCTCCTCCTCCTCCTCCTCCTCCTCCTCCTCCTCCTCCTCCTCCTCCTCCTCCACTACATCAATAATTAACCACGTCTACACTACAACATCAAAAGCTTCCGGTCAATACCCCGCACCGGATGTAGTACGTGCTCCACCACTACTGCTGTGCGCTAGGTGGCAGTGCTGATTCATTGATCTGTCTGTTCATATACAACACTATATATATATATATATCTTAGATACGAATTCCATTACATATAAGATACTCATATTTTATTTTATCATGAGTTATTATATATATATTAGTATTAACAACTTTCATTAAAGCTACTACATTTCATTGACATACATTACTATACTTATAATATGCACTACTACATATAGTACAGCCATAACTCTACAGAGAGAACATATCATATAATATTGACCCTTGATAATCACTATAACAAGAGATAAAGTAACACGTTATTAGTTTCAGTGATGAATTATCACTACCCCTTTCAATTCAGTGAATTTCTCTAGCCATTGTATGCCCTATCATGCCATAAACCAATTAGTATCGTATTGTAGACATTGTGGTTCTTGCACCCTTATATGGGCAATAGTTCCAGTCATTCACACAGACAAAGACAGACAGACAGACAGACACATATACCTAGATCAATATTGATACACCTACATCAACATATATATGTTCCCACCCCTATCATTATATCACGCATGATATATATATATCATGTGTATATCATATACTGTATATAGTATATGACTTGTATGACTATTACAATTACTCTTCTATGTAATACTATTCATTACGTCATACCCACATATATACGCCCATTAATACACACATCCACATTCACAACCATATACATAGCGTGTATTATTACACACATATGTGTGTACGTATGTGTGTACGTATGTGTGTACGTATGTGTGCAATACATTAACCATCCTTGTTACCACACATACCTGTAGTATATACCCTAATACATTGTACCCCCCCACCCCACGACGGGGTACCATGGGGTGGGCCCCAATATCATACTCTCACGTTGTATAGGTTCTATACGTGCAATGTGTGTGCGTATGTGTGTGAGTGTGTGTGTGTGGATACAATGTATACTAGTGTTGTATGCACATACATACTTGCTATATCACACACACACATACACACATACACACACACACACACACACACACATACACACACACGTATTTCCGTTATGTGCGCATGTATATGTGTATGTATTGTCACTAGTGTGATATTGTACTTGCAACAATAGCACATCATACATACCTATACATATTTCATCCACACACACACATATATATATATATATATATATATATATATATATATATGCAACTGTGTGTATAAATATGCATGTGAAATTCACTCGCTGATGCATGCTGGGTATCCTACCACGAATACAATATCAATAACACTGCATTATATATTTGAGGGTCATTGGCTTTGTTTACCTTTCGGCCTATTGTTCTTATTGTTATGCATAAGTGTGAGAGAGGCGGTCTATTATGGTGTTCGATTCACCTGTCTATCACCAACCTGTCATAATTATGAGTCTCTATATAAATAAAGAGGATTATGTTATATTACTTATTTATGATTTTTTTACCGATTTCATTGACCCTAATTCCGAGAGAATTACTGCTTCTCTAACTACCTCACTAACTAATACTTAATCTCTCTCTCTCTGTACTTGACAGCTTTATAACAATACATACCGTCACTGTAGATTTATTAATGCCAGCGACTCACCCTAGTGGCTCACTACCGCACTAACCCGCCCATGTCCAGGACACCCCTAATCACCCCCACCCTCACAACCACTACAGGCTATAGAGAGATTTACAGCTTCAACCGAGGCTATTATCACCAGCATCGAAGAACTGTGTACCAGACTATCGCATGCTGAGTTCCCTAACGATATTCAGACCACACAGAATCTGATCAAAGACACTAATCTATCCAAGGTTTGTGTCCGCGTCACGTGTATATGCGTGCAATTGTGTTAGATCTGAGATTTCATGATTTTCATACTTTTAAATTCTTGGCTAGTAAAAAAAATAGTTGAAAAATAATAATTAGTTATTCTTTGAAAAAAGTGTTAACAATAATTTGTGTATATATTTGTGTTACTTCATTATTCTTAATACATTCATTATAAATATTCTATATTAAAATATATAATTGTATATTTTTGATAATAGTTAATTGTAATTAAATATAATTTTAATGTAATTACATTATACTAAAATATTTATTATAATTTTGAAAATTGTTAAATAGATTAATATTTTATTATAATGATAAAAATATATATATGGTAAATATAAAATTAATATAAATATAATAAATACAAATATATGTGATTATAATGATAAAAATATATATATAGTAAATATAAAATTAATATAAATATAATAAATACAAATATATGTTATGAAGAATAAGATTATTATATAGAATTTTTATTTGTATAGTGTAAATATTATATGAATATATTAAAACAAACAAAGTCAGCTTATTTAACCATTCTGATTTAATTAAATATGGGCCTATATTCACTAATGAAAACTATTAATAATATCTATTTACCTGATAATAATTTAGTTTTTCATTTTAAACTTTTATTTCAAAATATTATTAATATAATTATAAATTTATATAAAAATCAACTCTATATAATATATGTATTAAAAATGTTTCCAAGCAAATATATCGTTCCTCACTATTAGGTATTCTATTTTCATAGTGGAAATTAGTATTAATAATTAATTAATTATAATTAATAATTATAATGTATGAATTAAAATTATAAAATAAAACATTCTATCGAACATTGTTTTAAAAATGAAATTCTTATAAAATGTTTAGAAATGTGTCTTGTATTTATTTCACAAGTAAAATTAAAACAATTAAAACAACTTTTAAAGTTCAATATTATATGAACTAATATATAAGTTTAAATGAACATTTACTTTTGATAAAAGGAAGAATAGGGTTTATATCTATATATTACATTTAAATGTTGTATGTGAGATACAAAATGTAATGTATTTCTTTAATTACTTAATGTAGGGGATGCACATTGAATTAATCGTTTTCCCTTGAAAAATCTGTGGTTATTACTTAATGATATATAGTTCTGGCTTTAAATAATATCTTTTATATATATATGTTTAATAGTTATAATCTAAGAAACACTGTACTAATTGTATACAATAAAAATTACATAAATATATAAACTAATATAAACTATAGTTTACATCATTATAACCTTCACCTTTTAGTTAGGGTAAATATTGTATAACACAACATTTTGTTGAATATTATTAATATATATATATATTGAATACAATACAATACAATATAAATAACAGCTACAAATGGACACCTCTATGAAGTAGACTTGTACATGTTATATAAAACTGTGAGGGCTCCTGATATATATATATATATATATATATATTAATACAAAAGTATGCTCTGTCTACATGACCACACTAAACATAATACATGTAGACATGTAGTCATGTTCATATTGTTTGTACTAACACAGTGACAGACCCTTTACTGTGTAGTAAAGTGTACTACTGCCTCACATGAAAGAAACACATGTAATTAGGCCATTACCCTACCCTATGTGTGTGTGTGTGTGTGTGTTGTTACTTTGAACTCTTGACAACTTGACCTCTACCATCTTATCTTTCATCTTATCTTGCAAGTAGTGTTGTTCTCTGTATATCATTATGCATGCCCTTCTATGTTCTACTGTATTCAATGAATATATTATGTATAAAAACACTACACATATATATATGACTTATATTATATGTGACTTACATTATACATAGTTATCTTCTATATCTATTCATTAACAGTTATGATTTTCACTACTAATTTATATTCTATCAAGTTAAAATGTGATGGATAAAATGTATTCTACTATTTGTGTGGTGAATATTATTACCAATTATATAACCTATCAAAATAAACATATTTATTTAAATATTTTATATTTTTACGTTTAATTTGTTAATAATTATTAATAGGTATTACATTTAAAATAATAATACATATTTGATATAGAACTTTTTAAATGTATTCCCTATTCCTCTATATCTACATATCTATCTCCTTTGTAATTATTTCTCCATGTATAAACTTTATATATCAATAAAATATTTATTTAAATATTAAAATTATATTGATTTGTATTTTTTTTCTATGATGATGATGATGATGATATATATATATATATATATATATATATATATATATATATATATATATATATATATATCATCCATATATGTATGTATATATAATATTTCGTAATATATTAATTCTAAAATATTATCTAGATAATAAATATTAAGTATACTATACATGTAGTATATGCATTCTTATATTAACACAGTCATATATTGAATAACAACATTTTAATTTAGCCAATAAACTGTAAATCTATTGATATAGGTTCTATGGAACTACTTCTACTGTCTGCTACTACTAGCATCACTACCTGATATTTGTTTACCTTTAATATACCTCTACCCTATATATATATATATATATATATATACTCATTGATATTCTATTATCTCATGTGTACAGGAAGAGATAACAGAAGAACTTCAGTGCACCATTAGCAACGGCTACATCCTACTGTCTTTGCTAAAGGGGATAACACCTTCAGATCAGGGCTATAACCTTGAGGAATCCATTGCAGACGTAGAGGAGAACGTTTCCCCCAGTAAGAAAGTGCACATCTTTTGTACGGAAAAGTTTGTGAAACTAAATATTAAATATTTAATACTGATTAATATGTATATTAACATTTATAAAATTATATATTTATATATATATATATTTATATATATATATATATATATATATATATATATGAGTATATATGTATAATATGATATCAAATTATATTATATTCTATTATGTAAATGTAAATTATTTGAGCATTGGTATTGCAGCCACCCCTTGACCACAGGGTACCAGTAGACATGCACCCTAGACATACACCCTAGACACACACAACATGTGATATCCAATTAAGATTGGCACTTAATCCTCTCTCCCCCCTGCAGTTATTCCTCCTGCACTAATCCCATATCCCTGTTGTCAATATAGGTTTGCTACACTTTCTGTTATTATATAATCATGCCATGAGTATTATGTAACATTACATAATAGCGCATACCTTCACTGCTGGCATTGAGTTGTTCATGCAATCAGTAACATTATCTCCCCCATTCTGATTATATCTCCTATACTAGTTATACGCGGGTGCCTATTGTGTGCTATTTAATTACCCGACCTTTAACCCCTGTCTCAAGGTTACTGTCCACTCTTAAAGACACTGAGGAAGGCTTCCACGAATTCTGGGAAAAACACCAAACGAAACTAAATCAATGCTTGACGTTACGACAATTTGAATATGAATTTAAAAACGTAAGTGATTGTGTAATTTCTCTTTATGGTTTTATTTTATTACATTACTTATTTATATTAAACCACTAGAGTCTGAAAATCAAACAATATTTTGTAAATAAATTATAAATAAGTGAATTATTTAGATTTTCAAAAAATTAAAATTAAATCTTCAAATAAAATGCCATTATTTTATTGTGTGTATAATAAATGGAAGTTACTTTACCTATAGGTAAAGTATATATACTAATTACTAAAATAAATATCTTATACATTTTTTTTATTAATATTAAATATAATTCAGATTTATATATTATTTATAACTTCTAAAATTTTCAAATGGTTATATTGATTATTAATTACTGACAAATTATATTTGATAGAGATTCATAATAGTTATTAAAGCTAATTAGTAATTTTCAAATTCATTTGTACTCATTAATTTTTCCGATCAATGCATATTATACAATTTTTTTAATTTTTCTTAATGTATATTTTATTCTAATTTGTATATTGTATATAGAATATTCATAAATAAACAGTTTTCATCCAAATAGGAGTTAATTTAATAATATCGATGAAATAATATAAAAATGTATACTGTTTTCAACATACTATTATGTATATATATTATATCTATATTTATTGAGAGTTTAAATTATATATATATATTATATATTATATATATTTATTAGTGTTGCAATCGAACCCTACTATCAGTGTATCAGTTCGAAATAGTCGAGTATCAGTTTGAGTCCAAGTCCGAAATTTTATTATTATTGAGTATCAGTATCAGTTCGAAGTCTGAATTTCGATTACAACACTAATATTTATATATATATATATATATATATATATATATATATAATCTAAGCCTAAACAACATAAATGTTTTGCTTCATCTAAATAGAAGTTAAAACAAATCACATCACCCTCAACTACATATATTTATGTCTAAATGTCTTCAACGGCAGATTTAATAAAGTTCCTCTTTTACATGTATATAATAGTTGATAATAATTGGTGACCTCTGTTAATAATAGATAATAGCCTCTTATAAATAGATTTTTACATGTATTTAATAGGAAACATAGTGATCTACTAAAAGTGTATTAATTCTTTTTAATTGATTTAGTAATACAATATTTAAATTAATGATAGAAATTATATAGATCAATAATAATTGAATTTTTATAGAATAAAAAAGAAAATATTTAATATAAAATTATGTTTAACTAATAATAAATTATTATTATTTTCAAAATAAAAAATTAAAATATTACGTAGTTATATATATTCTAAATTATCTGAAAATTGTAATTAATTTAAAACATTATTGAAGGACTTAATAGTGTTTGAATGAGTGAAATTAGTCAAAATAATTATTCTGAGTACATTTTTTCTAAATAATTACAATATAATTATGAAAAATGTATGAAATATAAATAAATGAAAACTCATGAATATTGATTATTTAAATGTATATGTAATATTCTTTTTTTAGATTTTAAAATTCTAAAAATTATCTTATATTCATTAAATTATGATGATTATTGAATTTAATTAATTTTTTTTTAAATTATTATTATTTTTTAAGTATTAATTTATAGTTATATTTTACATAAAAACATAATTTATATATCATTTTAAAGATAATATTTAATATTTTAATAATATTATATAAAAAAATATTTGAAACACAATTTTTTTCTTCTCAATTTCAGAATTCGCACCAGAAATATATATTTTATTACCCTTTCACCAACAATCTCTTTACATGCAAATTCATATTGTAATAGATATTTCTTCAACTTCGTTGTTATATTTATATAAATATGTGTGTGGATTTTATATAATATATTAAATTTATAATAATTTAATAAGACTTGTTATATTAATATAGTTTTCAATATATTTATATATATATACTTGTATTTTGTATAAGCTATTTATACTCTTCGGAATTTAGATTTATACAAATTTGTCTTGAGGGGAATAACTTTTTGTTTATTATTAATATAGAATAAATAAATTACATTTGTTTACACAACCAACATTATGTTCTTTGTACCACTAACACTAGAACTTTCATGTTAGCTTTCTATCTCGAGGCATAATTATGTCATTGACCTTGACTTAAACTTGAAACGAGGTCCTATCATATCTTTGTTAAACATGTAACAAGGCACGGTATTGTATCACCTAGTCATTATTTATTCTTTATTCTTAGTTTTTCACTAATATATATTATATAATATTATAGACATCATATTCTGTAATTGTTATATTATTCTGCATGGTCAATAATAGCTCAAGTTTATTTCATTATTACTATCATCGATTATTATATTAATATGTATAATAATATATATCAGATATAATATATGATTGATATAAATATTCTAATTTATATTATATAGTATATTAAACCTAACCTAACCTAACCCACCTAACCCACCTAACCAAACCTAACCTAACCTCACCTAACCTAACCTAACCTCACCTAACCTAACCTAACCTAACCTAACCTAACATAACCTAACCTAACCTAACCTACCTACCCTAACCTAACCTAACCTAACCTAACCTCACCCACCTAACCTAACCTAACCTAACCTCAATGCCTATTCCACAGTTACAATCCTTAATGGAAGAGCATACCTCCAAACTAAAGGACATGACACAACTAGGAGAATGCCCGCAAACTAACCAATCGTACATCTCACAGATGCAATCGCTACAGTCTACGGCCCAGGTTGGTAGCATCCACACCCTCGCCGGCTGCTTCTAACAGATTTCACATCAGTTCACGTCAATAATATATATAGTATAATAAAATTAGCTCACGTTATTTAATTTGAATATGATTAGGACCAAACAAATTAAAACTATATCCTATTATTTGCTAAGCGAAACTACACGAGTAGCAATGGCGTAATGTCGTGTAATCCACACACACGCTTACTTGCGTTACACTGATCGTTGGACACCTAGAAATGACGTTTTCGATCAATTATCACACACTAGTTAAATAGTACACGTGCATATGTGAATACACACACACTAGAGAGAGAGTGTACACACACACACTAGAGATACACACACACTAGAGTGTGAGTGTATCGAGATACACACATAATAAAGAGTGGGTATCTCGATATAATCAATGTGCTCGAGTGAACAGATACCTCCTCAGAGATGATCTAGGCATCCCATAAGTGCCGCGTGGCTATTGGTTTTAAATCTTTGGTTCGAGCTTTTCTATTATTAATGTAACAGCTTTACGCGCATATTCTATGACTTCGCGATGTCCTTCATTGCATAATTGATGACCTGTCCTAGGTAAGGGGCACAACAACTAGGCCAACATTACCTACAGCACACACACATGTACATATACACACCCTCACATATACCTAAGCACACACATGCATACACACATACTCATACACAGATGCACATAGATACACCCACACACATACCTACATACACACCCACACACACCCACACACACACACCCACACCCACACATACACACACACACATACACACACACACATACACCCACACACACACCCACACACACACCCACATACATCCCCACACACACCCACATACACACACACACACCCCCACAACACACACACCCTCACCCACACACACCCACACACACACCCACACACACCTACACTAAGCCGGAGTGGCTCGGTAATTTTTTTTTGAAAATTGCTGCACTTTTTTTTATATTAACTAGATAACATATTAAATTGAATACAAAAAAAAAAATTAAAAAAATTAATTATTGGAGGTGCGCCACCTCATTAAAGTTTAACATGAAGAGATAGGAAGTTTAACATGGAGGAGATAGGAAATATTTGAAACTTCGATTTAACATCATTAAAAAATTTTTTTGTAGTTTTATCTGCAATTGTAGTTTGAATTATATATTTTTGTATAAGATAATATTTGTACAATTTTTTTTTCGATTTTCCAGGAAATTTCCAGGAAATTTTGGAAAAATACAAAATATTTTAATTTTAATTAAAAAAAAATTATTTATAAAAAAATATAAACATAAATATATATACATAAGTATATGAGTGTACTATTACATGAAATTAATTTTTTTTAAATAATGTATAGTATAAAATATTGTTATTTATTCACTATTTTAATGTAAAAATATGATAAATTTTATATTTGAAAAAAAAAAGTTTACGCACTATTACAAAATTTTTTTTTCAATCGACTGGATTAATAATAGGGTTTTTTTAAAGAATTTAAATCGTTAGAAATTTTTTTAAATATATTTTACTTTTTATCTTATTTTTTTATAAATTTTAAATTATTAATTTGCTCTATAATTTTTTTTCTTTTGTAAATTTGTAAAAACAAAGATACAACTTATATTATAGAATTTAAAGAGCTTTCTAAAAATATAAATTATATTAATTTTAGATAAAAAAAATATTATTAAAAAAAAAAATCCCAATTTTCCCCATATTGGTCAGAAATGCTGATATTTTTTTTATATCTATAAATATTTAGATAGCTATATTTATAATATATATATATTATGTTAATTTCATTATATAATATGCATTATTGAATGAGTTATGTTATAATATGTATTATAAATAAATTAATACATTCATAATTTCTATCTACAAAATTAAACATTTTTACTAATTTTTTTTTCACAATTGTGGTCATAACTTTTTTTTAAATACAAATTTAAAAAAACTAAGATATGACTTCTATTATAGAATTTGATAAGCATTCCAACTATACAAATTTTATTATAATAGCATAAATATATAAAATCTCATTTTAGTACCAATATCCCATATTCGAATATATTTATAGTTATTATTTATACAGTAAGATTAGCCGATTATATCCATATATGTTGTTATTTGTCATTTAGTAAATGGTTTGGGGTTATATAAAATATAAAAAGGTGTATTAGTAAGAAGGTTCGTGGTTAAAAAGTATAATAAAATGAATATAAATTTGAAAATTAATTGTTTATAATGTTTATAATGTAATTGTCATGTGATTTCAATATAGGTAATAGCGGTATTTTTTCTATAGAAAAATATTTATAGGTATTTTTAAAAGCTCTGGCGCACGGCGAATACTACATATAAAAAAAAAAATTATACCATTGTGACAGAAATACTCCAAACATAAAATGCTAGAAGGTGCAGCAATTTTCAACAAAAAAAGTCCGAGACGCTCCAGCTTAACGAGACCCCTTAACCTACACACACACACTGGCTGTAACTGGCTTACATTTAAACAAAGATCCACCTATAAAACCCTAAATATTATACATACTGCCATATATAACAATCTTCCTAAATACATTAGTGACTCTATTAAACTTAAAGAAATAACTAAATTAAGATCATCAAATAGTAATCTACTGAAACATAACCCATCGACTAACTACTCATCATTATGGAATAAACTTCCTAAAACTATTACTAATGAGAAACTATCAACTACATTTAAAACAAAACTACACAGACACTTACTTGAACTTAACTAACTTTATTTACTAAATTGACATACCGACTAACTTTATTACATACTTACTATCCACCCACACCTTACTTTACTGCATTTATTATAATTTATTTAAATTATGGATGTCGCCATAACATTAATATTATATATATATATATATCACATCCGAACAATTTCTTGAAAATTGGATTTTTGTGAATAAATCAATTTACTACTACTTTTTTTTACTACACACACACACACACACACACTCACACTCACCCCCAAACCCACAAACACACACACACACACACACACACAGTATATCGCTAATGATGGGTACATCTCTAACACTTACTTAAATGCACTTGACACATAGCTTAGCTCTCAAGTATTATTTATATCCTGGCTTAATTACCTCATTAGTGATGCAACTATTTTCTACAACTAAAAATAGCCCATTACCTCATATTGTATGAAACCCGATGATAAAACGTGCGCCGCTGCAAAATCTATTTATAAATTCGTTAAATCGTGAATTTATTTTTATCCGCGACTAGGTAGCACTATGTTCGTGTGCGTCCTCCTTCTCATCCTCCTGCTCACCCTCCTCCTCCTGTTCACCCCTCCTCCTGTTCACCCTCCTCCTCCTTCTCACCCTCCCCCTGCTCAACCTCTCCCTCCTCCTCCCCCTGCTCACCCTCACCCTCCTGCTCACCCTCCTCCTTCCACCCACAGCCAAACATCGAGGCCTGCGAGAGACTCGAGTTGAGAGGTCAAGAGTTCATAGAGGCGGACCATTACGCGGTTGACTGCATCCGACCCAAGTGTCTGGAGCTGCTGCGTGTGGTGCAGAACTTCAACGATATGACTCGACTACGCAATCAACTGTTGACCGCATCGCAGAGCTTGCATCAACGCATCGATAGGGTTAGGCCGTGCATCATGCTACGATAGGGGTAACACGGGTCCTATAGGGTTAGGCCACCACAACCAATGATTGTAGAACTCGGTTCTAGGGTTGTAGTTTGGTCACATGATATCGCCTAAAGTATTTAAAACCACAGCCTCAGTATTGTAACTGATTGTGAATGTAAACCACTTAACTAAACGTCACTGATTATTGTAACACGCTTAGTCGGCTACCTCCATGTTAACGTTTATTACTAAACATTAGCAAATATCAATGAACTACTATAAGTCTGTGCATCCAACGATTGTAGAACTCGCGCTGTAGTAATAACGATATCACGTGATAGACACAATTATTGTAGAACTTAATCTAGGTGCATAATTTATATACGCATTAATACTATATGTAATCGACTACCAATTATTGTAGAATGCTTATGGCTATTGAGAATAACTATTTTATACATTACGGAAGTATTTATATAAATAAATATAATAAATCAATCAATCCATTGAGTAATGCATATGATTATACTAAATATCATAAATATTACAACTTCGGAAATCAAAGAAAGTGTAGAACCAATGATGACCAATAATATTTATAGTAGATGTAGTAGTAGTAGTAGTAGTAGTAGTAGTGGTAGTGGTAGTGGTAGTAGTAGTAGTTTCAGTCTATATATTATACGCCACGCAGTTTTCATAAATATCTATTGGAATATTACTGTAATATATGCACACCTAGGAATACACACACACACACACACTCATGCACACATATATACACACACACACACACTCATGCACACATATATACACATCAACACACACATACATGTGTAGATAATATTCAGCTGCCAGTAATAAACTCATTCAAGGATTACCACGCACTATTTCACTCCCCCATCTAACGCCATTACGATGCTAGCAGAGGTCACATGTATATAGGTCATTAAGGTCATTAAGGTCGAGTTATCTCTTCACTATAATCTATATCTAACGCACAATTGTTATAAGACTGAAATATAATTGATTTAATACATATATACATATAACATATATACACATATATATATATATATATATATATATATATATATATATATATATATTATATTATCTATTTCTAATATAATTATCTAGACATATCTAGGATGAGTATAAAGCATCAATTTCTAAGTCATAATATCGAGTTATATAGAGTGTATTATTTTGTTCTAAAACATAAACGCAAATTTGTTACCAGACTTATTTATTATTGCGTACTATAACAATATCTATGTTTGTATACATAACCGATATAACGAAGTGAAGCTTTAAACCCGTAAAACATAAATCACACTTAAAAATACTACTTTTTATACTTGTATCGACAACACTTTGTAATTGATTAGTCTGCGCATGCATGTTTGTTATCATTAAATTCAGGAGGTACACATATATTATATATATATATATATATATATATATATATATGTATATATGTATATATACGTTAAGGAGGAGGCAATTCTAATTACTAAGCACCCAAACCTAGATCGGGGCTCGTAGATTTAGCGCCCTAATTACCCACTCGTACCTCATGACCCCTGTGACCCCCCTGATACATATTAATCGAGCCCCGTTGTAGGCGAACACGTGGTCTGTACGAGGCAAGGAGCTAATGGCCGGCCTACAACTGGACCAATGTACGAACGTGAAGTGGGTCGAGACGTCTATCTCGTCTATCGACAGCTTCATGCGGAACATACCCGACGAAGACTTGCAACCCGTCGAGGACGATAAGCTTAACGGGCTGTTCGATCACATCGGATACGAATACAAGGTCACGTATATATTCATTGTATATATGTGGTCGACGACGATAGTAAACATATATATCTTTATTTGAAGCCATTTAGTAGTATTATTTTAGAAATTTTGTTTACAATATTATTATTTATATTTATTATATTAGCGCAAACACAAAATTTCTACTACATGATTATTATGATAATTAACTATATATATAACTAAATATAACCCCTCGCCCACCCTATAACCCGTCACCATCACCCCTACAGGACTCCCTAGAGGAGAGCATCACTCGCGTGAAGGAGGTCAAGCTAGCCTGTACTAAGAGACGCGACAATCTGCTGAGGATAGTGAACAGACCCGTGTGTTCCGTACAGCCCGTTAGAGATAACAGCAAAACAGTTAGTAGGTGGCGCTACCCACAGCATCTGATGTACTATATTCCCCTATGTATCACCGCTAGCGCCATCTTTATTAGTGTTACTATATTCCCCTTTTTAGCACCACTAGCGCCATCTATTACTAGTTGTTATATAGTTACAATGATAGTAGAATTTAAACGATTGAGTTCACACCACAGCCTATTTTGATGAAATATATTCTATTTATATCATAATTTAAAATTATTATAAACTTTGAGTAATCACATATAGATTAATGATTAAATGCGCTCCTATAAGTATATATCATAAGTTACTCTTCACGACTACACGACAACATAACTTCACCCTCATAATTACCCTCATAATTACCCTCATAATCACCCTCATAATCACCCTCATAATCAACCTCATAATCACCCTCTTATCACCCTCCTATAGCCTGCCGCAGAGACACACTCTGCATCGAAAGCTGAATCAATGTTAGTTACTACATTACATAGATAGATTATAAATATATTTAGTTAATCACTCTTTTTTAGTATTCAAAATTAATTGTTTCACTAATCTCATGATTATTACGTAAACAAATTCTATTACATAATACATAGTACTTAAAACACGCACACGCACTTGTACAATGGAGAAGGCGTATTTTAAAGCGACTATCGCACACATTGTACAGTAAGAATAGGAACCAGTTGAGTCACGTTGTCAATGAGCTCATCGAAACCGAGAGAAACTACGTCTATGAACTATACAGCGTGTTAAATGTTAGTGTATGACCTCTATGATGACCTCTATAATACGTTCTTATATACCTATGTCCCAATTTACTGAATATATTTTAGTGTAATTTTATTCAAAATTTTAGATATCTCCTTTTTAATATATATCATCTTTTTAATTTTAATACCATTTCTATTTATAATTATCAAATTTATAAAGATGTTATAGTTAAATTTATATAGAGATCAGATAATAGCAGGAGAAATTTACGATTAATTGTGTATTTTCTCAGTTTATATATATATATATATATATAAACTAATAATATCAATACAATTATTTATTTAAATAACTTAATCTATAAAAAACCAAGATTAATAAACTTTTATTACAAGATAGAATTAGAATAAATGTCCTTATTATTAAAATACACTACCTTATTATATAATAGTATTTCTAATCTATTTTTGACATCTATAATATCTAAATTGAAATGTCAATTTTTATTTCTATATTTAAAATATATAAATACCTGTACCTATATGTCTGTATGTAACATAATTGTATATTTTATTGTAATGACAAATATTTTTACGATATAAAAATTATTCTAATCTTAGAGATATATTTTATTATTATTATCACTATATTTAATTATTATTACTATTATATATAAATATTATTACTAGTATATTAACTATATAAAAATACTATATTCATTAATTATCTATCTTTATTGCTAGTATAAGTTATAACAGCAGATTAACTGGCTCCTATCACCACCCCCATAGGGTTATGCTGAAGAGTTTGAGAACCCCCTAGCTAAGTCGATGTTGCCTGAAATACTGACCTCTAACAAGGCTATGATCTTTGGCAATATGGCCGACATCTACGCATTTCACAATAAGTATGTCACCGGGGTACTTGTATTCTAGTTTATTGTTTCCTAGCTTTGAAGTATGCGTTGTATTCCTAATATAGCCTTACATAACATTTTTTCGTTTATAAAAAATATCTTTTTTTATCGCATAAATCATCGACATTTATGCGCGTAATAACTTACAACTCCTAATTTCACAATATATCGTACACAATCTATATTGTAACTGCAAGTCACGTGATGGAATGCCATCGTTGTACAAGCACCCACCGCGTAGTAATATGTAGTTAGCTACGCGATACGAGACGCAGCAATAGTATTATACCCGGGTGCCGTGAAGTATTGCTCACTGGGTACAGGGGTGGGGTCGAGGAGTGGATCAGAGTTAACCGTATAGTAATAGTAGCGAGCTAGTGGCAACATTGCTATAGTTGTAAATACAGCCATATAATCAGGTAGTATTGTAATCACCCGTGTAAGGTTAAAGGTCGTGGTGGTGTTCACCGTTGTAATCGAGTACGTCTATTTCAGTGAACTTATTTACAATAGTGTAACGACATAACGTATTGTATAATAACTGATTGTGTTTTTATAGTTATTTTCTGAAAGAATTGGAGAATTGTCGAGAAAATCCCAGCGAAGTGAGCAAATGTTTCAGTAAATGGGTTAGCATCTATTCTCCTGCCTTTACCTATCTGTCTGTTGTACCTCCTCACTTCACATGTATCTCCTTCACCTCCAGACTTACATCTATCATCACCCCTTAACTCCCCTCACCTCCCCCTTACCTCATCCCCTACCTCATCTCCCCCCTCAACCCCTACCTCACCTCCCCCTCACCTCCTCCCTCACCCTCACCCTCCCGTCACCCCACCCTCACCCCCCCTCACTAACACACAGAAGGATGAGTTCATGCTATACAGCAAATACTGTCAGAACAAACCTGACTCAGACTCCATACTGAAACTCGTCGGAGACAACTGTTTCTTTCTATTGGTTAGTTTTAGTCCTGTACTTCTCTATGTTCTAGAAGTTATGTTCAGTACATCATTTATATATAGTAATATATATATATATATATATATATATATAATAACATTGTATTCATTTTAATTTGTTTATTCAACATTTATTTTAATACTAATTTAACATATATTTAATTTACTATATTTCTATATTCCACTATAAATAGTAGACTTATTTTTATATTATGAGATATAATGTGATAATGATATTATACATTATGGGTAATAAATTATTACTAATAATTAATATACATCTATATAAATAGATACAAATAATAATATAAAATTATATTTAGATTAACATTATAATTTTAATTTACAATAAATATGATGTATTATGAATACATTTTAATTATAAACAATTATCTAATTACTAAACTCCCAATGTGTTTACTCTATAATATAGTGTATATAGAGATGATATGTTGTACGTATATTATGCTTTTGGAATAAATGTTTACAGTATTATAAATATCTATAAACTTTTTTTTAAATATATAAATATTTCATTTTTTTGAATACATGATATATTATATATTATTTTTGAGGATATAAATAATATGACCTAATAATATATTATTAATTTATATTAATAATTAATGATTATTTCATATTTAATAGTTTAGTTATTCAGTATAATAAATACACTTAATTAGTATTATTATCCTAATTAACTTTATATTTATAAAATATAAACTAAATATAATTAATTAATTTAAATATATTCATTTCGATAAATTACAATGTACCGTATTCATGTTATGCATACATATATCATACTATTGCATTTTTATTTATATGTGTGTATGCATCATAAGAATTTCATGTTTATTATAATAATATCCATAATAATCAGTTTTTACTGTCGCTGTATTACAATAAATCATGTGACTGTAACAAGATAAACTGTGCACTTTACTATTTTATAATACTGCGATCATTACAATTACAATATAAATACAACTGTTTATTTATAATTTATTCTTTATACATATTTAAGATTTCATAATGTATTTTTATATTATGTTAATATATGTATACATATATATAATATATATTAATTAAAATATATTTTATATTAATATATAAATACAATATTATAACGTATTTCCAGATTATCTGAGAGCTATACAATCGATATATATATATTCAAGACGAGAATCACAAATGACCTATTAACCTTACAATATAGTTAAGACATCTAATATATATATATACATTATTATTCAATTAATCTCTAAACCACGTTTAAATATATACGCATATCTCATTAGGATTGTCAGCGAAGGTTGGGACATAAGCTGCCGTTGTCTTCCTACCTATTGAAACCGGTACAGCGAATAATGAAGTATCAACTCCTAATAAGGGTATGTCGTCTACACACACACATGTGATGACCTTGACCTACTTCCCCCTCCCCTCCCCGCGCGTAGGAGATGCTAAAATACACTGATGATGAGGAGGCAATAGGGGAGCTGCAGCAAGCCATGCGAGGAATGCTCAGAGCCATACGTTACGCTAACGATATCATGCATGAGGTCGCTATATCCGGACATAAGGTTTCACCTTTGATATAGGCTTATGCAGTTATTTGTGCTGTATTACATATATATATATATATATATATATATATATATATATTATTTTATATTTTTATTATTATTAATTATTATTATCAGATTTAGGCAATGCCTGGGTAATTATAGGATCAATTTTAAAGTTGCTTATCGAGACAATTACCCCTTATACTATATTAAATTATATTATTTATGTATCACTCATTGATGTACCCTCGTGCGAGTTAAGTAACCCTCCCTCCCGCCCCCAGGGTGACATGACCAGCTACGGGGAACTCCTAATGCAGGGCTCGTTCTGCGTCTGGTCTGAACAGAGCAAACGAGCGCTGCCCGGCATCGGTCTGAAGAGGATGTCGCGACACATCTTTCTGTACGAGAACGCCATCCTATTCTGCAAGAGAAAGGACGACTCGGACCAAGTGGATAGCGTACAGCCCACCTACATCTACAAGAATAAGATTGAGGTGCCACCGCGTGTGTTGTTATAATATAATCATAATAAATATTATAATATAATTATAATAAATATTATAATATAATTATAATATATATTAAAGATCCGTAATGTTTGCATTCAAATGAAATATATGAAACCCAAATCAATAATTCAGTGCTCGATAAATATATTTTATTATAATCGGGTCGTTGATAAATATATAACTAAAATTATACATATTTTCATTGTGTAATATGTTTAGTTAAATAATATTTGTAGTTTTTCAGTGATTTCAAAACGTATTTTGTATTCTGTACATTAATAAGAGGTAATCAAGAGTGTACCTCTCTAGAGCTAAGTTCCACAACTCATATATATAGCTGTACGTGTAAACCCTAATAGAGCTTCCCCAAAGCTATTGCTTACAAAGAATCGTAACATAGAAAACAGATAACATTTTCTTATACTAATACATTATATTGAAAACATATAAAGTAATTTTAAATAGTATATTTGGCCAACAACAGAAAATATTCATATTATTTTGAAGCCCTTTAGAAGAAAATATTATATAAATATCATTGTAATTTAACAGAAAAAAAAAATTAAAATCCTTCTAATAATATTATTATATAATAAAATATACATATTCATACTACAACAATGCGAATATATTGACCCCGTGACCCCTACCACAGACTAAACACATCGGCCTAACGGAGAGCATCAAGTCTGACAAGCGCAAGTTTGAGGTTTGGCTACACGGCAGGAGTGAGGTCTACACTATCCAGGCACCTAGTCTAGATGTCAAGAAAACCTGGACCCTGGAGATTGCTAACGTGCTTAGTCGGCAGTTTGCTAACATGAAGAATAGTTAGTAATACGTCGCTTGTAAACTTGTGTGTGTGTGTATAAACATGTTATATGTATGTATACACTAGTGATGTAAATGATGCTCAAATATAAAGCCTATTGCGGTCTCAGTCTCAGTTACCTAAACTCTCAACTCAATTCTGGCTTCTTTTTTTTCCGAAAATGAAAGTCTCAGCTCAGCATCAAAAAGCTCGGTATTATTTACACCACAAGATGATATTTACTATATTATTATTCACTGAATCGTGAAGTTGACGCAGATTATTTTTTTAAATTGATGTAAATGTGAAATATATAAAATTAATATTAAAATATAATTTCAAAAAAGCATCATTTCGTCTCGGTTCAGCATCACAAACCAAAAGTTTCAGCTCGGCATTATTTACATCACTAGAATACACATAGTATACATGTGTGCGTGAACATATTATATGTACATGAACAACGTATGTGTATAAACATGTTATATTTGCGTATAACCACAGGTCTATGTATTTTACAGAAAGTGAATGTTCGCCTGGAACGACTAGCTTACTTCAGAAGAGAATGTTTCCTCACTCTAAAAGGTACGTAATGAACGTCATGTAATGTATGTACACGTCTATATCACGACTACCTACCCCCACTATGAGCCCCTATCTACCCACCCCCACTATGAGCCCCATTACCTACCCACCTCCACTATGATCCCATACCTACCCACCCCCACTATGAGCCCCTACCTACCCACCTCCACTATGATCCCCTACCCACCCCTACTATGAGCCCCATTCCTAACCCCCTATTACCCCACAGTCTGCCTACCCACGCATCTCCCGTCTTATTGAGGGGAACTTCTATAGAGGAGGATGTAAAACCACACAAAACTGCCTGGTCGGATAATCTTCAATCAATGGTTTATATTCCATAACAACATTATAGTATAAGTTACAATATACATACTATATAGGTAAAGTATATATTAATATTATTCTAATTTGAATATTATTTTTTATATTTGAATATTGTTATTTATAAAATTGTACATTTGAATATTGTTATATATATATACTGTTATTTTAAACGTAATTCACAATTCATTACAGTCTTTGAATTGCGAAGATGAAGTTGTAGACTCAGATGAAGGTTGCCACAGTAAAACCACGGATTCGAACAACAGGTAACCACCACCACCACCACCACCTAGACCGCGCGCCTCTCTCCCCGCGCATGCAACATTCCTAACATTCCACGCCCCGCCGCTCTCAGATTCAGTATGGTGACGTCATCTGATGAAGATAAGGAATCATCGACCGGCTACATTAGCTCGGACATCTCCGCTGAGAAACTATCGGTCACTCTGGTTTGACCTCTGCGCTGCTGACCACTAGGGAATTGTATATAGAACTCAACCGTACATGTATTACATCTATCACACACACGTATTATTATCATCGACACACATTTATAGTATTTTCATTCATGAATATATAAATCATTTGAAATAAATAAAGTTACATCGAACATTATTTAATAAATAGTATTTGATATATAGTATATTATATATATATACATATATGTATGATTAATAAATTATTGAAAAGCAATTCCCTTTATTTTTTTTTATTATAAATTCATTATGATTAAAGAGATCTAAATCTCTGTCAATCATTTCACGGTGATTGTTGTTGTTGTTTTTGTTATATACGCACAATAAATAATTTGCATAGACATAGTTGTACTCACACTTTCACACACACACTGTGCGTGGCATATACATACATAGATCAGACGCGTGTATATAAATATAAAGTCTCTCTTCAATTCTTTCTAGTTGAATTTTACGTATACACGTACGTATACATATATAAATATATATACACACACATATATATATAAATATAATTGATTGTATATAATCGATAAATTAATAACATAGTATGTACATATCAGAATTATTTGTACAGTAAAATTGCATATATTCGTGTATGTGTTGTATAGTGGGTCTCCACCATAGCTTAACAATAGTGATTCTTCGTTCAGATAAATATAAAAAATACATATAATAATCATCATAATAATTATAATAATAATAATAATAATAATGTATAAGATAAAATCGAATATTATAGCCAAGTCAACAAGGAGTCTATCTTTTGTATTTCTGATTCCGATAATAGATCTGTACCCAAAGCGTTCTGTGTTCGGTGGAGTTGTTATTATATAATAAATCAACGAGCGCGTGCGTGTGTATATGTGATTCGCATTGTAAATAGATAAAAAGTGCGCTTGCGCTATACGGCTTTTAGTCGGTGGGTACGTACAAGATAAGCTAATGCCCCCTGGCTATTAAGCGGGTCATTAGAAATACTCGCCGAATTAGGAGTTTAATTAAATATTGGGTTATTCAAGCGATGGCTGTGTTATTGTACAGCGAGATTAGCGGTAACTTGTTTACGTGAAGGACACGTACACGGACATGACCTTCGAGCGTTACTCTATCAGATTATTATGGCTATATACTATAAGTGGTTAAGATAATCGTATCGTCTAATTAATATAGTACTAATAATGAACGCAATGGTTCGAACCACAGCGATAATAATTCGAGATAGTCTAGAACGTATAATAACGGCTATTATTTCTATGACAGTTCATCGGACGATAAGTTAGACATTACACTAGAACGCGCGCGTAGTCAACCA
>OZ025243.1:37969678-37977178 GCA_964019155.1 Osedax fenrisi
CATGGTTATATTAAAAATCATTATAAATTTAATTTAACTCTATAATAATAGTTGTGATATATTAGAGGATTTTGATGTTTTAATAATACCTATTAGAATAAATAATTATAGAATTATCATTCCAATATTTGAAAATTTAATTATAATATTTATATTCTATATACTATCATATAGAATTCAATTTTAAAAGAATTATAATATTAATATTAAGGCATTCATTTTATATAAACTAAAGTTTTATTAATTATTATATATTTTTTTTTAATGTGGTTGAAAATATATTAATCCAGGATATAAATATTATACATTATGTTCTATTATTAATTTGACACTGGATTTAATATAAATAATATAAATAATTATATGTATATGTGTGTTATATATATATATATATATATATATATATATCTAAGTATATATCAATTAACTAACCGAGACCACTATCTGCACTATTTTGTCTTCTATGGTCTAAAGCGGGCGCCGCCATAACTTGACCTTGACCTAAAAAAGGATCTACGCCATTCATTTGACCTTCAACAGTGAAATCACCAGACGAATTCGAGGGCGTATGAAGCATATCCTATGAAATATTATAAAAATTAATGTTAATAAATAAATGGTTCATATAATTAACCTACCGAATAATTATGAATGTAAATAAAGTATTAATTAATAAGCATTGGGTTACCGATAGCAAGCATTACAAGTTTAATTATACAATACGGTTGGGGGTGCAGCACTAGACATACAAGCATATCATTGTAACACAGTATGAAAGATAGATGATCCATTGTATGAGTGATTTATTCACCATATATGGTAATAGAAAATCAAGCTATGCATATTTCATGTTATGATAATACAATGCAGGATTGTGATACACACAAATATTAAAGCATTGTGGTTATTATTGCAGAAGGTGCTTTTTTATTTGGTTTTAATTACCTAAGTATTAAAGTTAATTAATTTGTTATTGAAATGTAAATCCTGGAATTGAAATTATAAAATAAATATTATATTTGATTAAATTAAAATAAAATTAAATAATAGTTATATCTAATAATAATATTGAAAATTATTTAAAATATAAAAAAGAGAAATCTGGTATATTTTTAATCAATTTATACATTAAACCTAATATTTTGTATATTTGTTAATATTAATTTTATAATAATAAATGTATTTTTATATGAATCTATATTTAGATAATGGATTTTAAAAACCTTAGAAAAATAAAAACATATTTTTGTATAGCATAACATAATTATTAGATACTATTTTTCTATTAAAAACAAATTTATTTTAAATTCACTTTTAAATTAACATATAATTATTCTAAATTAATTTATATTGATTTTCTTTTACAATATTTTGTTTTCTGATATAAAAAAAATATTAAATTTATTAAACTCTGCATTGATAAATTAAATTTGATAAATAATAAATTTATGTTGAAATAAATATATATTTATATACAAATATTTCCCAGACAATAAATAGAATAACACAATACTAATGCTATAGTCATTCTGAGACTAGACTTTTCAATTGAATGAATTATAAGCTATTCTTTCATATTAAGCACATGCACAGGCTGAAATTGTTACAGAGAAGTTTAGACTTTAATTGAGATTTAACCGGTGCTATATTGAGGTTTTGATTAAAGACTTGAAAATTGTAAAGTCTAGTATAACATTATCCACAATATTAGTTAACATTATTTTATTAAAAATTAATTTATTTTGAATTAAATGGCAAAAAAATGTATTAAAACATACTTATTATAAATTTATTTTTATTGATTCTTTTAAATATATTGATTTTTATAAATGAAATTAGGATACACTATTTTATTAATGTTTGCATATTATAACTTATTTTACATTGATAATAAATGTTTAGGAATATATAATTTGATATGTATATAATTTAAATTAAAAAAATATCATCTAATACATGACAATCAAATATTTTTTTATTAACCATATGTGATAATTATAATATAAAATAGTTTAATTTTGTAATAGTTTATTCAAAAATAGTTCATTGAAAAAAATATACTGAATTTGAAAATTCTAGATATTATCTAATTTAATATAACTTATTTTATGTCGATAAGAATATTATAATACATAAATGAGATTTTATTATTAATAAATAATAAATTATTTGTTGATGACATTATAATAGTATATAACAAATATATACTATGAAAAGTAAAGTAATCTATTAGTAATTTAATAGCTTTGAACTATAATAAACTATATTTTTAATAAATAAGGTAAACATTGCAAGATATATAATTTGTTTACTTATTTGATAAAATAGTTGGTTTAGAAAAATATTCATAAATTATTAAAAGTTAGTGGACATATTACAATTAATAATTGTTAATTATTTAGCATCAGTAGTAGCATCAGTAGTAGCAGAAGTTGGATTAGCATGCTGGATTAGTAATCCTGGTGTATAGAATATGGAATGAATACCTGAAAACTAGAGCTAGTGAAACTCTCTTGGCTTTGCGTTTGTGTATTACGCATGTGTATAAAAGCTCTATTAGTGTCTGGGGAACCAGTCTTTAATGCGACTTCCTATAAACGCCATAGTAATGTGCCGTGTTTAAAACAAGAATATGAGGATGGATATCTATGTATACATTAAAAATACACTAATACTTTACAAAAAACGCTAAATTATTCGGTTTATAATACTTTTTAATTCACGATTCTCGTTTATTTTAATTTATATTAATTACGAGCATGCTTAGGAATAATAATATCTATTAAAAGTATAAATAAACCATTGTATAATATTACTAGATTGTAAATATATCATATAAAATAGTCATGCTAAAAATAGATTTGGTGAACATAGTAATAATATATATATATATATATATATATATATATATATATAAATATGTGCATGGATTATTAAATGGTGGTAATAAATTAGACTATTGAATATATATATATATATGATAGATATTAGTTTAGGAATATTATTAGATAAATACAGTATATATAAATGTATTGATATATATATATACATGTATACATTGATTACTAAATGGTTGTAATAAATTAAACACGGTAGTGAATATATATATATATATTATATCAATAACTATTATATAATGAATATTATTATTGTATTGCAGGATATATTCTATGGTAGGACCGATATACACATATAAGTACACACATGCACATACACACAAACTAGTTTACAAGTTATAGTGTAGCTAATGATACAGAGAGTAAAACGTTAGCTGTAAAAAACATATAAACAAATGTGTTCATGTCAATATGCAATACATGATGTAGCTATATTTAATATGGTGAATTACATATTAGCTTAAGTTTTAATATATCTACAACTATAGTAGTAGTAGTAGTAGTAGTAGTAGTAGTAGTAGTAGTAGTAGTAGTAGTAGTAGTAGTAGTAGTAGTAGTAGTTGTAGTAGTAGTAGTAGTAGTAGTAGTAGTAGTAGTAGTAGTAGTAGTAGTAGTAGTAGTAGTAGTAGTAGTAGTAGTAGTAGTAGTAGTAGTAGTAGTAGTAGTAGTAGTAGTAGTAGTAGTAGTAGTAGTAGTAGTAGTAGTAGTAGTAGTAGTAGTAGTAGTAGTAGTAGTAGTAGTAGTAGTAGTAGTAGTAGTAGTAGTAGTAGTAGTAGTAGTAGTAGTAGTAGTAGTAGTAGTAGTAGTAGTAGTAGTAGTAGTAGTAGTAGTAGTAGTAGTAGTAGTAGTAGTGTGGGTAGTGTGGGTAGTAGTAGTAGTAGTAGTAGTGTGGGTAGTAGTAGTAATAGTGTGGGTAGTAGTAGTAATAGTGTGGGTAGTAATAGTAGTAGTAGTAGTAGTAGTAGTAGTAGTAGTAGTAGTAGTAGTAGTAGTAGTAGTAGTAGTAGTAGTAGTAGTAGTAGTAGTAGTAGTAGTAGTAGTAGTAGTAGTAGTAGTAGTAGTAGTAGTAGTAGTAGTAGTAGACATTGATAAATGGTGTGTAATTCACAGTATGAGACATAGCAAAGGTATAAGGGTCTATGAATTAAGAGGGTAACCTGCTCAGTACAAAGCATGTATTATGTGTAGTGTTTGAAAGCTATAAATAACCCTCTGCCCCCCCCAGATAATTCACTTATTATAGGCTCGAATCACAGGAGCTGCTTTATATAATTGTAATTGAGTACTCTATTATAAGTCTAATATACATATATACATGTATATATACATACACATATATATATATATATATATATATATATATATATATATATATATATATACATGTATATATAAGTATATATATGATGAAGAGATACAGTGTTAAGAGATATCTACATGTATACATGCTTGTAGCAGCACTACTAAGATGATAGCAGTATACTATAATATGAACACAGTATACTATAGTAGTATACTATAGTAGGTCATAGTTTACACACACATACACATGCTGATAGGGGAGGAGGGCGACCTAGATACATCCTCTTTTAGATGGGGGAGGGGTGTGATAGGGCTGATAAAAGGTCAACTTGGACTAGGGTAGAGAACATTAGAGATTATATTTGATGGATCACTGTGATTACATGAAGTTATACACACTAGTGTGCCACACACACACACATACACACACACACACACTTGTATTCACTCTGACACATATACAGGCATACATACAGGCATACATGCACATACACAAATCCATTCACATGGAACATGCATACCATCACCCTGGCATACACACTCTCTATCTCACACACACACACACACACACACACACACACACACACACACACACACACATACTATAAGTTATGATGAACTAATGAGGTTATTCAGCAGCAGTAGAATCATAACTACACTTAACCAGCGTAGATAGAGAGACAATACCAGTAGAGATGATAGCAATAGAGACACAGCTATCATCTATCTCTATTATAAGTGTACACAAGAACAATGAATCATGACACCTCCTCACCTACAACTTTTAACACATTCTCTGTGGGTATTGTTGCACGGGTGAATGTTTATAATAAAAATAGATCAAATAAAAAATTGTGAGGGTGTCAAGAGGCAGGGGGGGTGAAAGGGTATACTACAGGAGAAGGTAGACTATAGTCTCTAGTCAGTATGTCTCCGGTGTGAACCGATTACATGTGAGTATTGGTGACAGTGTAGCAGTGAGGGTGGTAAGAGGGTTGGAAACGGGTTAATGGCTGCCTACCAGGAACTGACTGGGTTATTATATACAAATATAGCTATATATATATATATGGATATATATATAGCTATATACATATATATATTTATATATATATATATATATATATTTTTATATATATATTTATATATATATATATATATGTATATATATATACATGTATATAAATTTATATATATATATATTTATATATATATAGATATATATAATACACTACACATATACACACACACTCAATATGTATTAGATTATTATGTTCATTATTATAAGACTGCAAACTAGCAAAGCATGTGTAGACATTGAAGAACTGCATAGAGGTAGGATGGGGTATATGGGGAGGTGTGTAGGGGAATGAGGGTGGGGGGGTGGGATATACAGGGGAAGGCAGAGGGAAACACAATGATTAGTAATAATAATAATAATTGTGAAAGCAGTACTCTATAAATCATAAATTACAAGGCGAAATGAACAATAGATAATAATAATATCTACAATAGACAGAGACAGGCTGTGATGGGGGTGGGGGTGGGGTAGTGAAGTTCATAAACTGGAGAGTAAACAACATTGGGGTAAACAAAAGGCCTGGTGTTGTGTATGTGATGTGAATATTAATAATAAATGTGCACAGATAATAAATATATTAATTAGCCTTAGGCATTGTAATCATTGTTTATTATGTAATATCTATGAGATAAGATAAACACATTAATATGACTGTCTGATATATGTATAAACATACACACACACACAATTAAACACACGCACATACATGCACACACACACATATACACATACACACACATACATAGAAACATACATACACATACATACATTAGAATGAGATAGAGATAGTTATAAACAATATACAACAGCTAAATATACATGTAGACTTTCTCAAAATAATCATGTATAAATACATGCACACAACATTTATATATATAAATATATAAATACATATATCTATATATTATTATTTGCATAGCTAGATTTCATATGCTAATGCAGAATCTTAAAAGAGGATCATCCACAACAGATGCTTAATGATTTGCATATATCAATAGGGGGGAGTGGGGCCCATACATTTTAAACATTAGTGGACCAATGTGCAATTTAATTCTCAATCTCCTTATTGTATACAACCATTGTTTCATCATATAATCAATATATTACATATATATATAACATATATATTACATATATATTACATATATATATATATATATATATATGTGAATTTTATACATATAAATATATATATAAGAATAGTGTGTGAAAATTCAATTCACTGACACATAAAGATGTTTGGTTAGTACTACTACTACTACTACTACTACTACTACTACAATACTACTACTACTACTACTACAACTAATGGACACCCCTTTCAGTGCACGATTATGACAGTTAATGCAGTGCTTGATTAATGAATCGAGTAAGGCTGCTGCATGATTAGTGCTCTCACCTGACCGAAGTAAACACTACCAAAGAAGCTAGAGGAAGGAAGTTATCGCCTCGTTCTAATACACCGACAATAGAGTAACGGTGGTGATTTACTAGGGTTTGTGGTGGTGAAATAGGTGACTACTATTCATATATAGGTGGCGCTATCGGTGGTGGGGGTGTGTCATTATTACAACAATGGGTTTCACACACGCGCACAACACAAACAGGCATGCTAGGTGACCGTGTGTGGCACAGAGGTCAGGCCAAGGTCACGACGTACCTGTCTCGCTAGTTCCTCTTGTTCTCGGCACAGTCTCGCTCGTTCCGCCTGCACTCGCTGCAGTTCACTGGTGATGGATTGAGGTTGTCCCATTCTTACGGGACCTGTGAGGTAAGAGTAGGTCATTGTACCGCACTATATAGTACTGAGAGAAGTAAGAGAGTGAGAGAGTGAGAGAGAGAGAGAGAGAGAGAGAGAGAGATAGAGAGAGAGAGAGAGAGAGAGAGAGATAGAGAGAGAGAGAGAGAGATAGGGAGAGAGAGAGAGCGAGAGAAGAGAGTGAGAGAGATAGAGAGAGAGAAAGAGAGAGAAAAAGAGATAGAGAGAGAGATAGAGATAGAGAGAGAGAAAGAGAGAGATAGAGAGATATAGATAGAGATAAAGAGAGAGAGAGAGAGATAGAGAGAAATAGAGAGAGAGAGATAGAGATAAAGAGAGAGAGAGAGTGAGAGAAAGGGTGAGAGAGAAAAGGAGATAGAGAGAGACAGTATATAATATTGATAATAAAATTGTTATAAAAAGATTAGGAGGAGGATCAAGCAATAATAATAATGGATAAT
>OZ025243.1:37984678-38049678 GCA_964019155.1 Osedax fenrisi
CTTGATCATTATAATGAGCTAAGTTAGTTTTAACCATTAATATAGTAGCATTCACTGTAACGATATTACTAACTATATGGCAGGAGTGAATAATGCGTTATACTAATAATACTGTATAATTAGTATCACGTTATTACAGGCTTTAATATTATGTTTATAAAATAGTATTTTGGTATGATTCGAATCGAAATCTGAACAACGATTACAATTTAATTTAGACCATTTTTAAATTTAGATTATATCGTTAAATCTACGATAATATTTTATATTAAAATATAATATCAAATATCTCTATTCAATAATTCATCTATAATCGAATAATTAAAAATTAACAAATTTACAAAATGTAATCTATTTTAATGCAATGTAATGCAAATGTAATCACTGAGATAATAAAACAAACTTTAAATATACTATTATTTAGAATATTTAACAATGAGCGTTTACTTAAATATAACGCTGAGGTCATGTTGGTGTATATTCTTTCAAAAACCTCGCTATTTGCTAATATTCGCAAACATATAACATGATATATTAATGGTTATTATTTGCATGTGTGGCCTCGCATTAAGAATAGGTATATAATTATATGTTAATAATTATAAGTAAATAATAAAAAATGAATATGTTTAAATATGTAATATAGCTATTAGAAATATGGAATATATTAAAAAAAATTATTTTCAAATATTTTTTACAATTTTTTAATATTCATTTTATTTTTAAATGAAAATATTTCTATATTGATATTTATTATTATTAGTGCATTTAAATGTGTACACTAACAAGTAATATTTTGCAACTTAATTGTGTTTAGTTTTAAAAATTAAATATACAATCTTATTCTATTTCATATTATGCCTAAATATATTTTATTATTATTTAAAAACTTTATATTAACCCCTTAATAATTAATTTAATGTGAATACATTTTGTATTGAAAAATCTAAAAATAATTAATATACATAAATACAATTAAATTATTTTAATATTAGTTATAACTATGAATAATAAATTAATTAATAATTTAAATACTTATCATAGTTTTACTAATCCTTAGTTACTAAGTTAGTATAACTTATATTTATCTTATTATATAAAGCTTGAATTTGTAGAAAAATATTATAATAATAAATAAATAATATAGTCGTTACAACATATTATTATGTATTATATAATAGACTATTGTGTAGTGTATACTTATATAATATAGTTTTAAACTTATTATAAAATTAGTTTAAATTTTTTAATTTAATTTTAAAACTATTTAGTATACACCCTAGGTGTTCTAAATAGTTATGTATAAACTTTATACTTTATGATAAAGTTTGTAAATGAGTCAATTATAATATTATTATTATACTAATTATATATATTGTTATGTATATATTATTACTGTTATACAATTATATATAAAACCATATATAAAACATGATTTAAATAATTTGAATTATTTGAGTACGTATTTTTATGCGTAATAAGCGTGTTGCATGCATTTAATTATTACGATACTGTTATATGTTATATATAATAATCAATAATATATATCATAATATAAATAACTATTATATATGTAACGAACTTCATAAAATATAGTTGATCATTGCTATTTTTCCATGTAGGATTATTACTTGTTGTACTATTTCCAACTTCGTCGGTAAATTCTCCAGCTAAACTTTGTTGTTTCAAATGCATGGGAAGAGCTGCAGGAGCGGCACTCATTAAAGCATGGGGAAGCTGAGCTGGAGAAGATCTTGATCGGCTATGTGATATGTTAATGCCAGCTGTATTTGCAGCTAGACCAGATACTGGTCTAGTATGCACCGATTGAAATGACGATGAATCTAAACTATTATCCCTACTGTGTCTTGGTTCTGGAGGATTGAAGAAAGAAGCTGGCATATTCCGCGAACGAAATGAATTGTTTTGATTAGCATCTTTATCGTTTAGTACACTGAATAGTGCTTCTAGATCGGTTTCTGAATTCTTTCCAACATGAACCACTGGTAGTTTGCCAAGTTTGGTTTGTTCAGAAAACTTCTCCGTCATTTTGTGATTATTATATTCGAAATTATTGTTATCGGCCCATTAAAAGTGAAAGATAAATAACAATACTTAATAGTTATATATATTTTAAATAGTTTATCTGTACTTAAAATTCGAAAATATAAAAATAGAAACTTTTACGAAAACTCATAACATCCTCAAAAGTTCGATGTCACTTTTTATCACGTGACATGTTTACATTTGAGAACGTGTTGATAAGAACTACTTTTCAAAAATTAAATCCTTATTATATTATTTAAAGTATATAAATACACGTATACTATAATTACATAGATAATAGCAATTTTAATTTGTATCTAAATTATATAATTTAATGCTATATATACTTTGTTTATAGAACTTATTATTCTCGCGTATGTTTATTATGTATTCATAGGTCAATACTCATATAGGTTAAACTCATTCATCAAAAATAAAGTCAATAGGTTACAACTTGATTATAGATGGCGATACTGATATTAGATTTTATAGATAAATCCGAGATAAATATAATATTCATATCATATCATCCTGTTCGGTTTACATCCGTAATAGTATAATTTATTACATAATTACTCCTAAATATACTATACTAACAAATAACCCTATTTAATAGCGTATACTTATATATTCTATATATCTACTATATCTATTTATGTATACTTAAATATTCGATATTATTAAAAATAACCTACATAAACGTATATAATATGCTACCTGTTAATCATATATGTACAACATATACAACATATACTAATGCAAATAATATATATATATATATATATATATATATATATATATATATATTTATATTAATTTATCTCAGATGTTAATTTGTGGTGGTAGTTTCTTATGATATTATTAATATTATATATATATTTATTAACATACTTAATATAATATATATAACCTACCTACTTATGGCATTATATATTTATATATGGTAATTACCATTATAAGTTAACTTATATATAGGTTAACTTATAAGTTAACCTAAATATATGTAGGTACATATACCTACATAAATGCATAGTTGTTTGAATATCTAATAATATAAAGCTCATAAATAATAATTGTAGATAAGAAATATACAAATATAATTATAAAATATGCATGGTTACATTTCAAAACAAAATAATACTAAGATTAATTTATCATTGACGATGATTCATTGATAATTCCAATCCACCGGCTCCTCAGGTTTCGAATAGGTGAATGGTCATTAGATATAGGTAATGGTTAACTTCGCTTAATGGTTAGCTTCGAATAATCAATAAGTGGAGCCGAACAAAATCCAGATTGCCCTTTGCTAGGCATAGTATGGTAAGTTACCTATACACCTATACACCCAAGGTACCTACATTGTAGGTCCTACACCCGAGCAGGGTAACGTGAAAACATCGGGATCAGGGTGTTGGATGTGGCGAGGGGTTATCTTAATATCTATGATTGGACATTTTTCGGTGAGGCATCTTAACTCTGGTATAGGGTACTATTACTCGTATATGGAGTAACGACAACACGTTTTATATCATATATTGAAAGCAAAAATATGATACACGCACAAAAATACATTCCCATTCTGCATAGCTTGTTTCGCGGCTAAACAAGGAGTTCGTCCTGCAAATTATCAGACTGCAATCTAAAAATTAGATACTGAATTCAAAAACCAAAATATACTGTTGAAGGCAAAAATATATATTAATTTTGTAATCTTCAATACACAGAATCTACTAAAAACTGGGAAAATACCATAATTAATAACCTCTGTCGAAACTACTGGTCAAGATAGTATATGTATTCAGGAATATAGAACTATACATGATGACATTATCATAAAAGAATAATCCTATGGAAATTAGAAACTAATAACATGTTCAGCATGGACAAACAGTGTAGGGGAGAGCGGGGCAGGTTGACCATAGGGGCAGGTTGAGCCATCTCAATTATTTCTGCTATTAATAAATATCTTAATGCAATTTTTAATACATGTATACACAATTATATTTAGCATTAGTATAACAACTAAAAAATTATTTATTTTAACTAATTAAAATATTATTTAATTATTAATATTTTATGAAAATCTTGTTAGTGGGACAGTAAGTTTAACTTTGATATTATTATATATTTTGTAATAACATAGCAGTATTAATGGTATATAAATAAAGTATATTTAATATACTATATATTATAAAATAAATAATTAAAAAATTATCACTCACAAATTAATTATATTACTTTTATATATACTAGTGATATGGGGCAGGTTGACCATAGTAAAACTGGGCAGGTTGACCATAGGGTAAATCTGCCCCGTTTATCATTAAACATATTTATGTATTAATTTATTTAATTAATTAATGACTTATTTAAATAATAATAATATTTAATTAATTAAATATATAATTGAGTAATTATTTTAAATAATTAAATAATTAGTTTATATGCTGGATTAAAACATAGAGCATCTAACCTCTCTCCTAATATAACCTCTCGCCTTAAAAAGTGTCATTAGTTTTGATATTAATCTTGGTGCATATACTTGTTAAATAACTAATAAATATAAATATATAACTTTAACTATGTTTATTTGTTAAATATATCTTTAATTTTGCATTTTTTCTACCTGGCTCAACCTGCCCCGTCTAATGGGGCAGGTTGAGCCAAATTAAAAAAAAAATTAAAATGTAATTATATAATTAATTATTTATCATTACACTGATTTATGAATGTTTTTAATTGATCATAAACTATATTTATCTTATGCACTTTATTTTATTAAAATATATTCATAACATTATAAGATACATGTGTTTTTATAAAAACCGGCTCAACCTGCCCCGCTCTCCCCTACATGCTGATACAGGTGGAATTGGTCTACTCGTTAATTCAAGAGAATACAGTTCTCTCACTAATATTGAAATTATATCACCAAGAATAATGATGGCCACTTTCAATAGATATCCAAACACCACTCCCAGAAAACAAGAATAGCAGATTTAAATACTTTTTAATGCAGTAATATATGTTAAGACAGAATTAAATCAGAATTAAATCAGGTTTAAATACTTAATTATTAAAGCAGTAGATAGATGTTTTAAAAACGTTTAAATCAGTTGAATTAAAGCAGAAATTAAATTAGAATTTTCGAAAATCTTAAAATCCTTAAATTGTTTAATTTAAACTGTTAAAATTACTGCTTTAATAAGTATTCAAATCTGCTATTATGGTTTACTAGGCTATAGGAAATATGACTAATATAATTCTATAGCACAATAAATGTAAGCGAAGAACTTGAAGTTGAACAATTTTATTTGGAATTAGCATCCCTCACAAGACATATACCCAAAATCAATATGCTAGTAATAGTAGGTGATTTCAATGCACAAATTGGTTAGATACATAATTATAAGTTCTCCTATCACACAAATGCTAACAGAAATTGCAATATGTTGCACAAATTCATAAACGAAAATAACTAGCTATGTTTAAATACACACTTCCAGAAAAAATGTAGAAAATGATGGACACATAAAGCACCAAACAAGACCTCAGCTCGATTTGATTATTTCCTGATAAATAAGTAGTGGAAAAACAGTGAAAAAACTGCCGAGCATATAATTCGTTTATTAGTGTAGCATCGGACCACCGTAGTGTAACAGCCAAGATACAACTAACACTACGAGCTAATACAAATAGATCTAATACAATCAAGTTGTATGACTGGAGTAACCTAATAAACAATGCCGATACAAGAAATAAGTTCATAATCGAAGTTAAAAACCATTTCGATGCTCTGCAAAATAACGAAGAAACAATATCAGCCAATACAGTAACACCTATAGGTGTCAAAGTATACTTTGAAACTGCATGCAAAGAGTCATCTGCTAAATATATACCATTAAAGCAACAACAGAAGAAAAGGGCCCCCTGGAAAAACCATGAAATCTGTCAAAAAAGTGAGGAATTTACATACAGTAGCAACACTTTAAGATTCACAAATCTGTTCTGAAAATCAAATAAATTTAATAAAGCAAAAGAATAATTGACTTCTGTATATGAGACAGAACAGAGTAAATATATCAACAGAAAGATCAAATATATCGAAATAGCAGATGAAAACAAACAATCTTCTATTGCATATAAAATCGTAAATAAAATAAGTGGTAGAAAGAACTTGAATAGCGAAAACTAAAATAATCTAACAATGGAGAAAGAATCAAACTATGGCATAACAATTTCCAAGAACTGCTCGGAAGTCCACTTAACATAACTGATGATGATGAAGAGAAATTCTACCAATACATAATTAGTTGAATATCAAAATAGTTGTGTTCACTATACAATAACTTAACAATGCAAGCATCAATAATGGCAAAGCTTGCGGATTAGATGAAAATGCAGCTGAAGTTTTGAAACTGACAGCATTTCAAAATATATTGCTAAATTTCTGTAACAGTGTATATTTTCAAAATCAAATAATAAGATGGACTGCAGGATGTCTTTTACCGTTTAAGAAGAAAGTAGAAATTTCTCAGACTAACAATTAGGGATATTACCAATTACCTATAGTGGAATAATCCTAACGTCCATTGCAGCAACATTTAATAATTTCATGCTCCTAAATCGCATAAGACCAGAAATCGAAGTTATGATACGGACAAATCAGAACGGTTTCCGCCAGAATGATGAACTACAGGACAAATATTGAAAATCCGATCGGATCATATACATACGTCGACGTATAATTGAAAGAGTAAAATCAAAGAATCTACCTGCCACACTATTATTTGTAGACTTCACCAAAACATTTGATTCGCGGTAAAATGAAATATATTATCCCTGCATATCCACATAAATAGTAGAATCAGTTATGATAGTCTATCGAGATACAAGATCAATGGTCAGATCACCAGATGGATATACACCATACTTCGAGATCACTACTGGTGTATTATAAGGAGACACGTTTGCACCTTTACTTTTTATAATATGTCTAGAATATGTCTTGATAACAAACATATCGGTCTCACTATAATACAACGAATCAGTAGCCGACATCCTGCAATGTACATAACTGACACTGCTTATGCTGATGATTTAGACATTACGTTAGCCAACATTAAAGATGCAAATACAATGCTACATAAAATCGAAGAGGTCGCGGCTGAAATAAGATTACGTATAAACGCAGAAAAAACGGAAATTATCTCTCTGAACTATACAAATAATAATGGTATATAAAGACTAAAGGGCAAGATCATCAAACAAGTACAATATTTCTAGTATATTGGTAGCTATGCCGCATCTACTGATCATGATGTCAATGTAAGGATAGGAAGGCATGGGTAGCACTACATAATATGATATAAATATGGAAATATAATCTCTCTGTAAAGTTGAAGAAAATTTTCTTTATGGCCACAGTTAAATAGATCCTTGTATATGCTCCATAACATGGATATAAACATTTTATTTTGAGAAAAAGAGTGATGGAGCATATACAAGAATGATACGCGCTGCTTTAAATAAAATATGGTAAAATCTTATATGAAAATATCCCACGGTAATGATTACAATTAGAGAAAAAAGATGCGTTTCTCGGGACATTGTTGGCAAATCAGAGAAGAACTGATTATCGAAGTGTTTCTGTGATAATCTCTACATGGACATCGACAACCTGGAAGACGTACACTGCATAACTTAGATACCACAGCGGATGTACAACAGATGAACTGAAGACGGCGATGGCAGGTATAGATGAATGGAGAAAAAATGTCATACTATGCCGAGCAAGTTCGACCTGGTAAGGTAAATATTGTTAATATTACCATTACTATGTTTTATTGTTATCATAAACACTTGTGTGTAATCATAATAAGAGAAAGTCTCAAATTACAGACGCCTAAATGACTATTTGTAATAACATATTCAATATTCAATATATTTGTTTTAAATTTTGTAAATAGGATAATATTATGGCAATAAATAATGTTGCTATTTTAAATGTTGATATAATTGTATTGACAATAATATACAGGGGGTCAGATATTGGCGCATTATGTTTATATAAAATTGTATTGTGGTCATCTCAATGATAATTAAAATTATATTATGGGAAAAAAAAAAAAAATTGACTAGGTCCTAGAAATTTGTTATTCATCTTAACTTGAAAATATTTATTTTTTCTATAGAAATCATTAAAATTAAAATTATTCCTAGAAAAATATTTAAACAATTTTTTTTATAATCATATATAATAAATAATATTTACTAAATATATATTATACATTTATTAAGAATATAATAAACTTGATTTTTTTTTTATTAAAAACAAAAAACAATAAATATTCAATAAATAATAAACATAAAAAGTTCAATCCTAGAAATGATAAAATTATAAAGAAATTATTATTTAAAATTTTTTTTTTCTGCTATTCAGTTAATAATATTTAATTCTAGTACATATATATCGTATGACAAAATTCATTAATATATAAAATGTATTGAATTAATTTTGTATCTACTCCATTATAAGATTTCCTATCAATCCTATGTTAAAATTGAAAGTCATATTGACTATTCAATATTTTACGAATTAAGTTATTTTTTTTTGTATTAAATTATATTACATGTTTTCTATTATTATCTTACTGAAGCGATAAATTATCTGAACATTTTATATTTTTCAAGCCGCTCTAATGTGCGCGGCACATTATGCTTTATACCGACCCCTTCTATAATTTCTGACCCCTCTATTTATTCTTGTAAAATACGCGTAGAAATATTTGTAGTATTATAATATCCAACGAAATATCATATATAAATAGATTTAAAACATGTATTAGATAATAATATAACCTATATTATAATTAATAAATTGGATAACCTACATTTTGTTTCTCTCCTTTTTTTGAGAACAATTTGTATAGAACTATTAACAATTAAAAAATAGCTCATAATTATCCAAAATATGGGGAGACCTTGATACATTTAATTTAAATCATATAATAAAATCAAATTTATCAAATTAAACAAAACGTATTGTATATATATATATAGTAGCATGTATTAGTTGAAATAAAGATAGTTTTAAACTTTAAAAGTAAGTCATTATCAAAATGAACAATATATATATATATATATATATATATATATTGTTGCCTTTTAGTTTGAGTTTTAAGCTGTATAATATCAATATTAGTAAGATTCCTACAACATTATTATTTATTAATAATTATTGAAATAAAATTAATTCAAGTATTTGAAGTAAAATAATAAGAATAATTGCATATATGCCTACTTTTAAACTTAACACATATATGTGTTATATTACTATAGTAATGATAATTATAATATTAATAATTTAATATTAATATCTCATGGAGTTACATGAAAAGTTTAAGCATAATACTAAAGCGAAAACCCTCAAAAAGCTGCCGAGTTCATTCTAAAATATAATAATATGGCAAAAGATATGTAGGAAAGTAGATATGTATACCTACAAAGGTATATTTATTTTTTAACAAGTTTCAAATTATTATAACAAAGATTTTTTACTATAAAATTCTTTGTTATAATTATTATAATATAGAAATCCTATAATATGGATAGAAATAATATAATTTATAAAGTTAATGATGTTAAGCCAACCGGTTTAAAAAAAAGGAGTTTCAGTATGTTGAGTCATTACAAAATTGGCTTATTTACAGATTTCAAACAAAAAAGTAAACAACGTGGAATTATGTAGATCTAAATAAAAAATAGTTGAACATATTAATGATAAACCTGTAATCAGAGCTGGGCAGTATCGCCGATACAGTATCTATTAAGGCAAAAAATCAGTATCGTAGATACATTTGTATTTGTATTTGTATCTATTATAAAAATTATAAAAGTATTTGTAATCGTATCTATTAGTCATAAATAGTATCTACGATACGTATCTACGATACGTATCTACTAAGAAAATTATGTAAACAGATACATTTTATTAAATAATATATCATTTTGACATTATATGTATTTTATATTATCATATTATAAATTAATTTTAATGTATATAAATATATTATAAATCATCAATATATTTGTAATAAAATATCTTTTGTAAATATTGAAATTAATTCATTGTTAAAAATTATGATATATCAATTATAATGATATTCTCAAAAACCATTATACATGTATTGAAAACAAAGACATTATTTTGATAATCTATTTTATATACTAATTGATTTATAATTCAAAATTATATATTACTTTGAAAGATAAAATCATTTTAATAAATATGATTAATTCTAAATAATAATAATTAATAATATATTAATAATTTATTTTTTGTATATTTGATAATTTACAATATCCGTGTTGAACATTCGAAATTAAAGGTAGCTGATTATTTTGAATTGAAAAATAGTATATTATAATAATGTATATTTCTCTATAGTATATAATGGCTCATAGTATAATTTCAGATGAAATAAACGTTGGTATACCAGCGTGTGTACAACCTAGTACAACCTTTAGTGTATACACTAAAAGATTCATCGTGGGTATCATTAAATGTCATTAAATATCAACAAATTTATTCTATATCGTCTATTGAAGAACACGTTATAAGATGTAAATATGTAATACGTCCTTTTAAAAGGGGTATCCCACAACCAGTTTTTCCGGAAATAATGTCTGGAAATGTTTGCTAGAAAGTTATTTTCTAGTAAAAGTTAACTATAATTTTAGTTACTTTTTACCAGTTACCTAATTCGTTTAAGCACTTCCATCAACTACTTTATGGAAGTTTTCAGCTTGTAATTTATTTATTGAGAAAACCGTATGTTTTGAGATTTAACTTGAGTATTACAGTTGAGTCAATTGACCGGATATGGTGAAGTAGATCATTCCAGATTTTTGGAGCATAGACGGAGAAAGATTTATGTTGGGCAGATGTCAAATATGATAGAACTTGAGTTTTTAATTTGAATTTGTTTATTTTTTTTTGTTCGTAAATAGTTATGTTGGGAGTTATTAAGTTGGCAAGATAGTCTGGTTTGTTATGGTGAGTAGATCAATGTATGGTGAGTGAAATATTATAAATTATACTGGATTTTATTGGCAGCCAATGTAAGTTTGTTCTTAGAGGAGATATATGTTGTCTGGAATGTTTAGCTATATTGAATATAAATCTGATAGCTGTGTTTTGAAGGCTTTGGAGTTTATTTATTAGATTGTGAGGAGGCATATATGTCCCATATAGGGACATGAATTACAGTAATCAATGTTTAGAATGAGGGATGTAGCGAGAAGATTGCAGTATTAAAATTAATGAAGGGTATTATTGTTCGTAAGATCTGTAGTATGTAGTTAATTGACTGTGATAGTGATTTAGTCGGAATGTGAAATTGTAGTAGGGTATTGGGTAGATTAATATACCAAGAGTTTTTACTTTATTAGTATAAGAAATATTCAAATTGTTAATGGTAATTTGTGGTGGAAGGAATATAGTAGTAGATGTTTTAATATGCAATGATTCAATTTTAAAACTGTTTAGTGATAAGGAGTTGTTGGTGAGCCAGTTATGTATATCAGTAATGCAGTTGTTAAATAAATATATGTCATTGTTAGGGTTTATCTAGTTAGTAATTGTATGTCATCTGTATACGAGTGATAGTCGACTATAGATCTATAGTGGGATATTTGTCAATAATGTTAAATAAGGGAAGTCGATTTATATTGAATAGGAGTGGACCAAGGACAGATCATTGAGGTACTCCATGAGTAACTTTACGAGGTTTAGAAATTAGTGAATTTATACTAATTTGGTAAAAAAAATGACCAGTTTGGTATGCGATGAACTAATCTAGTGAAGTACCAGATATTCCGATCGAGGATAGTCCATTTATAAGGATATTATGGTCAAGGGTATATATGGCAGCTGATAAAGAAGAATGTAGTGAGTTACCTCATTACTTTCCGAAAATATTCGGGAAATATAGTAACTTAAAGGGGGTCCCACTACAACTTGCTAGAAAATCACTTTCTTGCAAACATTTTGGCATATTATTCTGTATAATGTACCTTGATATGTACTATCAAATTCGAGATCGATGAATATATATTATATGATATAATATATATCTATATAATTTATATCTATATATTTATATATATTTTATATAATTATAATGTATTTGTATCTACTAATATATATATACTAAGAAAATTCTGTATTTGTAATTGTATCTACTATTATTTTTTTTAAAGTAATTGTAGTAGTATATATTATAAGAAAAAAGTGTGTAATTGTAATTATATCTATTATACATTTTTTGAGTATCGTGCCCAGCTCTGCCTGTAATTAAGAATTTTGTGAAAAAAGATCTGGATAAAATATTAAGAAAAATAAATAATTATAAAAAATGCTTAGGCTTAGCTAAAATGCTTAGCCTACAACTAAATAATTATTATTTTATTTTTTACACATATAAAATACATATTGTTCCTACTATAATCATAGATATTTTGCATGTTAACATTTTATGTAGATACGAAATCCTATATAATAAATAATCATATTATGGCCTTGATCAAACTTTTGACATACATAAAATATTGTTCTAAGAAAAATATAACACTCTCAAAATCGTATAATTAGATGTTGTATATATATATATACAATTAATGAATGGATGAATTTATTATTACCGAATATTGGCTATAATAATCGGAGGGATACCCATATGCTATATTTAGCTTATACTAAGGATACCCTTAATAGTAAAATAATAATAATAATAATAATAATAATAATATTAGTAGTAATAGTATAATGGTAATAGTCGAGATATGGTAATATATATATATATATATATATATATATATATATATATATATATATATATATATATATATATACATATATCTTATATCGATAATGAAGTCACATAACGTAACATAATATTTAAAGTTATATATAAACATATGCACGCAGCTGTGCATTGCACAGTGTGCAAGTAATGTACCTTGAGGAATTGTTAAACTAAACTATGCGAGAAGTATCGGGTTGGTCAGGCCCTGGGTTGTTAAATCCATAAATAGCGTCACTTATACAGGTTGTTGGTTAGTATAAAAGTGCTAGTTATAATGTAAATTCCTATTAAACTATATAGTTTATATAAACTTTTAAATTGTTTATAAAGTTTTACTTATTATTCATATGTAAGAACTATAGTTCTACATAGTACTATAGTTCTACATAGTACTATAGTTCTACATAGAACTACGGTCTCATAAGACCGTAGTATTCGCATGGCGTCCGCATATTTATCGGAAAATCTGCAGCGCAACCGTGATCGAGATTTTCGTATATATATATATATACTAATATATTAGTGTTAGTTTGAATTCATATATTTCCATGTACACTTAAAATATTTCGTTGAATATCTATTGGTTATCAGACTAAAATCTGTAAAAATCTGCAACAATTTATATGTATAATTATATTGTTATTGGTATTGTTATTTTTATTTGTTATTGTTATTTTCATCCCATCCAGGAACTTAGATGAAGTTTTTCACTTATAACCTATGGCTCTAATGTCCGTTCGAAGCCGCTCCCATGTTAAGGCATCCATGGTTTTAATGAGAGCCGATCATTTATTTATACACAATTATATAAGATCACTTCTAAATAATATTTTAAGACCCATTTTATAAAATTAATTAATGGTCCGGACGAGGCTCGAACACGTGTCCTACTGCTTGTGTGTCTGACGCCTTAGCCACTGAGCCACCCATGCAGTTTTAACTAACTGGATATATATATATATATAGATATATATATATATATATATATCCAAATATATCATACAATGGGATGACCGTACAAGTAAGATTATATGTGCTTGAATAACAATTCATAGGCATAGTGTCTAGTAGAATTGTGGATAGAGTATTTAGTGAATGAAATACATCCCTTACCTTACCTTACCAGATCGAGCTTGCTCGGCAGTTTTTGACTCTCTTCTTCCATTCATATTTATTGTCCATCGCAGTTTTCAGTTAATTTACATTACACAGTGTATCATCCATGAGTTGATAAACGTATGTTCTTCACGGCCGTCCTATTTTTCTCTCACCATGGGTAGGTTGCCACCCAAGCAACCAAAATCATAAAATGTACATGTACAGAAACAGTTCTTGTGTACTAGTATTGGTAACAGTTTTTTGGTAAGTTTCTGTAATAGTTACGATGTACATGAACGCAATCAGGATTTTCGTACTATTTTCCGTAACCATAGTACATTGTACTAGTACACATCTGGATTTCCGTACTATTGTCTGTAACCATAAACCAATAGTTATATAAATAATAAAACAAATTTATTTATATATAAATATTTATTATAATTAGAATTATTTATTCGTCCTTTGAAATCTCTGTTTCATTTATTTCAAAATAATTGAAAGAGGTGGTGTCTTCACATATACAGTTGAGCTAATTTCTGTAATATTAAATAATAATTAGTTAAATTATATATATATATATATATATTAAACCTATACACTTTACTATATATATATATATATATATATATATTATATATATATATATATATATATATATATGTATATACCATATATATACAATTAAAAGTTGTATAGGTAATAATGTTATGCATAATTTGTATTGTTAACTGGCATTAAGTTAAAGTTCATCGGTTACTTATACTCTGCAATGCATAGTATGCATTCAAGTTCAAAGTAGAAATAAATACATCTAGAACTTTGATAAATAATTATTTATCTATAATTTATTAGTACCGCAATTTAAATAGCACTAATATGCGGCACCATAGTGCCACTATCACTGATTACTTTACTTACTGGGTATATATATATATAACAAAGTGAAGTTTATTCGTATATAACTTTATTGACGAAGACCTGTATAATAACATAAAAAATAATAATAACACAGTAATAATAATGATGACAATGACAATATGTACCAACCAGGTGAGACGCAGAACCTAAAGTGTATCAATCTCACCGAGCCGCATTCCTTTTATAGGAAACAAATCACACGAAATAGACACACGATAACAAATATAAAATACAAAACGAATAACAATGTATACAAATAATAAAAATTTAATTACAAAATATAAATCTACACATAGCTATGCAATCAACAGAGCGTGGAGCCTAAAACAATTTATGCATGCAGATATATCGATATTATGTAATGACCGAATGGAATTTAATTCAATTCGACATAAATGTATATTATATTAATCAATATATCTGCAGACTTCACTTTATAACATATATATATATATATATATATATATATATAACTTATATTCTATTTATATTACATTTAGGTATATATATATATATATATATATATATAAATATATATATATATATATATATATATATATTACTTTATTTATATTATATTTACTACATAAAACGTATACGTTACTATAGTACGATGTAACCACACACATATATATATATATATATGTGTGTATGTGTGTGTGGTTACTGATGCACTACAGTAACGTATACATTTTGTAACCTCTCTATTCAAACTACTAAATATGGTTACAGCCGTACTATAGTATCGTATACGTTTTGTAACCTATCTATTGAAACCACAGAATCAGAGAGAATTCTTTCTAGCTCTATTCAAACTAATACATATGGTTACAGCCGTACTATAGTAACGTATACGTTTTGTAACCCCTCTATTCAAACTAATAAATATGGTTACAGCCGTACTACGGTTTGTAACCATATGGTTACAGCTGTAATACGAACTGTAACCATATGGTTACAGCCGTAATACGAACTGTAACCATTAATGGTTGCATGAAATACACTTTTGGTTGCTTGGGCATAGACTAGTATCTGATGCCTGTTCGTACTTATTTCTCCAACAGTGTCCAGAAAAAGAAGCCTTTGCTGTCGTATCGACGTGCATATATCCAGTATATTTGCATATATTTCTTTATTGGTAGGATGGTCCTTCCAAGACCTGTTTAGTATTGCCCGTAACATGCGAGTATAGTTTCCACTTAGTCTTTTTTCCAGAACTTTTGTGAGTCTCCAACTTACTTTTCTCAATTTTATGTAGACGAATTGTAGCTTCGCTCACTTTACCAGTTACTATAGCTGGATCATCTGTATAATCGACATATGTAATTTTTATTACTGGATGTCTTCTGCTCTTTCTCTCACAGAGGGTAAAACCAAGAACATTATCTCGATCAAGTGACATTTTCAAGACATAGTCAAGACATATTATAAAAAGAAATGGTGCTAGTGTATCACCTTGTAACACAACTCATGTTATAATTATAAATTCCGTATCGCCATCATCTGATCTCACAATTGATGTAGTATCTTTATAATATATCATAATTGCATTTATGATCTTTTCAGGTATTCCATATGCTTTAAAAATCTCTGCCATCTTTCCTCGATGTATGGAATCTAAAGCTTTGGAGAAATCAATAAAAAGGAGTGTATACACTTTATATAGCTATAGCTTTTAGATTCTTTTCGTGTGCGCCTTCAATGATCCTTCTAACCGTGAGTATGTGACCAGTAGTAGATCTATTAGTTCTAACACCATTTTGGTTTTTTCTTAATATATAATCTACTTCTGGTCTTATTCTATTTAAAAACATTAGATTATACATCTTTGCATCTATACATGTTATAGTGATACCACGATAGTTGTTTGTAGAAGTTAAATCTCCTTTCTTTGGTAGAGATATTATACAGCCTTTATTCCATATACTGATAGTGTTTTGCTCGTATACTTCATTGCAGGAGAATAGTAATGTTTCTTGAAATTTGGATATTTTCCAGATTTCCACAGGAATTTTATCTAACCCGCATGCTTTTCCATTTTTGATACTTTTACCTATAGCCTTTTCTAGTTCACATTTCATAAAGATTCCAGTTTCTATATTCAACAAATTTGAAATATTTGTTATAGTTGATGTTTTTGATTCAGGTGGTTTTCCTAAAAGATCTTTGAAATGATTGTGCCGTAACTTTATTCTTTCTTCACCACTTGTTGCTTTTATCTTAGCTTTATTGTTCTTTTTCCTGCCAGTTATATCATTTACTACTTTCCAGGCACATGCTGATTTTTGGTTTGATACTGCAGCTTTGATTTCATCTATTTTCGACTGAAGGTAGATTTCTTGCTAAGTATCGTATGTATCATATAGTGCTTTTTGTGATAGATAATATGAATTAATATTTTCTATAGTTAGGCAAGAGTTCTTTAATTGAGCTGTGTTTTTAGCATATCCCTTTTTAAACATATATCGGGATTCTCCCAGGGAGATCTCTTTTTAAGTTTTTCTTTGAAGGGGATGATATCTTTCTCATGATATCTTGCAGTTTCTCTAAAATAAGTTTCAAAATGGTCATAAAAAGTATTTGTTGATATGTTGGATGTTTCATCGTTAAGATTTTCAAACTTTTTTAAGACTTCGCAAATAAACTTTTTTTGAATATCAGGATTCTTTAGAGTTGTCCAATCATATATTGGTGTTTTGATAGTCTTCTTTTTGTTTGATCTTAAACTTAATTTAAGATGGGCAGATACAATTATATGGTATGATGCTATACTTTCAAACGATCCATAAGATCTACAGTTTTTTCTGCTATTTTTCCATTTTCTATTAATCATTATATAGTCAAGCTGTACTTTATTTCCATTTGGTGACTTATGTGTCCATAGCTGGCCTTTCCTTTTCTGATAATAAGTATTAAGATATAGTAGATTCTTTTCTAAAATGTAATCTTTGAGAAAGATCCCATTTCTGTTTGATACTTCATGCAATGAGAACATGAATCCATCTTGAATGCCAAGATGAGCATTAAAGTCTCTAGAAATGATCAACACATTATATTTTGGAATTTATTTTGTGGCATAATTTAGAATATCACAGAAATTGTCTATTTCCATGGTATCGGATACGTTTGTAGGGCTATAACATACTATGATAGATGTTTGTGGGTTTCCATTAAAATTGACGATCATTATCCTTTTGGATACTAAAGTAACGTTTACAAGAGAATTAAATAATGTCTTGTTAATTAGAATACCGATTCCACCTGTAGCAGCGTTTACACTGTTTTTCCATGCTGAACCTGTTATCATATGCCATTCTCCAATATAATATTCTTTTGTATCGACTTCCTCGTGTATAAATCTATGTTCTTGCAAACAAATTATATCGAGTTGCGTAGCATTTGCTGATGCAGTTATTTCAGAAATTTTATTTTCATTTTTTAATGTCCGTACATTGAAGGAGGCAACTCGGAGAACTCTACTTGCTTTCATTAGAGATACATTTGTTATTGATTTGATTTTTACATTTACACTCAGTAGCTAACTTATCGACTGCAACCTGAGTAGTAATTGCATGACGCGCTCCTTGTTCCGCGCGACGAGCGATGCGGGATGAAGATATTTGGTAAGTCGTAGTCATTTTGCTTTCGATAGCTAGTATATAATGTGCCCCGCACATTGTGCGGTCGCTACTCCATACACATTTGCGTAACCCTGCGTGGGTGGCTAACAGGTACTGTGCCTTTCCAAAGGGCATCCTGGATTTTTGTCCGGCACAGCTTATTGGTTATTCGCTGCTAACAATTATTTCTAATGGCCTTTCCCCTATTCGCAACGTGGGACCCGATGGGTTGGAGTTGTCATCACCACATCCAAATACATCCCAATAGCACTTAAGTTCTTTCAAATAAATGTAGGTATACTCTGATAATTAGAACGGACATACGTAATCGAAATGAAAGAAGACGCGAAACAACATTCGATAAACGTGTCGATACCGATTATTGTACATCAACAGCATGCTGCTGCATAAACAGCATCAACAGCATCAATAGGATGCTGCTGCATCAACAGCATCAACAGCATCAACAGCATGCCGCTGCATCAACAGCATCAACAGCATCAACAGCATCAACAGCACCAACAGCATCAACAGCATGCCGCTGCATCAACAGCATGCTGCTGCATCAACAGCATCAACAGCATCAACAGCATCAACAGCATCAACAGCATCAACAGCATCAACAGCATCAACAGCATCAACAGCATGCTGCTGCATCAACAGAATGCTGCTGCATCAACAGCATCAACAGCATCAACAGCATGCCGCTGCATCAACAGCATGCTGCTGCATCAACAGAATGCTGCTGCATCAACAGCATCAACAGCATCAACAGCATCAACAGCATCAACAGCATGCCGCTGCATCAACAGCATCAACAGCATCAACAGCATCAACAGCATCAACAGCATCAACAGCATCAACAGCATCAAGAGCATCAACAGCATCAACAGCATCAACAGCATGCCGCTGCATCAACAGCATCAACAGAATCAACAGCATCAACAGCATCAACAACATCAACAGCATCAAAGGGCGTGGATAGCGGAGACCGGCGCCAAGCGGCCCCGTCGAGAAAGACCGATGTGAGCAGAAGAGGCTGCCTCAAAATACTACAGTGGAACGCTAATGGGATCAGGACCAAGATGGTAGAGCTCGAAGACCGAATAAGGAAATTCAATCTCGACATTATCATGATCCAGGAAACGAAGCTGAGGGCCCTGGACAAGAACCCTGCTATAAAGGGCTACTCTACAGTCCGAAAAGACATAGGCGTCGGCAGTGGTGGGGGACTTCTCTTTTTTATTAAGGAAGATATACCCTTCACAACTATTGACAACACGCCCAGTGCCCAGAATTCTCTACTGGATATTCAATCGATTGAACTGAGAGCTAAACCTTTCGTCAAGACTCTACTATCCAACGTCTACTGCCCCCCGTCAAGAGGAGCAAACCACGGTAACGAGTTTGAGATGTCGGAACTGCCTCATGACCGGAACGCAATCACAGGGGGCGATCTAAACGCACACAGTCATATGTGGGACAGATGGCAACCTGAAGACTCTCTGGGATCGAATCTCGAGGAGTGGCTGATGGAAAAAGATTTCTGCATCGCGAACGACGGAGCTGCAACAAGGACTAACCCAGGTACCGGAGGCAGCAGCGCGCCCGATGTGACCCTCGTTCACAGCAGTTGGTTGGATCGAGTGGAGTGGAGCACGACTGAATGCCTAGGATCGGATCACCTCCCCATACTCATCACCGTTGACTGTCAAGTGACAACTCTGAACGCCCCATCCCGTACCGAACTCAAATGGAACTGGAAGTCTGCTAATTTCCGATTATTTGCTGAATCGGTAGACGAAGCGGTGACAGCAGCACCAGCGGCCTTACACGAGTCTTCTCTAGACTCCAGATCCAAATTCCTGAACATGGCAATGATTGACGCGGCCAACAAGGCAATTGGCAAAGTCAAATGTAGTGTTAAGGGAAAGGAGTGGATGTCCAGGGACATACGAGAGGCTGTGAAGAGACGAAACGCGCTGAGGAGAGACATCACGAACAAGCGGGTTGAATGGATTGAGGCATGTATGACAGTGCGGGATATGATCAGAGAGAGTAAGGAGAATAGATGGAAGGAATTCCTCGAAGACTCTGACTCAAGCTCGAACCCCCACAAGATCTGGAGCACAATCAAGTCATTAAGTGGAAGGAATACAGCAAGCATCAGGAATGAAACATTGGTCCACGAGGGGAGGGAGTACATAACAAACAAGGCCAAAGCAGATGTCTTTCTACAAAGGTACGCTGCGACCAGTAGGTTGAGTATACCCAAGGAATGCCGAATTAAGAATTCAGTGCGCCGCTCCCTAATAGGTCCAATAGTTGAGGATCCGAGCTCTATACCATTTAATGCCGCAGAAATGTCCAACGCAATCACAAGGATGAAAGTCAAAGGCGCACCAGGGAAGGATAAGATTCACCCAAGGTTCATCAAAGCCATGGGCCCAATCGCAGCCAGCTTCATGCTGCGCATTTTCAATGATTCATGGAAAACAGGATCTTGCCCGGCTTCATGGAGGGAGGCTATAATTGTCCCCATATTGAAAAAGGGTAAGCCAGCAAGTCAGATTGACTCCTTCCGCCCAGTATCGCTCACATCCTACGTGGCAAAAACCATGGAGAGAATGGTGGCAAGCCGCCTCTCCTTCATGGCAGAGTCCAATGAGTGGTGGTGCCAGGACCAGGCTGGTTTTCGGACCCTCAGATCCTGCGAGGATCAAGTCCTCCGCCTCTCCCAAGCAGTCAGTGACGGTTTCCAGACTCGACCCGCTAAGCGCTGCGTCCTCGCACTACTGGACTACAGTAAGGCGTATGACACGGTATGGCGGAATCGATTGTTCCAGCTGATGATGGAGAAAGGCGTATCAAGGACTATCGTCCGATGGATCAGAGGATTCCTCTGCGACAGAAAGGCAGCTGTTCGGATCGATGGGGTTATCGGCGCCAGCAGAAAGATGCAACAAGGTGTGCCCCAGGGAGCTGTACTATCACCCCTACTATTCCTCTTCTATATTAATGGTATTAGAGAAGAAGTCCCGAGCGGGGTGAGCGTCAGCATGTATGCGGACGACATGGCGATCTGGAGTCAAGACCGCGATAAGACTGTTGCTGAGAGCAAGGTACAAGAGGCGGTGCACAGGGTATCGGAGTGTAGTTATCTCCACAAGCTAAAATTGAACACGTCGAAGTGTGAAGTGTCGTTCTTCACTTCCGACACTCATGAAGCAAAGTGGATTCCGTCGATTACCCTCGATAACCAGCCCTTCATATTCAAAAAGACTCCCAAGTTCCTCGGGGTCACCTTTGACCGCTCGCTATCCTTTCGGCCACATGTCGACTCTGTCAAGCTCAGAGTGATGTCCAGGATCCGGATCCTATCCTCCCTGTCATCCAAAGAGTGGGGATGGAGCAGACGATGCATGACGCGGATATAAACAGCACTGATTCACAGCACACTGCACTACTGCGGCGCGGCTTGGCAACCGTGGCTCGCGAAGTCGAACGTTGCCATCCTGGAACGAGTACAGAATCGGGCTCTACGTATCCTAACAGGTCAACTGGCTGACACACCTCTCGAATGATTACGCATGGAGGCCGAGCTAACTTCCTTCGAGACGCAGATCAGGCGTAACTGCATTGTTGCCTGGGAAAGGTCAGCTAGGCTCCCCGCCGGCAACCCACGCCACAAACTGTTCACCTCGCCTATCGAGCATAAATGGAATAGGTCGAGCTTCAGTACCCTAGCTCAAGCAGAATGTGCACGCATCGGCCTGGACCAATTGCCTAGAGAGAGGTTTGCTCCAAAGAAAGCGCCACCCTGGAACTGGGACAGAGAGCCAACATGGACGGTAGATACACGACTAAATGGCGGCAGCGATAAGTCCTGTGACCAGAGAACCCTGCTCACGGACACAGTGGACACCATCGCGGCAGCCGGAGAAGTGGAGATCACCATCTATACTGACGGATCGGCGGAAAGAGGATATAAAAACGGAGGCAGCGCAGCAGTAGTAACATCAGGCCCAGCCACTGACCCAGTCAAAATCACCTCCATCACACGCAAGGGAAGACGTCTCACGTCGTCCTATGAGACGGAAGTGACAGCGATGCTACTGGCAGTTGGCTGGATCAAGAACCGCGAGAACCAAGGCCCCTTCATTATCTGCACCGACAGCCAGTCAACCCTGACAGCACTACAGTCGCCTGGATTGAGCGATGGTTCAGACCTAGCAGAGACCCGCCGAATCCTGAACTCGTTGAATACACGTGTTTCGCTACAATGGGTCCCCGGCCATATAGGGCTCATAGGAAACGAGTGGGCGGACGTCGAAGCCAATGCAGTGGCAGCTTCAGACGAAGAACCAGCGGCAACGGATGGTGGTATAACCTTCCAGACAGCCAAAGCCTTCACTAAGAGAGAAACGATGGACCCGGCCATAAGCCACGAGAGAACCAAAGCGGTCTTTAACGGCAAGCGAGCCCCAGTCTCCCTCTCTAGAAAGGATTCGGTCCTACTAGCCCAGCTCCGCAGTGGCCAATGCCACAAGCTGGCAGCATACCGAAACATCGTCGATGCTGACTCCTCCGCGACCTGTCCACACTGCCAAGGAGCCCCAGAGACGCTCGAGCACTGGCTCCAAGAGTGCCCGGCCACAGCTCGAAGACGAATCCGTGAGTTTGGGGGAGCGGCGCCCCTACTGTCAGCCCTGATTGAACAACCAGAGGCTGTAATAGCGTTTGCGCATGGACTCCCGTCCATGTGAACGCTACGCCGCGAACAACAACAACAACATCAACAGCATCGACAGCATCAACAGCATCAACAGCATCAACAGCATCAACAGCATCAACAGCATCAACAGCATCAACATCATCAACAGCACCAACAGCATCAACAGCATCAACATCATCAACAGCATGCTGCTGCATCAACAGCATCAACAGCATGCTGCTGCATCAACAGCATCAACAGCATCAACAGAATCAACAGCATCAACAGCATCAACAGCATCAACAGCATCAACAGCATGCTGCTGCATCAACAGCACCAACAGCATCAAGAGCATCAACAGCATCAACAGCATCAACAGCATCAACAGCATCAACAGCATGCTACTGCATCAACAGCATCAACAGCATCAACAGTATCAACAGCACCAACAGCATCAACAGCACCTGCTGCAGCAGGTTAACAAATAACTTTACAAATGTTAGATCTACGTGTAATATAAGAAGCTAAATGACCGATAGGTGTGTGCAAACCAATGTTTGTAGCAATCAAAGGGAACTGAAAACTTATAATTGATACTAGTATCAGCTGATATGACAACACTTAATCAAGCGATGAAATGGAATCACACCCGATGGCCCTCGTCGATGGTAGTTTATCCTATAGGATCAAGGGACCTGTATTTAGAAAGTTGGATGAAAAATCAGGATTCTTGAAAATTCTACTATATACAAATATATGTAAATTTACAATAAGTTTAACTCGATGGCATATTTCGATAGAGATATTTCTACCAGAAGTTACCTTTAAGATTCAATATGTTACCGTATATATTTTGTAAGGAGATACGCAACATAAATTGTAGTTTTAAATTTATTAATATATTATAAGTTGTATATTGGTTACAGGTGATAACAAAAAAGAACACGATATAAATTTAAAAGAAGTATTGAAACATAATTGAAAAATCAGGGATGATAAAGAGAAGCTGAACACAAGTTTGTAAAAAGTGAAGTTGAATTTGTTGTGGTTCAAAGTCAGCGAAGATGGAATTAAAGTGGTAAAAGAGGATGTCGACTTTCTGAGACCCAAATATACGAAATCAGTCCGAAGTTTACTATAAATTTCAAACTGGATGGTTTAGCCCAAATATATACGAGTATACTTGCCCAGAAGCAACCCGCTCGACACAGTAAGTAAGTATATATACTGGCCCTGTAAGATAATTACTTAGAAATGATACATCGTGTGATGCAATGAACATCGAGAAGAGAGAGATATAGAGAGAAAGAGAGAGATATATAATTAACTCTAAGTGTAATTATTTTACACTATATATATATATATATATATATATATATATAGACTAGGGTGGGTGGCCGGCGTTGCCCGTGAATGAGACTATTTTAGGTGTAGGTGTAATGGGTTAGTTGAGACTATTGGGTCTTTTTTAGATTTTTATATAATGTTTTCTAGCAGTCAGTGGGCCGTTATTTATCCTTTTTTTATTGTAATGAAAAAAAACAATGATAATTTCATAATGTATTTATTAAAACAAAACTTTAACTACTTTGGTCTACTATTACTAATGAGTAAAAGTATTTAACCCAACCTAACCACAACTGTGAAAATATACTTTTATAGGTTCACTCGGGAAGTAATGCAGCTAAAAAAAATCTACCAATATTTAAACTTAACCCAACCTAACCACAACTGTGAAAATAACAATATAAATAAATATGCTTTTATAGGCTCATTCGGGAAGTAGTGCAGTTAAAAAAAACCTACACAAATTAAAACTTAACCCAACCTAACCACAACAGTGAAATATATTTTTATATGCCTATCGGGAAGCAATGCAGCTAAAAAACCTACACAAATTAAAACTTAACCCAACCTAACCACAACTGTGAAAATATCCTTGTATAGGCTCACTCGGGAAGTAATGCATCTAAAAAAAACCTACACAAATTAAAACTTAACCCAACCTAACCACAACTGTGAAAATAATAATATAATTGAATATGCTTTTATAGGCTCACTCGGGAAGTAATGTAGCTAAAAAAACCTACAAAATTAAAACTTAACCCAACCTAACCACAACAGAGAAAATATACTTTTATAAGCTAACTCGGGAAGTAATGCATCTAAAAAAACCTACACAAATTAAAACTTAACCCAACCTAACCATAACTGTGAAAATAACAATATAAATTAATATGCTTTTATAGGCTCACTCGGGAAGTAATGCAGCTAAAAAAACCTACACAAATTAAAACTTAACCCAACCTAACCACAACTGTGCAAATATCCTTGTATAGGCTCACTCGGGAAGTAATGCAGCTAAAAAAAACATACACAAATTAAAACTTAACCCAACCTAACCACAACTGTGAAAATAACAATATAAATGAATATGATTTATAGGCTCACACGGGAAGTAATGCAGCTAAAAAAAATCTACCAATATTAAAACTTAACCCAACCTAAACACCCCAGCAAACAAAAATAGTAACATTCATACCACACAGTAACTTACGAGTAACATTAGAGTAACTTATGAACAACATAAGTTACTCAGGGCCGGCTTAAGGGGGGGACAAACCGGGCAATTGCCCGGGGCCCCACATTTTGGGGGGCCCATGAATTATTTGAGAACATATTTTTTACTATTTATATAAAAAAAAAACTTCTTAACTATATTTTTCTTAATTTTTCTGTATATATTATTAATTCTAATTAAAAAAATAAAAATAATATAATAAATTAATTAAATATGAGTTATTTAGACTGATTTGAAAAGTGAATTTTACAAAAATTTCTAAATTTACACGAAGAAATAGTGGAAACAAATACATGATATTGTTGGAGCACATGCTAATAGTGATAACCATAGATCATCTCAATCTCTGCTTGTCAGATAAAATATTATGAAAATATTTGATAAATAATTGTTTTTTAAACTAGAAAGTGATAAATTATAAACGTATTAAGTGAATATTAACCATAATTGAATCTTAACAATTTATAATTCTATAATCCTAAATAGTTTTTACGAAAAAAAAAGTATATTTCTTATATTAAAATTAAATATGAGATATATATTAAGATATATGTTAAGATATATTTTATAACTATGATTTCTGATATTTGTAAAGGATTATATTTTTTATAAATTACGAAAAAAAACGATATTCTATATAGATTAATAATTTGTATAGTAATTAAAACTAATTAGATATTTTCAAAATAATTTTTCTCAATCAATAATTAATTTTCTCTATCTACTTATCGTATTAATAAAAGGTTTATCTTCTCATAGTGTATATATTATTATAATTTTGTTAGTGTAAATAATATATATATATATATATATATATATATATATATATTCCTCAATACGTACTACTTACTGTATAACACGACTGGATCACCCTAATACAACATATCATAAATAATCGCGTATGTGGCTACCCTTTTCCCTTAAGTGTAAATTACGTATACTATCTATAATACATAAATCAGTATATTCTTTCACTCCTAGCTATATCTCTGATCTAATTAAAAAACGTACAATATTACCTTCTATTAGTTACCAAAATGCTCATCTAATTCTCCCAGAACTCTATAAAACTTCCATAAGTTCAATAGCTTTTAAAAATTCCGGTCCCACACTATGGAATTCCCTCACTCCTACCATTCGTTCTATTAGATAAAATCATCCAAATTATTATTTTTATCCATGTTATATTCAAAGTATATTGTTAGCGTATATTATTATTAAATTTTTGTCGTATTATTATCTTATTATTATAATAATATATTATTATAATAATAAGATAATAATAATACGACAAAAATTTAATGCATGCACATTATACGCTTTATTATAATGATTATAAGATATTTATAGTAACACAATATTGTATATTCTCACTTCAAGTAACACTTGGGGATATAATGCAGCTAAAAAAAACAGAAAATAAAACCAAACCTAAGAAATCACACAACCCCGAAATAAAAATTTGATATTCTAATAATAATCGGCGGCCTTCCTTCAGATTCACGATCAACTGATATTTCATTAAAAATATTACGTTCATCGTAATATGTTATCAACGTAACGTTGATTACCTTATTTGAAAAAATGATGATAAAAATGTACACTAATGATATGAGTACACAATTTAAAATGTATTTTATTATTATAATAATTATGATATTATAATACGTATCCGTATCTGTTACAAAAAAGTAACAGTTATAATGATAATAAACATTGTTTACTTCCGTTCCAAATATGAAAATGTAACCCCTTATTAAATTGATATAAATTTATTTAATTTACCCTCTATATTATACGTAAAATGTAACTAAATTGTATATTTATGATATATATATTGAATTCGTAATTTTTATCACTAAATTTATATAAATGGAACTCTATATTACGCGTAAAAGGTACATAAATTGTGATATTTTTATAATAATAATTATTATAATTATGATATAATTTAAACTCTATTAGAATAAATATAGATACTATATATTATATATAGTCTATATAATATAGTAATATAACATGAATCGTAAAAATTACCTAAATTGTATATTTATTAATATATTCAATATAATATTATATTCGTAATTTCAAATTAAATTTTCAAAATTTAGAATTTCAAAATAATTTTTTCACTAAAAATATACCGATAGTAATACTAAAAGTATACTTAAAGTATACAATAAAGCTAATTTAATTAGTAATTAATTATTAAATTAATAATAATGTATTATATTATAATTATATATATTATAATAATTATAACAATAATTCTTATTAAATTTATTTAAAGTTATTATCTTATATAATTTTGATAGATAATTATCTAATAATTAATTATTATCATAATATATATCACAATTGTATTATTATAAGTTATTAATTTTTAATAAATTACAATAGATTATATTATATACATTCTGATATGTATACATTGGGATATACTAGAACCCGGTTTTATACGGTTTGGATCCGGTTTTATCCGGTTTGAATATAAAAATTGATAAATAACATGTTTATTGTTGATTATAACTACTATTGTCACTTATGCATATTAATATTTATATATTAAATATTATAATAGAGTTTAAGGTGAAAATAATCAGTGTCCATCATAATATACACATTAATCATATTATTTAATATTTTCAATTTGAAAAAATAATTTTCTACCCGGTTTTAATAATTTAAATGACAGCTGATATTCAAATATATTGCTAAATAACATGTTTATTGTTGATTATAACTACTAATATCACTTATACATATTAATATGTATATATTAAATATTATAATAGAGTTTAAGTTGAACATAATCAGTTTCCAGCATATTATACACAACAATCATATTATGTTCTACCCGGTTTGAATAATTTAAATGACAGCTGATATTCAAATATATTTATAAATAGCATGTTCAATATATTGATAATAATAATTATAATAAACTATATTATAATATTTAATATATACATATTAATATGTATAAGTGATATTAGTAGTTATAATCAACAATAAACATGCTATTTATAAATATATTTGAATATCAGCTGTCATTTAAATTATTCAAACCGGGTAGAACATAATATGATTGTTGTGTATAATATGCTGGAAACTGATTATTTTCACCTTAAACTCTATTATAATATTTAATATATACATATTAATATGTACAAGTGATATTAGTAGTTATAATCAACAATAAACATGTTATTTAGCAATATATATGAATATCAGCTGTCATTTAAATTATTAAAACCGGGTAGAAAATTATTTTTTCAAATTGAAAATATTAAATAATATGATTAATGTGTATATTATGATGGACACTGATTATTTTCACCTTAAACTCTATTATAATATTTAATATATACATATTAATATGCATAAGTGACAATAGTAGTTATAATCAACAATAAACATGTTATTTATCAATATATTTGAATATCAGCTGTCATTTAAATTATTCAAACCGGGTAGAAAATAATATGATTAATGTGTATAATATACTGGAAACTGATTATTTTCACCTTAAACTCTATTATAATATTTAATATATATATATTAATATGTATAAGTGATATTAGTAGTTATAATCAACAATAAACATGTTATTTATCAATTTTTATATTCAAACCGGATCCAAACCGTATAAAACCGGGTTCTAGTATATCCCGTATAAATTATGGCTTATGGAACAACCGTGAAATTTATAAACCGTACGAGAACAACCGTTAAATTATCTTTCGTGAAATATCCAACCGTGAAATATAATATCCGTGAAAATACAAACAGTTAAATAATTATAAATATATGTTTTATATTGATATATATTATGTATATATACTTATAACATAGTCTATATATATATTAAGTATGTAAATAAGTATAAATATTATAAAAATATATATGTTATTATGTAAAATATAAAACCTAAATTATATAGTATATTTTTGGAAAATTAAAATCTAATTATACTCTTAATTAATGTTAACTGTGACGGTATCCAATAACAACTATAATCAAAGATTATAACAGGATACTGAACCCTGACATGTAAACATCACTCAATTTATATACGTCATCAACTAAACTAAACTTTATAAACTAATACATATAATCATACTATCCGGTCAACTAAAGCAAGGTAAGCAACTATTAGCATATTAGTAGCTTAGCAAATATTAATAAGCCTTAACACACGACACGTTATATGGTGACAGCGGCTATTATATCGATTATAATAATTTTTATAAATTTTTTCGTATAAAATATTTATTTATTTATTTATTTATTTATTTATTATTTTGAAAAATTGATAATATTAATTATAACATATATAGATATTATTATTTTACTAAATTGTATTCACGGAATATAAAATACAACATAAGTAATGGCAGGATTAAAAGCACCGGAAGAGTTTGATCTAGATAGTTCTAATGCGAAACAAGAATGGAACACTTGGATAGAACAATATGACCTATATGCGTGCGCAACAGAATTAGATTCAAAGGACGAGAAAATACAGATAGCAATTGACTTGCATTGGTGCATGTGGACGCAAAATATATGCAACGAGCACATTGGATAAAAAGGACAAAGCTATCATGATAAAAGTAAAGGAAATGTTTAATAAATATGTAACACCTTTAATAAATATACCATACGAAAGATGTGTATTTAATAGAAGAATTCAACAGCAGCACGAGACATTTGATCAATTCCTAACAGAAATTCGGAGGCTAGGAAACAGATGTGAATTAGAGAACATCACCGCAGATGAAATACTGAGAGATAGGTTATTACTAGGATTACGCGATGAAAACCTAAGGAAACGACTACTGAAAGACAACAAATTAACATTAAAATCTTTAATAAATAATTGTCATCTAGATGAAACTGCAGAGGAACAAGATTATTCCATGCATATTAAGCAAGAAGTAAACTATATGAAAGAGAGAAAACCCTACAAAAAAGCAGAACAAAGTCATGAAAAACATGCAAATAAAAAATTGTCGAAATGTAAATTCTGCGGAACCGAACATGTATGGAAGAAAGAGTTGTGTCCGGCGTTCAACAAAACGTGTTCAAACTGTGGAAAACTAAATCACTTTAGGAAACAATGCAGACAACAAGGGAAACGAAGAGACGAAACCAATTGTATATATACAGTTAGCGGTAAAGTGGCAAGTATTAAAGAGATTGCCATAGAAAATCAAATAACTTTGAATACGAAATATGGGAAGATCACGTTACAGATAGACACCGGGGCCACATGCAATGTAATACCAAAACATATATATATTAAGTTAACAGGGGATAATACACTGATGAACATAAGAGCATCAACTGTGAAACACATATCAGTATACGGAGAAGGCAAGTGGCCAGTAGTAGGAGAAATTCTATTGGCGGTAAATCGAAAGAAAGAAAAATGCACAATACGAGGATTAGTGGTAGAAGGTAAACAATTTCATCCTATATTAGGTAAAAGGGCCTGTGAGAAGTTGAAATTAGTGAAAATAATTGATAATGATTCCATTAATCAGATAAAATCAACCGAAGAACTGATGACAAAAGAAATGATGGTGAAAGAATACAAAAAAGTATTCAATGATAATGTAGGAGAACTGGAAGGAGAATACAAAATTAAGATGAAAGAGAACGCAAAGTCAGTGAAACACGCACAAAGAAAAATAGCAATACCGCTACAAGAACAAGTGAAAACGGAATTAGATGAATTGGAGAGGCAAGGAATACTAAGACAAGTGACTATACCAACGCCTTGGATTTCGTCACTAGTCGTTACTAAAAAAAAGTCGGGAAAAATCAGGTTATGTTTAGATCCGAAAGATCTAAATGAAGAGATTGAAAGAGAAAATTATCCATTACCTACAATAGAAGACATTGCGACCAAACTGCATAAAGCTAAGGTATTCACAGTGCTGGATGTAAAAAATGGTTTCTGGCATGTGAAACTAGCTGAAGAATCTAGCTATTTGACGACATTCAACACACCATTTGGCCGTTATCGCTGGATAAAGATGCCATTCGGGTTATGTTCGGCTCCTGAAATATTTCAAAGGCGTATGCATGAAATGGTGGAAGGCATGGATGGAATCGAAGTTATAGCTGATGACTTTCTAATATTTGGATGCGGAAATACCCAACAAGAAGCAATAAGGGATCATAATAAAATATTGAGAAGATTTTTAGTCAAATGTGAGAAACAGAATCTACATTTAAATAGCGCCAAAGTAAAATTAAGAGAATCTACAGTAACTTATATTGGTCACAATTTATCAGCTGATGGAGTACAACCAGGAGAAGACAAACTGAATGCCATTCTACAGATGCCGTCTCCGAGAGATCCAACGGAAATAAAAAGATTTCTTGGAATGGTTCAATACATAGATAAGTTTATCGATGGGTTAAGCACAAAAACAGTGAACATGAGGAAACTGATAAGGAAAGACGTTGTATGGAACTGGACACAAGAACAAGAAGAAGAATTCAACAATTTAAAAACCAGCATCACAACAACACCCAAGCTAAAATACTACAATGTAAAGGAAGAAGTAATCATACAATGTGATGCATCCAAATACGGACTAGGTGCGGTGCTACTCCAACAAGACAGACCAGTGGCTTACGCATCAAAATGTTTAACTGAAACTGAAGTTAGGTACGCCCAGATAGAAAAGGAGATGCTAGCTATTGTATTTGCTTGTAAGAAATTTAGACAATACATATATGGTAAACCAAACATAATAATACAAACCGATCATAAGCCACTCATAAGAATCATCAAGAAGCCACTAAATGACATATCAACTAGGCTACAGAAGATGCGACTAAGATTGCAGCAATATGACATCAAACTAGAATTTATACCAGGAAAGGATATCAAGATAGCGGATACCTTGTCGAGGGATCTCCAAAGGAAAAAAGAGCTAGAAGATTTGTTGCCGGAAGTGGTAAATACAATAACATTAGCGATAACTGAAGATAAAAAGAATAAACTAAAAGAACAAACGAACAAAGATGAAATATGCACAAAACTGATAGAATATACAGAAGAAGGTTGGCCTAATAAGAATGAAATACAGGAAACTATAATGCCGTATTACTCTATAAGAAATACAATTACCCACATAGACGGTCTAATTTTTAAAGATCAGTTATTAATTGTACCAAATACACTAAGAAAAGATATGATGCAACAAGCACATGCGGCTCATGGTGGTATTGGTGCCTGTCGCCTAAGGGACATAGCATACTGGCCACGAATCAACAATGATATAGAAAACTACATAAAATCTTGTCCATCGTGCATCAAACATAGTGAAATTCAAAATAAGAAAGAACCACTATTACAACATGCAAGAGGAGAAACTCCATGGTCAAAAATCGGCATAGACTTATGTCAATTAGACAATAGAATCTTAATAATCGTTATAGACTACTATTCAAATTTTCTATCAGTAGAGAAATTAAGTATAACAACAAGTAAGGAAGTAATTAAAACGTTATTAAAGATGTTTGCTATTCATGGTATACCGCAAGAGATTGTCACAGACAATGGACCACAATTCCGAAACGAGTTTAGAAACTTTACACAACAATTAGATATCAAACACATTACAACTAGTCCTTACCACCCTCAAGGTAATGGAAAAGCTGAGAATGCAGTAAAGACAACTAAGCGAATATTCAAAAAATGTAATGGCAATGAACAACTAGCAATACTTGAGCACAATAATACAACAACAGAAGGATTACATTTAAGCCCAGCAGAGATCATGTTTGGAAGGAAATGCAGAACAAAACTGATGGTACTGAAGAAGGTTTTAAAACCAAGACATGAACTAAAGGAAATGGAAGAACAAAGAGAAATAAAGTTGAGAAAACAGAAAATATATTATGATAGAGGTGCGAAGAAGAAACAGAAAATAGAAAATCAAGATGAGATAATAATAATAAAACCAGGGGAAACTACATGGAGTGAAGGTAAAATCACTGAAGAAATAAGAGATAGATCTTATAAAGTGGAGGTAGATGGAAAGAGTTACCGCCAATAGAATTTCTCCTACTACTGGCCACTTGCCTTCTCCGTATACTGATATGTGTTTCACAGTTGATGCTCTTATGTTCATCAGTGTATTATCCCCTGTTAACTTAATATATATATGTTTTGGTATTACATTGCATGTGGCCCCGGTGTCTATCTGTAACGTGATCTTCCCATATTTCGTATTCAAAGTTATTTGATTTTCTATGGCAATCTCTTTAATACTTGCCACTTTACCGCTAACTGTATATATACAATTGGTTTCGTCTCTTCGTTTCCCTTGTTGTCTGCATTGTTTCCTAAAGTGATTTAGTTTTCCACAGTTTGAACACGTTTTGTTGAACGCCGGACACAACTCTTTCTTCCATACATGTTCGGTTCCGCAGAATTTACATTTCGACAATTTTTTATTTGCATGTTTTTCATGACTTTGTTCTGCTTTTTTGTAGGGTTTTCTCTCTTTCATATAGTTTACTTCTTGCTTAATATGCATGGAATAATCTTGTTCCTCTGCAGTTTCATCTAGATGACAATTATTTATTAAAGATTTTAATGTAGACTGTCTAGACTATTTATATAATTATGAATATTTCATTCTTTAAAATTTTTTTGTAGGATTTATGGTTTCTGTGATACCGAGAGTGTCCGTATTCGGGCACTGTCCGTATTGTGTTACTTTCCCATATATTGTATAATTTTAAAATATGTATATTAGAAAAATCTAGTATATAAACATACTCGTTTTTACACATCGTACACATATATATAGAACATATCGTACATATATATATATATATAGAATTAGGTAGACTGCTATTGGAGATAAAGGTTGTTCACTAATCTGAATGACAATCCGTTATTAATATTTTAATATTAACAATTGTGTTTGTAATGTACATCATATTTTCACTACGAATTCAAATTCACTTGCATTACTATAATTACTCGCACTTGCTTTAATAAGTAGCCTATACTTACATATATGATAAATCTATTAAAATAAGTAGTGGCGCTGGAACATCGTTGTATGTAGGGGAGACCAACCAATCAACATAAATGTTGTGGTAAAAGTGGAGGTCAAATACAAAATACATAGGAGGTCCCCCTAGATTTTAAAGTGGAGGGGGGTATATCCCCCCGCCCCCCCTTGTTGCAGCGCCCCTAAAAATAAGAAAAATGATTAAAATTATATAAATAAGTACCTATCATATAATATTATAAAATAATGTTACCAACCCTTGTAAAAATTAAGTTATGTAATATTTATTTTTAAATATTTTAAAATAATACTTTAATTTAATGACTAAATATCAATTTACTAAATAATTAGCTTAGATTATATAAAATGTAGATTACACAATTTTAGATTAATATATAAGTAATTTAATATATGAAAAATATTTAATTAAATGTATATTATAATTAGATATTTACTACTACTATTCATCACACTTTTCATATCAATTGACAAATTATAAAAAATATCACTGAATTATATTTGAATAAATATATTTAATTCAATGAATTCTCATTGTATGCAGATTATTCAAATGGTGAAAAAAAAATACATTGCAGATATATGCAATACCATGGCTTCCATTAGCTAAATTCAAAAATAAATATAATTTTAATATGAATATATTCACTCGGATCATATGGTAAAAAAATATTTGAATTCTGATAAATTATCAATGATTAATCAATGATTAAAAAGTAGTAAACTAACACTGACATTGATAGATAATCTTAATTATTTATTACACACGCGAAAATGGTGTGGCTTATTTAATCACTCAAGCATGACAAAGTTATTTGCAGTATATCGCGTTATTGCTAGTCCTTGTCCTTAAGAGGATACCGCATAATAGAATATGTTAAATTACAAACAAAATACAAAAAAAATATTATGATGAAATATTAATTAATGTTATTTAATTTATATCAAAAAATTAAAAATTAAATCCATTTAGAAATAGCATAAAAAGAATTTTTTATTATACATATTTCAAAAATAAACTATATAATATAGTAAACTTATAGAATTGTATACATATAATCAATAAAATAGTAGGATAAATATAATAATATAAATAGGAATATATATATATATATAGGAAAAATCTCTAAATATATTAAGTCTAGATAAGAACTAATTATTGCTCTATGCAATTATATAGTATATTAGATAAACGTTTATATGTATAAATTGTACTTTTCATATTGATTTTTAATTAGTGAAATTTCAAATGCGATTTACACAGAATAATTATTTACACATATTTCATATATCAAATTAACCGCACAGATAAAACTAGTATAGCAATCTTACTAATTTTTGTTGCTATATATAAATATCATACATGCGCAAAATAATATGTTGCTATACTTTTAATAATGTATTAGAAAATACTTTATAATTGCTATTTTCTATGAAATATTATATGAAAAAATAATTTATACTTGTATGTATGAATTATATAGAAATGTAGAAATAAGCCAACATATTGTTGTAGCTTTGTATTTCCTCTATATATCACAAACAAAAATCAATACAATTCATTGAATAGATTTTTGTGTGCGGAACTTTATACGGAGTAATGTATTTACTATTTCTATACATTGAATGCATTGACTTATATCCCCAATATCCTACAAGTTGTTCCCAATACAAGTCAATGATTGAATAGTACAATTTTAATGGCGTTGTGCGATATCCCCACAGAGCTAGAGAGAAATAGCTCTATGGATATCCCCTTACATACCAAAGATTTTCAGGTTGCTTCGCAAAATCTTTGGATATACCATTAATCCATTAATTAAGGCCATTAATTATTAAAATATCTTTGTAATTTGGTAATTTTGTTTTCATATTTGCGCATGTTCGATAAACTTTGAACTCGTTTATTTACATTATTTATATTCAAAGAACAATTATATTTCAAATTTATATTCTCATAATAAATCTGTAATTAACATTATTTAATACGAAATTCGTGATATTTTCTCGAATCCACGACAATTGTTAGTAACATTATTGACAGTAATTAGGAATGAAAACCTAGAAAACCTATGCACGAACACAGCCCACATATCATATAAATATCGCCTATTATTCCGTCGAACCATATTTAATATGTATACGTATACGTATACTTGTAAGTATACTTCTATATTATATTATATTCCAGCAAAATATTTAATTATAAATTAGGTAAATATTAAATTTTTATTATTTTAAAATAATTATAGGATACTTATAATATAAGTATAAAGTTAAACCTAATTTATAATTAAATATTTTGCTGGAATATTATATAATATAGAAGTATACTTATAAGTATACGTATACGTATATATATATATATATATATAGTCAAATTATAACCATTTGGTTGAAAATGCAAAATATAACCATTTGGTAGCCATTATTTAAAAGATAGCTATGCAATTCAGAGATGAGGCAATTAGAGTCATGACAAATCTATGTAATAGCATATGGAAAATGAAGACATGGCCAAATGATTGGAAGAAGTCCATATATGTCCCTATTTACAAGAAAGGAGATAAAAAAAGAATGTGGGAATTATCGAATTATTGCCTTAATCTCACATGCTAGCAAAATACTTCTGAGAGTTCTACAAAAAAGACTGGAGGCCTTCCTTATCCCTGAACTACCGATCGAACAAACCGGGTTCCGAAGAGGTAGAGGAACTAGAGATCACATATCAAACCTTAGATGGCTGATGGAAAGAGCTAGGGATAATCAAAGAGAACTATTCATGTGTTTTATTGACTACAAGAAGGCATTTGACTGTGTAGACCATCAACGATTATGGAACACTCTCAAAGGTATGGGAGTACCTGACAATTTGATTGTCATGCTTATTAACTTATATACAAATCAGGAAGCGACTATAAGGACAGTATGGAGAGACAGGCAACATACCGATTGGTAAAGGAGTACGCCAGTGTTGCATTCTATCTCCATTGCTATTCAACATCTATGCAGAAAAGATAATGCGAGAGGCTCTAGATAAGTGGGACAAAGGCATTGGCATAGGTGGAAGGAAAGTATCAAACCTGAGATATGCTGATGACACCACATTGATAGCCGGTAATAGAGAGGACCTTATAGAACTTATAGAAAAAGTAAAATCGTCGAGTGAGAAAGCTGGGTTATATCTAAATGTCAAAAAAACTAAGATGATGCAACAGGAGAACTAGATTCTATAATAGTTGATGGCGGAAATATAGAAGTAGTTGAAAGATTTGTCTTCCTGGGAGTCTTGATAACAAGTGACGGACAAATAGATATGGAATTACGCAGAAGAATTGCAATGGGAAAAAGTGAAATGGGGAGTCTGAGGAAAATTTTTAAAGATAGAGATTTAAGACTCGCCACTAAAGTAAAAATTGTACAGACACTTATTTTCCCGATTATTCTATACGGTGCAGAAAGCTGGACTCTAAAGAAGAAGGAAAGAGCCAAAATCGATGCTTTCAAAATGTGGTGTTGGAGAAACCTGCTTGGAGTGACCTATATAGATAGGAAGACAAATATAGAAATCATTGCCAGCATAAAACCCAAAAGAACGCTAGAGGCAGAAATTATCAAACTTGCCTTATCATACTTCGGACACGTGGTGAGAGCGGACTCGATGGAGCTACAGCTGATGCTAGGACAGATGGATGGTCAACGGCGAAGGGGTAGGCCACACATAACGTGGCTGAACAATGTGCAGAATTATATAGCCAACGACAACATCATGAAGATACTAGCAGAAGCCAGAAATAGAGTGATATGGAGAGGAACTGTCATGGACGTCGCCAGGGGTCGGTTACGACTCGACTGGACAAGGTAACAAGGTATGCAATTCATGGCTATCATGATAAATATGAACATTTACATATTCATTAATTATGATATATTCTTTGAATATTTTTAATTATTTAAAAAAAATAATGAATAATAAAAATATATAAAAAATAATATCCTCCAAATATATATTACGTATAAGTTAATTAATTTGGCGACAATATTTAGATTTATTTTAAGGAGAATTTTGCATAGAGAATTCGTTCTAACTTGATTATTTTTTGAGATATGTTCTATATTTAATGATAAACAAAAAGTATGCTCATGTTCAATTATTTTTAAACATATATATATAAATTAATTAATAAATTCAAAATATATATATTGATTATGAATGTAAAAATCTATTTTTTTATTATCAATAAATTATATAAAATCGAAATGAACACCCTATAAAAATATATCCAATAATACTATATACTTCATTTAAAATGGTGTATCTAATAGACACTGTCTACTAACTTAGTTAGTCTAACTAGTTATATTTATGGATATGATATATAGAGTATTAATTCAATGATTGTTTGATCTTACTTATTCTATACATTTTAAAATTATTAATAAATAATATAAAAATACAGTTCATATATATTATTCATTAATATAATGATATAATTTTATTAGAAGTCAAATTTATACCAAAAGTGATACATCATTGCCATAAGTATTTAGTGGACATGACATCGTGTACCAAATAATCATGTCTAACAAATATGCTAGAAATGTCTACAAAATCTGGTATACTTATATATACACAATATGCAGTGCACATACTTAGTATGATATATTAGTATTATACGGAATATTCCTAATTAATATTGTACATACTTTGAAATTTATATTAAGAGTTATTAATACATAGATAAGTCAGTTATTAAAATTAAGTTATATATATATATATATATATATATATATATAAGTGTATTTATTTGTATATATATATATGTTTATTTAAATAAAAAAAGTGACCCAGAGCCTAAATAAGTGCATAGATATATATTAGATCCTTTGTTTTTGTATTTAATCATGCATGCATCTATCGCTGTTTACACACTTACTCGTCGCACGCCCCTATATCACCCCCGCCCCATATCACACAGTCGTAAGCAGCATACTCGTGTGAACTCAACAGAAACATGGACGCCGTCTTTAGGTTCGTATAGTAGGTGTGTGGTCTTTAATAGGTGTGTGTGGTATAGGTGTACGGTATAGGTGTACGGGTGAGTTATGTGGACGAGTCATATCAAAGTTAAGGTTCGCGATAGGGATTAATAAATATAGTAATAATTAAAATAATCGTATTGGGAATTTATTATTTGTCGACTGTATTTATTGAATTAAAAAAAAAATTGTATATATAATATATATATATAATTTTTATTATATAGATATCCGATGTAAATAAATCACTTAGCAATATATAGAAATAAATCTATGCGGATCACAGATATCATAGAATAAAATGCAAATAAGTACATATTATTAACCTATAACATATATTTCTTTCTTAATTCCTTAGTCAATAAGAACTGTTGATATCATAAGTATATCATGATGTTTTTACTATATACTATTACTATATACTATAAGTTATAGTTATAGAGTTATAGTCTAAGTTAATAACTTTATGTATACGTGATTAGAGATGTCTTCAAATTCAGATATTCTACTGCATCGCTAAGTGCGACTGCACCTACTGTGACCCTACACATGACCCCTCTCTCTCTCTCACTCTCTCTCTCTCACTCTCACTCTCTCACTCTCTCTCTCTCTCTCTCTCTCTCTCTCTCTCTCTCTCTCTCTCTATATCTCTCTCTCTCTCTCTCTCTCTCTCTCTCTCTTTCTCTCTCTTTCTCTCTCTCTCTCTCTCTTTCTCTCTCTTTCTCTCTCTCTCTCTCTCTCTCTCTCGCTAATTCTCTGTTGCTATAGTTTAATAGAACAAAATGAACAAGTGTACATTTCAAAGCTAGCTGATTGGGTAGCGGTGAAGTCGATATCGTCCAATGAGAGACATCGATCCGACACCATCGAGATGATGCACATAGCAGCAACGGTAAGTACCTAAGTATCATTTATTTATTTATTGAATTACGTATATATATATTGAATACAATACAAATAACGGCTACAAATAGACTCCTCAAAAAGTCATAGACTTATACATGTTATAAATAACTGTGAAGGGCACTAGACAATACAATACACATTTGTATTGTTAATAGTGACATAATAGTTGTTATTTATATTACAGGAATTAAAATGTTATACAATCGACTCCCACCTCTAACTCAGAATCCAACCTCTAACTCAGATTCCCACTTCTAACTCAGACTCACACCACTAACTCAGATTTCCACTGATAAATCAGAATCGTAGTGAAATATATACTGTGTTTTAGTTATCGATTTATTATTACATATAATCACATAGATACAATATCAAACTAACACTCGTAAAATGTATGAATAATCGGATTTTCTGAGTTAGTGAGATTCTTAGTTGTCAGAATTTGACTATATATATATATTTATTTATATAGGGGTAATTATCTCGATAAGCAACATTGCTTCTATAATTATTATGGCATTGTCTAAATCTGATAATAATAATATATATATATATATATATATATATATATATAATAATAATAATAATATATATATATATATATATTTATATACTATGTTAATCATAAACGAAACTAATTATGCATTTTAAATCACGAAGGAAGTGAAAAAGTTGGGCGGCACCTGTAAACTAGATGACCTAGGAATGCAGACAACTCTATCCGGACAACAGATTCCCCTTCCTCCTGTACTAATAGGTCAGTCATTCTTCCGTGTATGTGTATACTGAACCATGCATATAATACATATCGTAGTTAATATATATATGTACCTAATAAATAATATAATTATATTAGTATATGATTGGAGAAGTTCTCGAAAAATCAAATACGTTTGTTTATTAAGTTCTCCGTTATGTCATGCTTTACAAAATGAAATAATAAATCTGATTTATTTATTTATTATATTATTTAGTATAGGTATATTAACTGATAGTTAATAACTAGTATGTATATTATATACGTGGTTCGGTATATTTAGATTTATCAATGCATGTTATATTTAATAACTAATCAAATTATTATTCATTATTACATTCATTTATTATTATTCGCCTACTCCAATTGATCTATTATTACATGAGAAAGAGACCATCTGTTAGGAATAAAGCCTAAATATTCAGCTAGGTTTTGTTTAACTATTAAAATCTGTAGTTCTTTATAGCTAAAACTAAGTAATTGAATACCTTATCTGCAGGAGAAATAGGCAATGATCCGACTAAAAAGACCATATGTATCTACGGACACTTGGATGTGCAACCAGCTGAAGTCGTTAGTGACATCATCATCATCATAATGACATCATCATCACCATAAGGACATCACCATATTAGTGACATCATCATTACCATAATGACATCATCATCATAGGGAAATAGTGTATAGTGTGTTATGCTATAGTATGGTGTATACAGTATACTTACCTTGTATACTATACACAGTGTACATAAGGTGTATATAATGTAGGATAAGGTATTCAATGCATGTAATAAAGTAAACCTCTTGTAATCAGTGATCTCTTCACGCATGATTAGTTTACTATTAGACACTGACACATTTGTATTAATCATGGTGTACTATATTATTGACATTAATAGTTAATAGATAATTATCATTATTATTATAATAATGTATAATATAATAAAAAAAAACAAATAGTTAAATATATATATTTAAAACTGCCTGTCTGGCTCAGTTGGCTAATAAATAATCATGGATGCCTTGATATTATAGCGATTTCGAAGGAACATTAGAGACATATATAGTTATAAGTAAAAACTTCATCTAAGTTCCTGGATGGGATGATAGGACTCTATCAAAATAACAATAACAATAATATATATATATATATAATAGTAGACTCGGAGTCTAGAGGTGATTTACTATAACCTTGACACACACGTAGTCCGATGGCTGGAAGTCACCTCCGTTTGACCTTGAGCGCCGAGATGACAAGCTCTACGGACGCGGCTCCACCGACGACAAAGGTCCGGTGTTGTGTATCCTGCACGCTGTCGCCGCCTGGCAGACTGTGACCGGCGACCTGCCCGTCAATCTCAAGGTCGGGGCTCCTAAGTCTGTCTATTAATGTAGCTAAGGGCGTACAATACACTATGCAAAAGGTGGTCATAGATTGGCGAAGCTGTGACGGTGACATCAGCGCAGACGAGAATCGTGTGACGATGTTATCGTTACGGTGTTGTTAACTGTAGTATGGTTATGTAGTATAGTATAGTATTAAGTATAGTATAGTATGTAGTATAGCATGTTAACACGCCCTATGTATCTGTGTGTGTTAATGCTTTGCGTCTATTAATAGAAGAGGGGTAATAGAGGAAGGCGTAATAGAGAAAGGGTAATAGAGGAAGGGGTATATATATTGCATCTATTATTAATATTATATTCTATATCACAATTTGTCATATACGTAATAACATCGACATAACGGTTATAGTTTAATAATATTGATTTAATATTATGATTTTTTAACTTTACATAATTCTGATTAAAAATACGACAATATTAATATTATGTAATTATTGAATTATATATTGGGAAAATTACAATTTTGTAATATTTTACTATGTATAGAATATATAATAAATAAAATCAACTATTAATTATTATTATTTATAATATTTGATAATAAAACCGCTTAAAATATACCTGAACAATACAAACTATTGTTCTAGTGAATATTACATAATCTCTATTAATACTGGGGTGTAGTTATTATAAAGAATTACTATTAGCGTACACACTAATATCACGCTCGATGTCACAGTTTATATTCGAAGGCATGGAAGAGTCCGGAAGTGTCGGTTTGGAAGCGTACATTAAACGTGAGAAGAAGTCTTTATTCAAGGTTATCATTGTTATTAATCAAAACAACCATCTTATGTTAACTAGCCCTATTTATATATTTATTAATCCTATAACATGCGAATACATATTTATATACACATATATATGTTCAAATATTGAACACGTTAACCAATACGTTAACCCATTCTTCAAAAACTTTCATATGTTTACCTTAATGATGATGATAATACAATTTTCAATTTATTCACCATATCATTGTTATTATTATTATCAATTCAAAAAACATATATAAATATATGTCATATATGAAAATCTATATATATATAGAGAGTACCCTCTTTGTGAGTATACATTGCGAGATAATCTCTAGTACTCTCCACTGTTGAGCAGAACTTGTATTAGCTCTCTGAACTCAATAAATTCTTTGCAATCCAATTCAAACTATATATAAATACCTATATATATACATATTGCATGTGTGTGCACACTTTATGCCGATGACAGGATGTTTATTAAGTGTGCATAACCTTGACCTTTACCAACAGGATGTTGATTACGTATGCATAACCTTGACCTTACAAATATAATGTTGATTACGTGTGCATAACCTTGACCTCGATAACAGGATGTTGATTACGTGTGCATAACCTTGACCTTTACTAAAAGGATGTTGATTACGTATGCATAACCTTGACCTTACAAATATAATGTTGATTACGTGTGCATAACGTTGACCTTGACCAACAGGATGTTGATTACATGTGCATAAAGTTGACCTTTACCAACAGAATGTTGATTACGTGTGCATAACGTTGACCTTGACCAACAGGATGTTGATTACGTGTGCATATCCGACAACTACTGGCTGGGTAACGTGACCCCGTGCATCACCTACGGACTGCGGGGCAACTGCTACTTCTTCGTCACCGTGCAGTGCAGCAACAAGGACCTACATTCCGGGCTTTACGGGGGCGCCATGTTAGTACACTAGGGGGGTCATGTCCTTGGTCTATGTTCTTGAAACCTCATTACACACATCGCGTTAGCTGTTGTTCGCCTGGTGATTTAAAGCTAAGTGAAATTTATTACACTAAATATACTTATAGCGAAATGCCAGTAAATGTCATGGACAACCAGTATTATACTATTATATATCAGAAGTGAGAGAGTCGCCTAAAGCTCAATAGCCGTCTTTAGTATTATTATTGTAATATGTCATGCTTGTGATTAGGATTTAAAATATTTATGCATTTTTTTAATAAATTTGAAACATCGAGAATTTAACCCAGGCGATCTAGGCCTATCTTATATCGATCTAAACATAAAATTGGTATTTAACATGTTTACTTGATATCGTATTCATATGTACAGGTGTAGGTGTATGGTAATACATCTACACCTGTACACACCTGGTATACACTGTTGAAAAGTAAAGAACAAATGTAGTTTGAAAAAAGGTACAATTTCAGAAAAAGATACAAATTATTATGAAAATAAATTTTACATATCTTAAAGGTACACATAATAATTTAAGGACATTTTAGTGGTCGTGTACAATTAAAAGGTTCAATATAGACTGTATAACAGTGGCTACTAAAATATTGATGTATACATACGTCAGTAGCCGTATATCCATTAAGTTAAACTCTAGTATAAATATAGATTTCGTTAATCGAATTTCAACAAATACATATAAATATATTCACACATGCACACCAGTATGCACTGCACACTCTCTCACACATACACACATTGATGTGCTAATTCTAATGCAATATATATACACACTCTCATACACAATAGTACTAATAATAATAATACAATTTATTAAAAGAATTATGTTTGTTTCCTATTTCATTCCCTAATTTATAATATTAATATGCTTGTTCCTCCTGTGAAGGGCTTCACAATAAACTATAGCTGCATGTGTTGCTGACAGCAGTACAATGTTAACACTGATATTGAAACCATTACCTGCCACCCACACACATACCCACACTTACCCACACACATACCCACACACATACCCACACACATACCCTCACACACACATACCCACACACATACCCACACACCATATCACACACATACCCAAGCAGCAACGAAGCTATGCAAGACCTCATCAAGCTATTCGCCACCCTAACCGACAACAAAGGGAACATAACAATAGCCGGCCTTAGCGATATGGTTGCCGCGGTAACGGATGAGGAACGCGACCTCTACACCGATATCAACTTTGACCCCGACCTCTACGAGGCTGACATCGAACACGCCCGTCTGCGGGGCGAGGGTAAACGGGAAGTGTTGATGAACAGATGGCGTTATCCGTGTTTGTCTATTCATGGTTAGTTACCAAGGTGTTGTAGGTGAAGTCCTATCTTGTGGTAGTACTAGTACAGGTACTACTACAACTACTAGTATTACTAGTAATGGTATTATTAGTAGTACTATAACTACTAGTAACTATACTACTAACACTGTTTTAAGGTACTTTATAATATAGTAGTATTAGGTAGTATTAGTACAGGTACTATTAGTAATGGATACTGGTGTTTCAGCTTAATACATACATTTTAGAAACTGGCTAATTCCTAGAAGTAATACACTGTTAACTGGAATTCTCCTTCACTGAACGAGATTAGCTTACATACATCATTTTCATCGTTTACATACAAATTACGTATTCATATTAAATCATCGAAATTCATTCTATTTTGTTATTTATTTCTATTTATTTTTGTTTTTTTTATCTAATCACTCTCATAATCACGATGCGTTTTTGTAATCAATAATACATTACATAATAATAATCTCAACTTAGTAACACACTATTATAAGTTAACCCTGTTTTAACTCCTGACACCCCGCGCCCTCAGGGTTCGAGGGTGCCTACGACGGACCCGGGGGTAAGACGGTGATCCCCGGTAGGGTGACCGGTAAGTTCTCGATACGTCTGGTGCCGGACATGCAGCCAGCAGAGGTCGTAGCGGCGGTCAGGCTACATTTGACCTCTAAGTTCACCGAACTCGATAGCCCTAATGACATGAGGTTTGAGGTCACTAACTAGGATTAGCTAATTTGGTGTTCCTGTTCTCTCACACCCGTACTGTTACAGTATACAATTAATAAAATAATGAATATTTAACTTACTTGACTTAAATGCATAGGATTAGCGTTCCTTTGCATACCACATGAATACATAGTTTCTGAAGGCATCTCGTCATGTGGCTATAAATATTTAGCTATATATATATATATCAATTTATATATAAAACCTATATCATTATTAATAAACGCGTATATTCTTTTAATAATAAACATAACCCGCTTCAGACGTGTTTACGTAGCCCAGTGCAGTGAATACTAGCTCTCTCCTTTCTGTGATATTAACATTAACATTAACCCCCTATCACTAGTAATGGTACTAATGAAGTTAACTACCCCACCCCCCATAGCCGTGCTACTAACATGAAACGCCCCCCTGTTAACAATAGCGGTACTAACATAAACATACCCCGCCTCATAACGGTGCTAATAACATTAACCCCCCCCTCCCCCCCCCCGCGCAGTATAAACACCAGAGGTCCAGGCGGACGACCTTGGCTAGCTGACTTCAATGACGCCCACTTCACCGCTGCCAAACAGGCGGTCAAGTGTGTCTATCACTGCGAACCTGACCTCATCAGGGAAGGGGGCAGTATCCCCATCACCCTCACCCTACAGGTAGGGCTTAATCGCGTAGCTCAGTTGGTAATGCATGTCACACATACTGGTAGTAGGGCACGGGTTAAGATGGTGTGAAATATTCAAAACTGATTCATTTATATCATAATCAACCATTCCATCTTTTATTAACATTTTATTATTATTAGTGCTTAATTTTTATATTTTGTTTTCCATATATCTATTCTTTACATAATACATAGATTTTTTAATAATATACAAAATTATACCATAAAATAATTTTCAAAAAATAAAAAATTCTAGAAATAATAATTCCTTCTAGGTAATTTATCAAAATCCAAGAAATTTAACAAATATAATTTTTAATATAGAAATAAAATATATATTTAATAATAATTAAGATTATTTTTGTAGTTTTTTGTAATCATGAGTTATATATATTGTATATTTTCTCCATTATGGAATTTATATTTCACACATGTTACATTTGATGGCTGGAGGAATTTGTGGAATTCAATTTTGTGGAAACCCATTGTGGAGCAATTTTTTTAATTTTCAGAATATAAAATCAGTATATAAAATAATTAAATGTATAACAGTATAAATTGAACTAAAAATAACAATAACAACATTATTGAGCCTCTTCATCACAACTATATCTTACAATCAGTGTTGCACATCTATAGTGTATCTAAGTTACACTCGCACTAGCTATCTATGCACTATATAAATATAACTCATACTTGTACTTTATAACATTTCATTGTATTTTCACATTTTCAGTCACATTTGTCTCAGTACTTGCACTTTAAAATAAAATAATACTGTGAATCATGCTATTATAGCACTATATAGTGCTAGCACATTGCCCAACACTCACTATAACTCAGTTTAACGTTTCGGATAAGATTTTAACGTTTTCTGATGCGAGGAATTATTTTTATGTCAATATATAATCATAAATATGCAGATATAATGTATACTAAAAATTCATTTATATTGGTTTTAAATTGACATTAGCATTTGTAATACATATATATTACTTGGGTGTAACATATGTATTCGCGTTAAGCGAGAGTCTGTGTTCTACCTATCTCCCTCGTACTGTATCATACATACATTAGTGTTGTTATCACATAGTGAAGCAGTAGTGTTAAGTATACTTGTACTATTATAATCATACTAGATTCACAATAAGCCTAGACATGTAAATAATTTATATTATAGATTATAATTTAAATTTAAATAATAGTCGATTATTATTATAATATTATTAAATATTTCTATGTATATTTTATAAATCTTATACGAAGTAATAAAATATATATAAATACTTATATAAATATATATTAAAATATTATGAATATTACTAGAATATAATTACCTATTTTATTATAAATTTTTTGTAAATTTTATAATTTTATTGCCTATATTTATACAAATATAGGTTTATATAAACTATATATATATATATATATATATATATATATATATACAAATTTTAAAGTAAATTTATATCTACAATTATCCTCTCGTAAATAATTTTTTTAATGTATTAAATTAAATTAATTCATTGAAATCATACAAAACATTACAACATCGATGTACATACTATGAATACAATGACCTCGTGATTAGCCATGATACCTGATACCAGATATCTATCGGTATCATACCATCCCCTTACCCTCGCTATCACCTCCCGCGTAGGAGGAGTCCGAGAAGAGCGTTCTCTTGCTTCCAATTGGCTGCGGAGATGATGGGGCGCATTCACAGAACGAGAAGATCAACGTCTCTAATTACATTAATGGGGTCAGTATTACTAGTTCACTTGCGCATTCGATGAGGCGAGCAATATAGATTATCACAAACATATCGCTACAGTAGTTTGTATATACATTAAATAGGAACACCTGCATAATAGTATGTATTAGAGATGTAAATGAATACGAATAACGAATTAAAACTTTCTCAATTTGAAACCGAATTGAAGATTTCCAAATTATAATAAACCGAATACGAATTCGTATTGAATAATTCGTAGAAAGAATACGAATAATTAGTAATTATTTGTATTTATTTATATTAAAAACTAAATCGTTATATAGAAACTCTGTTCATTTTAAATTGGGTTGTGTATTTTATAAATTAATTATAAATATCTTATCAGATGACTATTAATATAAGATACGTTCCTTGAACTTAATGAATAATACATTTTAAACTAAATGAATATGATAAGAATATTTTAATTTTTAAACATATCAAATATGAAACGAATATTAGAATTTTTGAAACAAATCTAATCGAATTATTATTTTTCTATTCATTTACTTCCCTAGTATGTATCACTAAAGCTGAGTCACATCCAACACGTTAGATATATAAATAACCATGATTAATATTCACTATTTTGGCTGCTATAAGCTTTAGGCAACACGCTAGTTTGTAGTGATCCTATTTAATGTATACACGAGTTAATGTAGTGATGTGTGAGATAATCTGTGGTAATATGTGATCATTATAAATCTGTAAAACTATGCAACTGAAATAGAATTTTATTATAATTATATGTCATTTAATATTATCAAAAGAATAACCATGGAAATATATTATAATTCATTTGTAAATGAATATTTATTATAAACAATATTGGTTATATAGTTACTTAGATATATTGATTAATGTCAAATGAATCTGAAATGGTAGATAATTATTATTTTAATATATAAATTAATAATTATTAATTTAAATTAATATAGAAATATACTTTATATTGATATGTATTTATTAAAACAGACGAAATTAATGGCCTCATATTTTCACGAAGTTTCAAAATTATAATAATGAAGTAAGAAATGAAATCTAATGAAATAGTATGCAATATCTACTTATTATATATAACATATCATGGTCATACTTATAGATTCTTGTAGTTATACTTGCTCGTTTATATTTAGGTATTTCTGGTGAATAAATTAATTAAAACATTTCGTATACTATATTTAAATAAGTAAGATTACGAATAAAAAGTAGTGATTTATTGCGCGTGTGATTGACAGCTTCGTTTCGTAGTAAGCCCCGCCTCCTCGCGCTGGCTCAACCGTCGCTATCGTCTTGGTTACCGCCCATCTCGCGCCGAATGAACTCCTGCAGCTCCCTAAGTTCGGTGATACCGCGCCGGTCCCTGATCTGCTGAGCGTGAACCCTCGACTCGCCGATCTCGGGCTGAGCGGCGCGACGCCCGCCCCTTTCCAGCGGGTGCTCGTGCTCCAACACTGGCAGGTGTCCGTGTTCCAGGTGCGGTACGCTGAGCCGGGTTACGTTGGCTACCCCGTGTGGCGATGAACTCGAGGCTACCTCGCGATGTCTACTCGTCTCCCTACTCCCCAGGGGGCGATGTTTCCGCGACGACACGCGTTCGTACGGCGACCTCCGGCGGTAGATGTCGCTCACGGCGTTGGGGTCGTACGAGGTCTTGGGGTCACGCTGCCCCGCCCCCGCCCCAGCCCCGTTAGTCTGTAGACTCGTGTCCGTAATGCCGACCACGTCTTGACCGGTAGCGCAGGTCACCGAGGAGACTAGGCCCCCCCTGATACCGTGCAGTTGAGCCATCGCCGTACCGTAGGACACCGTACGCGACTGTACGTCTGCCGACCGCCGCGGTACTATGACGTGTATCGATGGCGGGCTGTTCTGATTGGTCGACGACGGGGGCGGGGGCAGGGGAGCGGCTACCGCGGCCAGGTTTAAGATACCGGCGCTGCTCACCGATTGGTGGATGGCCGAGTGGGTGGTGGATAACGACGACGCCCTCTGCTGAGCCCTCACGCGACCTTGGTACGAGTCGGCTAGTGACGTGAACGAAGCGGCTACCTGTACGGTGGGGGTTAAGTAGGTCACAGTAGGTCACGGTTGTTGTTGTAGGTATAAGTTATTGTAAGTTATTATAATATATTGTTGTAATTGTTTGTTGTTGTTATAGGTATAAGTTAATTTTGTTATACAGTAGATTATTTTTTTTAATTAATATTTTTATATATTTATATTAATATATGATCGACAATTTTTAAATAATTCTTATAAATTTTAATATATAGAAAATTTTATTCTCGAGAAATTCACATATTTGAATATAAAATAATTAAATTTCTCAATAAATTCAAATATTAAATATATAAATCTCAAAAAGATGAAAATACTTACAAAATTAATCTCATATTTTAAACAATTAATATTTATAAGTTATAATATAATTATAAGTTATATGTTGAGAAATTAATTACAATAATGAATCATTAAAAGATATGTAATGCATATTTGTTATCAATTTTGTTATTTTAATATCGAAATAATTAAAAATATATGTGAGTTATTTAAATTACCATTATACTTGTGAGAGGACTTAAGATTAACAATAAATAACCTAACCTGATATTTGGAATTTGCGATCACATATATATATATTAATATGAAGATATGATTTAAATAATTATAAATTATACATAATTTGATTTAATATTTAAGATATATTTAGTATTATAAATAGTTTTATTTGTTATAATAATTAACTATCAACTATTGTATATATTTTATTAAAATAATATTAATATTATAGGATTTAAACATAAATTAGAATTTAATTCTAAAATCTAAAATAAACTTTCTACAATAATTTGATTATAAATAAATTACATTTAACTGCAATATTATATGTAACCAATGAATTGGTATAATTCTCTACATAGACAAAGTGGGGTATCCCACTCCAATAGTCTATGACTCATTCGCAATACTATTAATCTATTCCTTTCATCTTAATAATATTTACAATTTTAATATAATTAAAATGAATATAATTGAATATAAATTTAAATATTTGTAATGTGTATATAATATTAACTTTATACAATTATTAGTATTTTGGATTAATTAACTTAGAATAAAATAGCATATTAGAAGATATACATTAATAGTTATTAATATTTTTGTAGTGACTAATATGTTATGATATACATTGATCTAAATCAATAACATTCATATTGTAAACATACTCATATATTGTAAACTTACCCCCTTAAATATACATGTTATATATCAATAGTAGTATTTTAATTAGATACATTACATTCCATATTTAAAAATTACATTTTTATATATTAATTTACTCAGAAAAATTATTGGTAAAATCATTGAAAATATTTTACAATTAATTTAATTAAATAAAATCTAATTATATGTTTAAAAATAAAAATAATGTGTAATATACATGATCTATAAATATAACATATATATCTCATAATATAAGATAATACTTAAATTAATAAACTTGTTTCTAAATCTACATATATATTGTTTATATCATAACCTATTACAATAATTACAAGTAAATTATAGTTTGGTTTAAATACTAATTTGGTTAAATAATATTTCATTTAATGAATGTTTTTCTATTGATTATTATATAATCTTAAATGTGAACAACGATATGATATATAAGCCATACTTACTTACAAGTCTTGTATATAGTATACAGTGTATACCCAAGCTCAACATTATAACGTATTATCAATACTACACCATTTCTCAGACAAACTATTATATATATATATATATGATGTATTAGTCACTAACACTATTTGTTAGATATGTACACAATAATGTCTACATCGATTGCACCCACACGCACTAGTCAGGACGTGTGGGTGTATATAAGAAACCAAGTATATAGTTTCTAGATTTGTTCGATGTAATAAATAATACCGTTCACCTCTTATTTTATATATATATATATACATATACTATAAATATATACGTATCATGTATTAAACATTAACATAACACTCTTAATTAATAATCCCGAGATATAACTCGAAACCCTTAGTTACCCCCTCGATACCTACGCTATAAACCCTATATATATCTAACCCCTACTTACTAGTCCTGATATATCTAAGCCCTTAATTAGTAAGTCTATTAATATAATACTGTTATAAATTCTTTATATATATAACTCCAGAATTTTAACCTCACCTAAACCCTTAGTTCCCACCCCCTCGATACCTACAAGAGTATACTATTATAGTGTATTATTAAATTATCACTCAGTAAATGAATGAGTAAACTTAGTGATTTACTAAAGAAGTAGATTACTACGTTAATGAATAAGTTTAACGAGATATTTACGTTAATATATATATATATATATATATTATTATTAAACATTACTAGGCTATACTAATGATAGCAGTAGTACACAGAATACTTCATATATAGCTATATATGGGGGGCTACCCCTGTTCGGAACATTAAAATAGGTCTTACAATAATATTTAGAAGGGATCTTATATAATTGTGTATAAATAAATGATCGGCTCTCGTTAAAACCATGGATGCCTTAACATGAGAGCGGCTTCGAAGGGACATTAGAGCCATATATGGTTATAAGTGAAACCTTCATCTAAGTTCCTGGATGAGATGAAAGGACTCCACCGAAATAGAATAACAATAACAACAGCATATCTACGTTACTACTCACCCTATCGATATCGTACCCGGACCGATGTCGTTGAGTGGCGGGCCCGAACCGTTGCCCGGGGTTACCATCGCTCCTAGCGCCCCTAGTGGCACCCGCCGGTACCGTTAACTGCATTCCTCGACCGGCGTAAGGGTCCGACGGAATGTCTCCCGTAGACTGAACGAACACGCGGTCTCTGATTGAAGTCTGCTCTAGGCGTGTGGAGATGCGGTTCGGAGGGTTCGCGGGCTGTAGGGATGGGGTGGGAGGGGGTAACTGTTAGTGTATAGTAGGGACTCCCTACTAGGGGGTATATGGTTAATGGTTTAATACTATTCTATAGGTTAGATAGAGGTGGGTGATGGGGTAGTTGTTAGTGAAGACGATATAATAGTTAGAGTAGTTAGTTGTTTAAGATATAGTAGTTAGTATATGCTAGAGGTTATCCCATGTACAGACCAGTGCCTTCTTTGAGTATTTGAAAGTGGGAGGCTAATTCCAAAATAATTATTTTGTTTTCAATTGTATATGAACAAAAATCTAATAAAATACATTTACTTATATTACTAAATAAATAGGATTATGAATAATTAATTATGAAAAAATCTGATTTTGTTGTGGGATAAAAATTAAAAAGTGGTGATCAATTGCACTAAACATATCGTAAGGGTATATACGGGATATGCAATATAAACTACAAACATGTAGATTAATAATTATTTATATTATAATATAATTCAAGTAAATTAGATGACCTAGAAGAACCTCTTTAATAGGGCGTTCACATCAACTCCGGTTAATTAATACATTAAAAATACCTCTCTCACCCCATGTAGGTTATAGGAGGTATTGAGAGTAAACATATGAAATAACAAATTAGAAATTAAATATATATTTGCAAACCTATATATATATAGCAGAGTAGATGGAAGGATATTTATGGCCATTATATGAGAAGGACATTTTCCCTCTTTCAAGATTATAATCCGAAACAAATTCAAATATATTGTATAGGTTACTTTATATAAAGGCTATATAGTATATAATCTATATAGATGTGAATTATTAAATATTGTTCTAAAAAAAGATATACCAATTACACGAAATCATGTAATTCAATGTTGTACACAAAACATGAGCAGCAAAACAAAATAGGGGGTGATATGTCTGTTTTTAAAAGCTATACATATCTACGAGGTAAGTAAAAGCTTACTTAGATTGTAATTTAATAGAAATATAAAAATTTTATACAAATACTGAGTAAAACTTAAATCTATTTCATTGATTAAATACAACTGCTAGCAACGGTGGAGAGTAGGTATTAATTACATTGCGTAGATAGTAAGTATTATATCTTCAAAATATTATTATGGTATTATATAAAATATTTACCATGATTAATGTATGTTAGGTATATGTTAGATATATATTTAAATATGTTAGGCTGCAAATTGATTAAAAGATTTAAGAGGTTTATTATGAGGCGACTACAAATATTTAGTCGATAATTAATATAAATAATAATTTTTTAAATATCATATTAATTTTGCTTTTATAAAATCAACAAAATATAGGAATATACAATGTGTTATGTGTATTACAGTAGGTATATGTATAGTATAGTATACATTGTATACTATAAGTGTTAATAAGAAGTTAATACTGCAATAGATGTATAAGACAGTTTAGATACTAACACTCTTAGTGTATAACTTTCTATGCTTCTTAGGAACTATCACACTTTCCTTGACGCATACCAACTTCTCTACCACATTTCCCTGAGAATCTTTTTGTATTAACATTTCATATTCTTCTATAAATATTTGAATGCGTTATTTATTTCTTCATATTTGTTATATTAATTAGAATGAATTAATGCCATGTATAATAAGTGAACACATGCGAATGTCTATATCTGGTGGGAACCGGTGCAGATGTACAGCTACAAAGTTCTAATCGAAATATTGACTATATTCGGAATAAAATTAAAAATTCACACAAATATTCACACCATGCACTATGTGCATTGTATATATACAAACACATACACAAAAACACACATACTAACATGTTCATAAAATAATGCTCATACATACAAACATACACATAAATATATATATATATAAATATATATATACTTATAATTATTCTATTCTACCGTTTCCAGATGTAAATCTGAGCAAGCATATATAATTATTAGGTGCATACATATAATGAAAATTAAAATAAAATAATAGTGGAATCAAAAAATATACGGTTACAAATTATAATGGTTCATTAAAAAAAAGTAATTCATATATATATATATATGTAAGTTGAGTGATAAGTTGTTACTACGAATATAACCTACCAGATTCTAGTTTCTCTTTCATTGACGTTTCTGTAATTGAATAATGAAATGTTAATAAACATTAGTGAACATGCACGCAGTGGGATATAGGTACAGGTGATCACAATACACTGTTACTGTGTAGAACCCATGTGAACACATCCATTTAACATGCGCAAACACATATATATAACATAATAATATATAAAAAATACACGGTTAATACTATGGTTAAAGGGATGAGGTTAGGGGGAGTGGTCAAGGGTCAAATGGGTGGTGATGAATATATGTTATTGTCACTTATCCTATTATATAACTAGGGGGAATGTATAAGCGAATATATAAACTTTATATATATATATATATATACACATATAATGTATATGTCATATATATAAATATATATTATATGAGTCTATATATAGGCTACATAATTAGGTTTTAGTGAAAGTATTACATCAGTTAAATACGATTAATGTTTAATATTGCTTCCTATCTAATAATAGTGAATATTAAATAGAAACGTTAGAGGATTAACTTGGTAACCAAGGTAAACAACTTTAGTATAGTACCCCATTAGTACCAACTTTAGTATATATATATATATATATGTATATTCTATAATATATCAGAGTAACTACTATATACTATAGTAACTACTGTATTTCATGAAGATAACGTATATCGAGATGGAAGCCAAGGTAACACTGACTATTAAGGACAGGACCAGTAGTAGTATGTCCTTCTTCACATCTCGTACCTGTAGAAAACATTGTAGTTACGGCTATGCATGTTTATGTTTATTTTTATAACATTCGTGAACTTTATTGATATAATACATATATATATATATATATATATATAGGTATAATGTTTCCATTAAATAATAATATAAATAATTGTACTACTATATATTAGATATGTATAGTATAGGCAAATATTTTGCGAACCATCCTTCGGAAAATCTTTGGTATAGGTATATATGTATTATAATATGAAAATATTATATATATATATATATATATATATATATCTACAATATTGTAATTTACTATTATATATGTTATATATATGAACTTTATTCAATATATTATTTGAAAATATATGAAGGTGTTAAAACTAAACACTGTTTACTAAATAGTAATATAAAACGATTCATCTAATGTTTGGGGAAACTAACGCTATGACTTCTTACTATATTGGGTGGGGGTGCCCGGCGGGGGGGGGGGTGTTCGGGTTCGGAAAGGTCGACGGTTCGTTTATAAAAACATTACATTTCATTGATATCGGCCTACATCGAGATTACTGACCTAATTACATACCTAATAATTGACCTAGTGACCTACGTAATACTTGGCCTAGTTATAAATATAAACCGGAACAATGTACGACAACAACGTACATTGTACGTTATCTAAACAATACTATTAGATCGGCACACACCACTCTATTTATCTATTACGTAATAGGTCACCACACATTCGTAATGTAACACCCCTTATGGGTAACACCAATGTATAATTAATGATACTTAGTGATAGCTTATCACTACTATCACGTATTACCTGCAGAATGTACTATATTGGGCACCTCTATTAATGATATCAACCTATTGGTGTTAACAAGCTAACCTCGCGTGACCACTACACTAACCTATTCACGGAGCCTGTCATGTCACATCACGCAGGTTAGAGGTACGCCCCTACGAGATGACACATAGTGACCTCTACCACTACGAGATGGCACACAGTAACCTCTACCACTATGATATGACACACAGTGACCTCTACCACTACGAGATAACACAGAGTGACCTCTACCACTACGAGATGACACACAGTGACCTCTACCACTACGAGATAACACAGAGTGACCTCTACCACTACGAGATAACACAGAGTGACCTCTACCACTACGAGATGACACGGAGTGACCTCTACCACTACGAGATGACACAGAGTGACCTCTACCACTACGAGATGACACATAGTGACCTCTACCACTACGAGATGACACAGAGTGACCTCTACCACTACGAGATGACAGAGAGTGACCTCTACCACTACGAGATGACACAGAGTGACCTCTACCACTACGAGATGATACAGAGTGACCTCTACCACTACTAGATGACACACAGTGACCTCTACCACTACGAGATGACATAGAGTGACCTCTACCACTACGAGATGACAAAGAGTGACCTCTACCACTACGAGATGATACAGAGTGACCTCTACCACTACGAGATGACATAGAGTGACCTCTACCACTACGAGATTACACACAGTGACCTCTACCACTACGAGATGACACACAGTGACCTCTACCACTACGAGATGATACAGAGTGACATCTACCACTACTAGATGACACACAGTGACCTCTACCACTACGAGATGACATAGAGTGACCTCTACCACTACGAGATTACACAGAGTGACCTCTACCACTACGAGATGATACACAGTGACCTCTACCACTACTAGATGACACACAGTGACCTCTACCACTACGAGATGACATAGAGTGACCTCTACCACTACGAGATGACAAAGAGTGACCTCTACCACTACGAGATGATACAGAGTGACCTCTACCACTACGAGATGACACATAGTGACCTCTACCACTACGAGATGATACAGAGTGACCTCTACCACTACGAGATGACATAGAGTGACCTCTACCACTACGAGATTACACACAGTGACCTCTACCACTACGAGATGACACACAGTGACCTCTACCACTACTAGATGACACACAGTGACCTCTACCACTACGAGATGACATAGATTGACCTCTACCACTACGAGATTACACACAGTGACCTCTACCACTACGAGATGACACACAGTGACCTCTACCACTACGAGATGATACAGAGTGACCTCTACCACTACGAGATGACATAGAGTGACCTCTACCACTACGAGATTACACACAGTGACCTCTACCACTACGAGATGACTCACAGTGACCTCTACCACTACGAGATGATACAGAGTGACATCTACCACTACTAGATGACACACAGTGACCTCTACCACTACGAGATGACATAGAGTGACCTCTACCACTACGAGATTACACAGAGTGACCTCTACCACTACGAGATGATACACAGTGACCTCTACCACTACTAGATGACACACAGTGACCTCTACCACTACGAGATGACATAGAGTGACCTCTACCACTACGAGATGACAAAGAGTGACCTCTACCACTACGAGATGATACAGAGTGACCTCTACCACTACGAGATGACATAGAGTGACCTCTACCACTACGAGATTACACACAGTGACCTCTACCACTACGAGATGATACAGAGTGACATCTACCACTACTAGATGACACACAGTGACCTCTACCACTACGAGATGACATAGAGTGACCTCTACCACTACGAGATTACACAGAGTGACCTCTACCACTACGAGATGATACACAGTGACCTCTACCACTACTAGATGACACACAGTGACCTCTACCACTACGAGATGACATAGAGTGACCTCTACCACTACGAGATTACACAGAGTGACCTCTACCACTACGAGATGATACACAGTGACCTCTACCACTACTAGATGACACACAGTGACCTCTACCACTACGAGATGACACACAGTGACCTCTACCACTACGAGATGATACAGAGTGACATCTACCACTACTAGATGACACACAGTGACCTCTACCACTACGAGATGACATAGAGTGACCTCTACCACTACGAGATTACACAGAGTGACCTCTACCACTACGAGATGATACACAGTGACCTCTACCACTACTAGATGACACACAGTGACCTCTACCACTACGAGATGACATAGAGTGACCTCTACCACTACGAGATGACAAAGAGTGACCTCTACCACTACGAGATGATACAGAGTGACCTCTACCACTACGAGATGACATAGAGTGACCTCTACCACTACGAGATTACACACAGTGACCTCTACCACTACGAGATGATACAGAGTGACATCTACCACTACTAGATGACACACAGTGACCTCTACCACTACGAGATGACATAGAGTGACCTCTACCACTACGAGATTACACAGAGTGACCTCTACCACTACGAGATGATACACAGTGACCTCTACCACTACTAGATGACACACAGTGACCTCTACCACTACGAGATGACATAGAGTGACCTCTACCACTACGAGATTACACAGAGTGACCTCTACCACTACGAGATGATACACAGTGACCTCTACCACTACTAGATGACACACAGTGACCTCTACCACTACGAGATGATACAGAGTGACATCTACCACTACTAGATGACACACAGTGACCTCTACCACTACGATATGACATAGAGTGACCTCTACCACTACGAGATTACACAGAGTGACCTCTACCACTACGAGATGATACACAGTGATCTCTACCACTACTAGATGACACACAGTGACCTCTACCACTACGAGATGACATAGAGTGACCTCTACCACTACGAGATGACAAAGAGTGACCTCTACCACTACGAGATGATACAGAGTGACCTCTACCACTACGAGATGACATAGAGTGACCTCTACCACTACGAGATGACACACAGTGACCTCTACCACTACGAGATGATACAGAGTGACCTCTACCACTACGAGATGACATATAGTGACCTCTACCACTACGAGATTACACACAGTGACCTCTACCACTACGAGATGACATACAGTGACCTCTACCACTACGAGATGATACAGAGTGACATCTACCACTACTAGATGACACACAGTGACCTCTACTACTACGAGATGACATAGAGTGACCTCTACCACTACGAGATTACACAGAGTGACCTCTACCACTACGAGATGATACACAGTGATCTCTAACACTACTAGATGACACACAGTGACCTCTACCACTACGAGATGACATAGAGTGACCTCTACCACTACGAGATGACAAAGAGTGACCTCTACCACTACGAGATGATACAGAGTGACCTCTACCACTACGAGATGACATAGAGTGACCTCTACCACTACGAGATGACACACAGTGACCTCTACCACTACGAGATGATACAGAGTGACCTCTACCACTACGAGATGACATAGAGTGACCTCTACCACTACGAGATTACACACAGTGACCTCTACCACTACGAGATGACACACAGTGACCTCTACCACTACGAGATGATACAGAGTGACATCTACCACTACTAGATGACACACAGTGACCTCTACTACTACGAGATGACATAGAGTGACCTCTACCACTACGAGATTACACAGAGTGACCTCTACCACTACGAGATGATACACAGTGATCTCTACCACTACTAGATGACACACAGTGACCTCTACCACTACGAGATGACATAGAGTGACCTCTACCACTACGAGATGACAAAGAGTGACCTCTACCACTACGAGATGATACAGAGTGACCTCTACCACTACGAGATGACATAGAGTGACCTCTACCACTACGAGATGACACACAGTGACCTCTACCACTACGAGATGATACAGAGTGACCTCTACCACTACGAGATGACATAGAGTGACCTCTACCACTACGAGATTACACACAGTGACCTCTACCACTACGAGATGACACACAGTGACCTCTACCACTACGAGATGATACAGAGTGACATCTACCACTACTAGATGACACACAGTGACCTCTACTACTACGAGATGACATAGAGTGACCTCTACCACTACGAGATTACACAGAGTGACCTCTACCACTACGAGATGATACACAGTGACCTCTACCACTACTAGATGACACACAGTGACCTCTACCACTACGAGATGACATAGACTGACCTCTACCACTACGAGATGACAAAGAGTGACCTCTACCACTACGAGATGATACAGAGTGACCTCTACCACTACGAGATGACATAGAGTGACGTCTACCACTACGAGATTACACAGAGTGACATCTACCACTACTAGATGACACACAGTGACCTCTACCAATACGAGATTACACAGAGTGACCTCTACCACTACGAGATGATACACAGTGACCTCTACCACTACCTAACGTACATCACGACTACAGGTCAGCATACAGGTCAGTCCGCTGTAGCTGTAACGCCGAGTTCATGCTTACGTATACTACATAACATAGCGAGCTATAGTATGTATATTATAGGTACTATAGTGCGTATACTATAGTATACGTACTATACATACTATTATTATACTATCTAGTGTACGTACTATATATAGAAACTATAGTACCTACTATACGTAGGTATAGTTGGCTATAACGGAAGATAGAAATAAGATGTGTTTGTTGTGAGATATTGCATTGCTTATTATGTGTACGTGGTATTAGGACTTGTAGCATGTGATATCTACACCAACTATATGTAATTACACCTGTTTTATATATTAGTATATAGAATGCTAATATATATATATATATATATATATATATTTAAATAATTATATTGTATATATGTTACCATATATGCATAATACCATAGTTTAATATACCAGAATTATCTGGACTACATACGGACAATATCTATCGGATATGCAATACGGACACTACCATATATAGGCATACGGACACTACCATATATAAGCATACGTTCACTACCATATATGGACACTACCATATATAGGCATACGGACAATAGCACTACTATGACGTCACCACTAACCTCGACACTGCCCAGTATCACATACATCGCGTACAGCAGCTGTTCTCGGTTCTAGCGGTTCTCCCTGGCGGTACGTTCTACGGTAGGCGTGGCAGCATATCACGTGACATCACCGCGTGATCGTTGTAGAGGTCATAGGTGTCGTAGTATGCGGGTGAGACGCGTTCATCTATCGGGAATTCGTGGTGCTATGTTGATAAGTCGTCAGAAATATTGTTTAAAATTTTTATGTTAATTTGTTTATTACTAATTTGTTTATCTACCCTTAAAATTGTTGAAATTCGCTAATTTATCGCGCTAAATAACATTTATTTAATTATATTTTAATTATCTATATGTATCGATAAGTTAAAGCTATAGGTCGCGTACTAATACAGTTCAAAGGTCACGTGTAATAATTGTTAGTGATCGCAGTTTTCTAATCACGATAATACAAATTGATTTAAAATTTCAAACGTAATTTATTTTTGATAACATTGTCGAGATGATAATTTTTCCAAATGTAAACAAAGGTTTATATCACGTGATACTTGCAATAACAGCGGTACACGAAACCCCGGGTTTAAACATCACACTATAGTGTTATATACTATACTATTATATATAATGATAACAAGGACATTTCGTGTTATGTACACATGTCCTCGGTGCTACTATTGTGTGAGGGGTAATTGAGACAGTGTAGCTTATATTGATGCATCCCATATAGCATGCTGGCAATGTATAAGTCACACACGCACGGCGTCGCACGCCTATATATATACAACTTGTATAATACAAGTCAACACTAATATATATATATATATATATATATATGAATCAGTTTTGACTTGTATATTAGTTTAAAACATACAATTAACACACAATTGACGCATTCATTAGATAATAACAATACTCACGTGACATACACACCCGTGACATTCCTGTACCACGTGTTCACTCCGGCGGACAGTGGTCAGTGTACGCCGGGGACAGACAGACGACATTTCACCTCGGGCGCGCATTGTTAGCGATACAACCGAAACAGCTTTGTTATGCGCGAGGGGAACACGTGACTTAACACGTGACCTAAACGCGAGATAACTCGAGATAAATCGAGATTAGCGTAATCCGATGATCATTATAGTATAATTTATTGACGTTTATTGACCGCTTAATTAAACGTCTCTTCACCGACATTATATATATAAAGGTCTATGGATTTGGTCTATACATACCTGTCTATAAACCGCTTAATACATCTCATATAATGTATAATCTTCAGTTTATATCTTTGTAGATTATAACAACGTTTTAATTTATTAAATAGAACGGATTATTTCGCCAACGTTTCCGGTTCCAAGACCTGATTATTAATCTCGTAACCTCGGCGGCTTCGTTCTCATTAAGTAGCGCCACCTGGGGATGCGACCTAACACCCCCACCACCCCCATAGCTATAGTGCTTACGTTATGCGCGTGCTCCGTCCACTCGTTTCCGGTTGGAGAGCGGATGCTGGGCTACCTGCCCCTGTTCCAGTTCAGTAACCCCGTAACCGGACAGCGGTCAGTGGTGTTTCCGTTCTACTTCAGTAACGTGCCGTCACCTAGTGGGGGATATGTTAGTATCGCTAACTAGGTCAGTAGGTCAGATGGCTAGTTGAAAAATGCGTTGATATATTGTGTATACATTGTGTTGATGCTGTATACACCTGTTCAACACTCCATGCTACACGCACTATAGTGCGTAGTACCATAACCTAGTATTTGTTAGGCCTAATATAAATAACTATGTTAACTATATTTGTAAAATACTATTAAAAGTATACTTTTAAATATTGTCATTACTCTATCATTTATTTTATTAACCAATATGTATTAACACACTGTCGTATAATATATCATGTATATTTGTTATAAATTAATATAATTAAATAAGTTATAGGATTTATATATATATATATATATATATATATATATATATATATATACAGTCAACTCCTGATAAGTCGGACTCGCAACGGACCGGGAAAAGTTTCCGACTTAGCGAGATGT
>OZ025243.1:38054678-38207178 GCA_964019155.1 Osedax fenrisi
CTATAACACACTGACTGTGGTTGTAATATACACACTATACAGTCAGTATGATACCCCACACCACTAGTGTATTATAGCCCCATCACCACCGTACTATAGATGTACGATATTACTAAACTATACAATGTACAGTGTACAATGTATACTTTACATTGTACAGTGTATAAAGTATTTATCACGGTAATATTTAAGTTTGTAATATTAATTACTTCAAATACTTAAAAAATAAAAAATACTTAAAAATATACATACACAACCGTATATATACCCGCACAAACACACACACACACACACACACACACACACACACACACACACACACACATGCATTGCACGTATATAAACAAAACTATACATATATCTTCATACGTATGCATACATATACACACATCATCCCCCCCCCCACACACACACACATATATATATACGTATATATACACTAACACGCACAGTGTGCGTCACCTATCAATGGAGAATAAATAATGTCACTAATTCACTTATAACGTTACATCACTATCGCAGTCATAACCATATCGCCATAATTATTTCAAATATCACTCCAACCTAATATATTATACATGCCTAAACTAACACATACGGTGTAGATCCCACACCAACCTCATATACATATCTATATTAACACACATTAGCTGTACATCGTATACCCCCCCATACCCATACTAACACTCCCCCACCCCCCCAAACCCACACACACATATACACTAACACTCCCAAAACCCACATTAATACGTGCGGCACTCGCACACCCTCAGCAATGTGCGACCGGAAGTAGCAACCCTCCGTATGAAGTGTTCTCTGCGGGCAAGTTTTACGCCGATAAAGAGTTCTGTTCCGTCAATATCATCACGTGACCATCCGTGTCCTTCTCACGAAGCGATGTCCTCTGTGTGTCTATAGCTGTATACGTCGTATAATATACGCGTGTATATATGGATTAAATATATATATATATATATATATATATATTAAAATATGTTTTAAATATAAATAATTAATGAAATAACTCGATCGTTATATGTTGTTGTTAAGATTTCTACGACTTTAATAAATATACGGAAATCGTACCCTAACTTGTTTATGTTATTGATTAATATATAAGATATGTTAATGATGATACTGGTGATGCACACTACGATGATAGATGTACGTGTTTACATGATACTTAATCGGTAGTCGGATCGCAAACTATGCTAACCAAGCAAGCAACCAGAGTCATCTGTTAATAACTGGTAAGTTAGTGTTTCAAGTTGAACGAATAGGTCTGTTTTAGTAATTACTTGTAGTTAGCAGTTTATTGAGACATACGGAGCATGCCTAGTGACGTAATTACTCATCTACCCACGGGGTAGTATTACAATATCATGATATAGTAATGACGATGATGATGATGATGATTATGATACTAATGATTGATTGATCGACAGATACGTTTATTTAAAAGCAGTAAATCTATAGTAATTACATAATTCAACAACAATGTACCAATAGCATATTACTAATATGTAGGGGCGCTGGAACGATTTTGTATATAGGGGGAACCAACCAATCAAAATAAATTTGGTGGTAAAAGTGAGGGGGGGACCAATACATAGGAGCTCCCCCTATATTTTAAGATGGGAGGACATATCCCCCCCTGTTGCAGCGCCCTAGTTATAGGACATACTAACGGTAATACGTATATAATTAATTATATTAATATCGTGTAACAAGACTTTACTGAATACCTCGTGACTAATAACTCATTTAAACAATGACACGTGATTAGTATACCTCTAACAAGGGAATGTCCTTACCTCTGACTTATATGCGTAGTGTACACTAATAGATATACATGATGTACATATATAGGTGAACTAGCTAATATTACGTATGAATACATCTACACCGCGAGAGAGAGATATGCTATAGGATAACCTATAGGTTCGACCCAAAGGGGTTAAGCTTGTAGTGAAAACAATCAAACATATGTGTGTATACCTGTATATAGTAGGTATACTACACATTAATACATAATCAACAATCTAAATCATCATCATCTTTATATCGTTTACAATATCAGTTAATAATATAATTAATTGTCGAGTTGCGAGTTTTACATTATGAAGAAATGTGTAAATAAATAATGTGTGTGTGTGCCATGTATTAAAATTTCATAACAATTTTAATTGAACACTATTTTTTCGTAATTAAAATTAAAAATTTAACAATTAAGAATTTTAATAAAAATAGAAAACCTAAATTCATTACGAAACATTATATTTCTAATTCCTAAAAAAGCCACTGGAAACACGCCCACTACACTAAACTAAAGCATACCCACACACATTAATAACACCGCTATCATGGTCCCGTACGTGAAGAGGACACTGGCGCAACAGAACAGACTGGAACAGGCGAGGAAGAGACAATCTCTGCTCGACTTCGAGCTGGCTCTAGACCAATGCACCCTTAATGAGAAAGGGGAGAAGTATTCCACCCCAGTCGCCACGTACAGACCCGTTAAAGAGGATAACGCTCGCACGCTAAAGCAAAGGTCACCGATGGTGGGGTCGAACAGGTCAAGGCTACCGCTAGAGGGGCGTTACCTATCGGCTCCGACTAGGGGCGAACGTCTAGCCATTGAAGGAGGGCGAGAAGGTACCTACCGCGTGGAGAACGTAGTGCCGAGCAGCTCTTACGTCATATTGGGCGAGTCAGGTGACGATTACGCCACGCCCTATTACGTCATAGGACACGATTACGTAACTGAACCGCTGACCGGAAGTAGACCGAGAACTAGGTCAAGGGCCGTCTCCGCTAAAAGAACTACCAAGCCGAATCGGAAAACTAAAGTAAACAGAGCCGCCAGTAATAACCGGAAACGTAAACCGGCGCCGAAGAGAAAACCGGCACAGAAGAGATCTAACACCAGGACCAGGCGCGCAACCTCGGTAAAGGTGAAGGTGACATCCAAGAGAAGTACTTCAACCGTAAAGAACGTCAGGAAATCAGGAAAAGTTGCTGCCCCTAAAAGAGCTGCGTTGAAACTAACAAACCGGAAACAGCAGCAGCGGAAGAAGACGGCAGTTACTAGAGCTAACAAGAAAAATAACGTTCTAGCTATAAGTATAACATCTAAATCCATAAGTAAAACGACGAGAAAGATTAGAACGAATAAGAAGAACGTAAGAACGCTGAAACGTACAAGTACGAGGTCGAGGTCACCAGAATAACAACCCGGATGTAGGACTCCTACGAAGAATAAGATTTAGTTGTAACGGTAAATAACCGTAAATAAATCTTTCTAAAAATAATAGTTATATTCTTATTATTTAGTTATGTATATATATGTATATATATATATATATATATATATATATATATATATATGCGTATTTAATGTGTACTATTGACATATTATATTAATTTTAGGCCTACAATTTATATTATATATATTAAGATATATTTTGTTCAATTAAAATGTATACAATTCCCAATAAATCGTATTTGTATAATAATATTTATAATAACCTATATTTATTAAATATATTATGGATAATTTATTTTATTATGGTATACGTTTTTATTTTATTATAGTATTTAGCATCTGGAAGGAATGCTAGGTAGAATGCTAGGCCTACCTGTACATTTTACAATGTACAGTGTACAACTTGGTTAATATTAATATTGATGGTTAAAATAGGGTTATACGTTATACTCCCTGGCTATACGGTGAATTTATTATTATTTAAATTTATTTTTTACAACTAATATTTATTTTATAATTTTCTGTCCTAACTTATAAGGTATTAAACTCGTATTATTATGCTGTGCAATCTTTTGTTTACCATATTATCTGAATACTATGAAATTATCAAATGTACGACGTAGATATGACTATCATTTACAATATATGACGTAGGTATAGGTATAGTCTATTGTAAGTAGCCTAATCTATACATATATATATATATACATGTATACATGTATATATATATATATAAATGTTGTTGTTTTATTTGGTGGAGTTCTTTCATCCCATCTAAGAACATAGATGAAGTTTTCAGTTATAACTATATGGATATAATGTCCCTTCGAAGCCGCTCTCATGTTAAGGAATTCATGTTTTTAACGAGAGCCGATCATTTATTCATACATAATTATATATATATATATATATATAATATCACTTCTAAATATTATTTTAAGACCTATTGTAATGTTCCGGACGATCGCCTCGAGGCTCGATCCCGCGTCCTATAGGAGAATACTGCTTGTGTATCTGACGCCCTAGTCAACTATAGTTGTATGGCTTATAATCCACACAGCCACGTACTATATATGTAGCCTATAGTATAAATATATATGCCAATAGTTAATAGAATTTCAACTTTTAATAACTCATTTAAAAAAATAGAATAGGTATATATAATATATACCTAGGTTATTATTATAATAGCAACGATTATAATAGCAGCATAATATACTTTTAAAATTAATAGCAGCATAATATTAGCATAATGGCACCATAATAGTAGCATAACAGTAAAAGTATATTTTATAAGTATATTATGATGCTATTATGCTGCCATTATGCTAATATTATGCTGCTATTAATTTTAAAAGTATATTATGCTGCATAATATTATAATAATGGCAGCATAATAGCAGCATAACAGCAGCATAATAAATTAATAGCAGCATAATAGACATTTAATAGCAGCATAATAGCACAATGTAAACATGAGGCTCTAGCATATGCTTTATGCTGCTCTTACTGTTTGATGGGTACCTGTAACCACCAGGTTATTAAATAAGTAACGATGTAAAAAAGTCAGTGTATATATACCAGGAAATCTCGAGAAATTGGCATTCTCGAGTTCAAATATGGATGAGTTAGATTTTTTTAAATTTCACTCCAAGACAGAAAAGTTGTACTAAAAATAGAAATATTCGTACGCTCACACGTGGCGAGTGTAACTTTGAAAAATAGCTGCTGATGTTCAATTAGATTTGTGAAATTACATTAGCTGGGTTTGAATTTATCATTTCCGTAACAATATTCTAAATTTGTTGATATAACTATAATTTTAATAAGGAATTAATAAATTAAATCCAATGATTAGTAATAATCATTGATTACACATTTTATATATTTACATCCATAGTAGTCGGATTTACATGTAAACGTTAAACTTTGGCTTTAAGGCGATATCGCACAATGCCATACAAATCGTACCATTCAATGTAGGTAGGATAGAGATAAGATAGTAAATACATTACTCCGTATAAAGCTCCGCACACAAAAACTATTCAATGAATTTTATTGATTTGTTGGTGATATATAGAGGAAATATAAATCTACAACAATCTGTTGGCTTATTTTTATATTTCAATATAATTCATACATAAAAGTAGGATATAATTGTATTATACCTACATAGTTTTTTATATAATATTTCATAGATAATAACAATTATAAAGTATTTTCAAAATTATTAAAATTATGGGAGCATATTATTTTGCGCATGTATGCTATTTATATATAGCAAAACAAATTAGTAAGGTTGCCTAACTAGTTTTATCTGTGCGGTTAATTTTATATATGAAATATGTGAAATAATTATTCTGTGTAAATCGCATGAAGTTTCACTAAATTAAAATCAATATGAAAAGTACAATTTATACATATACACGTTTATCTAATATATTATATAATTGCAGAGCAATAATTAGTTCTTATCTAGACAATATATTTAGAGATGTTTACATATATATATTTATACAATTCTATAAGTTTACTATAGTTTATTTTTGAAATATGTATAATAAAAAATTCTTTTTATGCTATTTCTAAATGGATTTAATTTGTTGACATAAACTAAATAACACCACATTAATTAATATTCCATCATAATATTTTTTTTGTAATTTAACATATTCTATTATGCTGTATCCCTTAAAGAATTCCTTCTCGACGACTAATACATATAGTTTTCAATTATACAATGAGGGTCTAGTCTATTGTTCTTTATTATATCAGGATTCTAAACACAATTACTAAACAACAGAATCATCCCATTTGTGAATTATACAAATATAAGACAAACAGTCCACATTTTGTATGATTTGATAGTACAAGTGTTAGAAATATGTATATTTATAACATCATATATATATATTGATAAGTAAATAATTTAAATGTATCAAATACTAACAATAACTGGGTAAATCCAGGGCCATCTATAAATACTTACTATCAAACGAAAAATAAATAATTAAGTAAATCTGGACCAATTTCTATATATATATATATACATTTACTTACACATAGTACAAATAATCTAAAATACCGGATGGTGCCAGGAAGGAATTACATTACTTTTTTTATTTTATCGGAGCTCCATATATAAGTAGGAGGCTATATTACACTCATCTCGTTCAGGAAATCAGGTGAAGTTCACTTATGTAACCGCGAACCCATATTAAGGTAACCATGCTATAAAGAGTCGATTATTGTATATACACACAATTATATAAAAGTTTTAAGTAACACATATTTAATTGAATCCACGTTCTACCACAGGGCATATCTGACGCCTACTAATAACCCATGTAGATCATGGTAAAGTTGAGCGTATTCGTGCCGCAGAATTCCTGAGGATAAACACTGTGGAGTTCGAATTTTGAAAGTATATTCGCGAAACAGACAAATAAAAGTATGCACATTAAATGAAATGTTTACACGATTCTCACTTCACCAAGTCATTTAGGATATGATTTGTGTCAATAGCTTATTTATAAAACTTGTAAATGTCAATTAGAATATTATTAGATAACTTAATAAAATGGTGGTACTTACTCATTATTACTTACTCTGATAATTTATTTAATATTAATTTTGTTATACCTTCTTATCATTATATCCATTAATATTTTATTTAAGTAACTATTTTAAGATAACATTTTCATTGAAATAAACAAAGAATAATACGAAACTAAAACATTGTACAGTATAGTATATCATATTATATAGTAATATTACTACCAGTAGTTGTAAGAAATTAAATTATATCATGATGAATTTATATTATTATTATTGTAAATTAATATATATGCTCTTATAGAATACTTAATTACTAACATGATTATTTGGACAATAATACATTTAAGGGTACAAGCGCAGGTTCGGGCTTACCAATTTAATTATAGCTTTAGCTAAAATGCTAAGGATACTAAACTAATAAAGATAATGAAGTAATTTTTATTTTATGTAATAGATATTATTCTACTGCATAAACGTATTGACTTTTTAAATATAATTTATTTAAAATTATGTAAAAAAAATAGTTGAAATATATTTTATATTTTTTTATTAAAAATTTGAAGTTTATTATAATTTATTTAAAAAATATAAATTATAATACAATATCCTGTCAATATTAATATAGTATTACATGTTATTTATATATAGTAACAATTTCAGATAATAGTAGGCTTTTACGAATGCTCACTAAGTGCAAAAAGCAAAAACTGGAGAAAATGACATTCAAAGTTTTTTAAAATAAATAGTCTCGTCAATTTCATATAATTTTTAATTCGATTGATCAGGTAAAACACTTTATATTGATAGAAATACTCCACTATAATAAACAATGTGATAAATAAGATACTGAACATGGATAATACGTAATAAAAAAAATAAAAATATTATGCATATTTTAACCCACGCTTGCACCTTTAATAGTTATTTAAATAACTACCTACAACCAGTATTAAGCAAATTTAAAATGTAATCTACATTCGCACTAACTATGTTCTTCGTACTATATATCACTTACACTTTATATTAAACTTTTAATTGTATTTTCACAATTGCAGATGAATTCATTTCAGTACTTTAAGATCAAATAGTACCGCCACACTGCCCAACATCGAATACAACATATATGAAGTTATATGAAAAAATTGTAAATTAAAGATTTATATACATACAGAAATTATAATTACTTTAATAACTACATTTAGCTCTTTTGCCACAATTGTATAAACCTATTATTTAAAAAAAATAAAATGCTAATATAATATTTAATATTTCTATCTTATACCAATATATATTTTTACGAAATATAAAAATACCATACAAATTAAGTTACAACTGTAATTAAGACACTTCCCTAGTAATGGTAGTAGTAGTAGTGGTGGTGGTGGTGGTGGTGGTGGTAGTAATAGTAGTAGTAGTGGTAGTAGTGGGGGTGGGGGTGGTGGCGGTGTGGTGGTGGTGGTGGTGGTAGTAGTAGTAGTAGTAGCAGTAGCAGTAGTAATAGCAGTAGCAGTAGCAGTAGCAGTAGCAGTGGCAGTAGCAGTAGCAGTGGCAGTGGCAGTGGCAATGGCAGTGGCAATGGTAGTGGTGGTGGTGGTGGTAGTAGTGGTAGTAGTAGTAGCGGTTGCGGTAGTAGTAGTAGTAGTAGTGGTAGCGGTAGCGGTAGTAGCAGTAGTAGTAGTAGTAGTAGTAGTAGTATATATAATATGTGTATTGTTCATCCTAGAACATAACAATAAAATTGAATATATAGTCGTTTCCCATTAAAATATTAAATATACTAGTAAAATATTTTATATGAAAACTATATATATATATATATATATATATATATATATATATACGATATAATTGAAATTATATACAATTCTTAAAACTCTACTTTAGTATGATATTAATGATTATACAAAATAATTCCGGAAATTAAATTATCAAATATTCGTTATTTTATACTAAATATTATATATTAATTTAGATCTAATATTCAAGATGACTATACTAAATACATAGAACGTAAACTATATAATAGAAAATGAAATGTTATTAATACTATGTATATTTTAGAGTGTATAATTAATTAATTAATATAAATTCATATAAAAAATAATTGTATTGTATTTATATATTATATAGTTATTTATATGGGTTAAATTATATTTATAATAAAAAATAATAAGTAATATAAACAATTATTTAAAAAGATTATTAATTTTAACAAACATTAATAATTCATTACAAACTTAACTAATAACACATTTAGATTTTGATTCTTTAGGAATGATATTATCTTGAAATACTTCACTTCCTATAATTAGTGATATATATAATTAAAGCCATAATATTTATATTTTATCTAAAATCTTAATAATTTAAGTATAGTTAAAGGGGTTTCACACCAACTCGAACGCAATTATTAACTCTAATACTTAGAGGTTAAAGTTTAACTCTAATATTTAAATCAAATATTTAAAATAAAATAAATGCTCATGTACAAGAATTTTAAACAAACTCGAACACAATTGTTAACTATTATAATTTGGTGGAAAAAACACTTTACTGAGATTTAAATAATATAGTTAAACTTTAACCTCTAATGACACTGGTCGACATTTGAAAAAAAATTCTCTGTGGTCTGGGTTCTGTTAACTGATTCTAGACTATTTTTTCACACTGATTTCAAATATGTAAGTAGTTTTTTTTTCAGATCAGATCAAGTTTTTTATTTATTTAAGTGAAAATTTATGATAATAATAGGAAAATTAAAGTAAATTAACTGGAATGTAATGACTTTATTTCAATAGTATTTGGTATATTTTAATAAATAATGATACAACAGAATAATATACATAGTTAATGTTATAAAATTCATTGAATAAACGATTATTGTAATGATTTTCTTATATTTTAAGTCTTTTATATCTCTTTTTGACTCCAACAATAATCATCTAAGATGTTAATAGTTACTTTTTATTGGTATCTATCTTATATTGTCAAAATATAATGATTAAAGCACCCTCCTTGTTCTTCACTATAGTCAACAAAGTTATCCGAAATATAATCTAGATGTGCACTGATAAAATGAATATTTATGGACATATGAGATCAGATATCTATAAAACATAGAAGCAAGTCTTCCACAATATTTACATATTCTGTACATCTGTGATTTTAGAATGTTTTTAAAATATTTGACTCTAATTCTAGTCAGCTCTTAATTCAATATGTCTCATACATACATCAACATTAGTATTACTCATCAACTCACTATTTGTTGATCCATTATAATTTATCTCATTAATTTAGTTTCAATAATATTTGTAAATATTTGTTGTAAATGAGTTATCCGTTATTCAATACCTTTACAAAATTCTTCATTAATCTAAGTTTATTGTGTAATAGGATATTATTAATGGATATATAACATGCCTTTATTAATAAGCGATTGTGACTTAGCCTTGTATGAACCATGCTAAAATAAATTAATAATTGCTCTGTAACTGAAAAATCACATTATGTACAATGAATAGCGTATGCTCGACTATCTATTAAATAGAGAAAGGATAGATATTTTGTATATCCTTCTTGTCATCCCAAAAGTATCAATATAACATTTAAGTCTCCACATATATTTCAAGTATGATCATTGTATATTTATGAATCAAGTGGAATAGACATTTTCTATATCTTCCAGTCAATTGTAGCGAATATCCCATGTGAAGAAATACAACAGTATTACTATTATAGAGAAATACAGATTTTAAACTTGTATTTGATGAGTCTATGAATAGCCTCTATTATAACCTCTATTATTATGGTTCATAGGATATACCCATTAATTCGATTACTCCATTTACATTATGGCAAAATATCGATGAACCGTCTTAAAAAACTATCTTAGTAAAGTATTTGTGAGAGTCACTTTCACGATGACGGTACAAGACAGATGGAGATAATAAAGTTGAGATATTAAATGAAATAGGTGTTGTATTGAAATATCAGTACTATGTGGTACTTACGTTATAATGCAGATGGAATATTCGAATATTTTTAATGTATGCTTATTATTATACATAAATGAATATACTTATTATACATATATATACATATCATATGGTATATACAATGCACTATACAGTGTATACAGTGTATTAAATATAATATATAGCATATACAATATATAGAGTATAAAATAATGTGTATAATGTGTATATAGATATATATTAAATAATAATATGTATATATATATTTGAAAATTTCTGAAAATTTGACAATTGTTATCAAATTTAAAAGTGAAATAAATAAAAAAACTTGATCTGATCTGAAAAAACTAATTACATATTTTTAATCAGTGCAAACAACTAGTTTAGAAAACATTTATGAAACCCAAACCTCAAAAATCATATCAACCAGTGTAATTAGAGTTAATAATTGCGTTCGAGTTGGTGTGAAACACCTTTTATATAATAGTAATTAGAATAATATAATGAAAGCTTTATTCACAGAGTATATAAATGATAATTGTATTACCAAGGACAGTAAATATATATATATATATAGGAAAAATATAATTTATTTATTAGGTTTGAATTGAAAGTTATTTTAAAATAATAATGATATCGACATTTAAATAATATAATGTGTATTATTTTATATTAAAATTAAATATAAATATAATCACGATACGACTTTTTATTGATTAAAATATAAAATTGTGAATATGTACCATAAACCATAATGCAATAGGATAAAATCACGAAAGTATAAAAGTAAAGTTTTAAGTCATCCTTGGTATTACAGATACATTTAAAACAAAATGATGAATATTTTTATATTGTATTGTTTTCAACTCATATGATTTTATTATAATAATATTATATACAAATTAATTTGTTATAAAAACCTGAACATGTTTGGTTGTTTGATATATTTTGTACATTTGAAGATGGAGTAGTAACCTTTAATATATTTGAGGATTGTGTACATAATATAATTTAAATTTATTTCCAATTTTAAGATTTACTTTATTTTAAAATACGAAATGAATATATTGACTTATAAATATATAAATGTTGAACATAAACACTAACATTTTGAAGAGATGTTCTGGGTTTGGGTTTGGGTTTCATTAATGGATTATCTTCATTAGCTAAATATTTCCTATTAATACTAATACTCTCTTTTCCTATTATTATGATTAAAATAAATAAATTAATTAAATGTATATATTCCTTATATATATATATATATATATATATATATATATATATATATATATATATATATTATTATTAATATTATCAGCTTTTCTCTACTAAACTGCTTATTCATATACCTCTTATACCTTATAATGCTAAAAATGAATTACACCATAAATATGCTTATCATTTTACTGATAAAAATCTACATGCCTGCTCTTCTATTTCATTCTAATCATATTCCCCCTACCAAGTAGCTCTATTCCGGGCATCTGTATTAGAAAACCAATCTCATATGACTTTTCTAAATTATACATTCCTTCTATTTTTACAATCGGATTTTATCTGAAAGTCTTCTTCTTCTTGTTCTTCTGACACAATTAACCTACACTGTTAAAAATAAGGGTACGCTAGAAGTCACAAATGGGTACAGCCTTTGTCCCTATTGTAGTATGATTATGGGTACGCTAGAAATCGCTTTTGTGGAGTGTAGCGTACCCTTTACGGTACGCATTAAACGGCATATAGCGTACCCATTTCGGTATGCATTAAACGGCATATAGCGTACCCTTTATGGTACGCATTAAACGGCATATACACTGTTAAAAAAGTAACGTACAAAATGATCTCTAATAACGTACAAAGCTTGTCCCCCTCAGTGTACCTTATAACGAACAAATAACTTTTTTTATTTCAAATGAATTTTTGGACGTTATTATAATACCACATTGTACGTTATTTAAAGTCTATTTTGAACGTTATACATCATGCCTCCAGCTGGATTCGAACCAGCGACCTAGGTATCAGAAACCCAATGCTTTGTTGATCGGGCTAAAGCACCATTCGATATTTACGTAGTAAACGCGCATATATTGTATCGAGTTTACGTATAATTTCAAAATAAGTATACGATACTATATAGATAATTGCGTTATCGCGTAATACGCGTCATATGGATGTATTACGTTATACGTGTCACCAGTAGCCAGTATAAGCTGCAGCTTATCCATTGATATATTATTACACGTTTAACGTGAAGTTACCATTTACATCTTAACATATAAGCATATCAGTTGTAATGTTATTAATAATAACTTATTATATATATACCTATAAATATATATTATTAAATATATTATTGAATTTATATACCAATATATGTTGTATATACCCGTACTGTTATTTGTATGTATAATAACTATGTATATTTATAAAATAACATACCATATGATATGTTAATATTGAGATTAAGACTTTTAACATGTTAATATATATATATATATATATATATATATACGTATATGTTTTTGTGTATGGGCTTATGGTGTATATTTTACTAATTATATATATATATATATATATATATATATATATATATATATACACATATACGAGTATATATTTATTACATATATTATACACTATATTTAAATTGTTGACAACATTAGTTTCCTTATATTTACACTATAATTTTCCTAATAGTTAATCATATACATGCTATTACATGGTTATGTAATATTTACATATATGTAATTATATATAATTTAATTATCTTACAAAAATGTTAAATTAATACGTTCAACATATGAAATTTGTATAGAGTTCAATAGATATATATATATATATATATATAACCTTTAAGGGTACGCTTCACTTGTAGCGTGTAGCGTACCCTTTTATTTCTAGTGTACCCATTTCTGACATGAAGCGTACCTTTAAAAACTAGTGTACCCTTTTGTGGCAAGTAGCGTACCCTTTAAAGGTACGCTTCACTTGTAGCGTGTAGCGTACCCTTTTATTTCTAGCGTACCCATTCGTGAATTCTAGCGTACCCTTATTTTTAACAGTGTAGTAGCCTGTAATAAATTAAATTACACTTTATCTCACATTATTCTTGATATTATAAATCTTTCACTAATTAATGGTATTTGTCCAGCTTCTTTTAAGGGCCGGCGTAACCTTCGCTTTTATTTTGTAGGGAATATTTTTTTATATTAAAATATTAAAATGTAATTCATTATCTTTAAAATTATGTTATATTATATAAAATTAAACATAAGTGCCTCAAATACGAAGTTTAATCATACACCTATTCAAAATGGTGGGATTTAATAATTAGAAAACATGCAAGTAAAACTTTATATGTCAATATCTCTGGTGTTTTTTTGTTGTTGATTTTTTTTATTTAAATGTCTATATCTTTTGAACTCTTAAATGAATCTTTATAACATTTTCTGAGTATATACCTAATATATGGTTATTATTATATAGGTATGTAAGCTAACGTAAATATAATATATTAATATAATTATTTGAAAAATAATAAAAAAAATGGTAATAAATTTATTTTTAAATAAATGTAATATTATAATTAACTTTTCTTTAATTAATATTACATTTATTATTTTAATATGTACTATATAAATAGAGATGAATGTTATCTAGATAATTAAAAAAAATTAGAAAAAAATACTATTAAATAGAAAAGATATAGCCTGTTAAAAAATAGCTATTTTTCCCTATCTTTTACATGTAAAACGCCCACAATTAAGCATGCTATCATTACTCTGATACTCAAGAAACCCTTAACAACTTGCACTACATTTCACAATGCGTTACTCAGAAAAATTCTGGAATGCATTATTGCTATATAATTGAACACATATGGCTGATAACAATTTATATGATATATATATATATTTAACACTATTACACTATTATATGAATACATGTATGTGTATAATACATATATATATATATATATATATATATATATACATAGTATATATTCACAAGCATGTTTATGTGTGACTAGATATATATATACATATACATAGCTACTATTTATTACTTATTTGAGTGCGCAAATTACACATGTTCATGTTGGTTGGACGTTAACCTGATTCAAATAGACTATCTTATAATTGAGTTCTGAATACATTTATTAAAGTTATGTGGTTGTATTAAAATGTGTATATATAATATTATAAGTGCCCTATATATAAAGAAGTAAGTCTAATAATAATTATATAAGTTCATTTTTTGAATAGAATTAAGTATTCATGTTAGAATATTTAAATAGTTATAATAAATAATCTACTATTAATATAATTAAATTACATTTTAATATAATTAATATTAAAGTTTATATAATCTATTATATGGATTAATTGAAATTCAGTTTTAAATTGAGTTAATATATTGACTATAATATTCATATGGATATCTCAATGTTTATTTTCATTTTATATAATATATATGAGTACCACCATTTAAAATATATTAAATGAATAATATAACATATCTACTATATATGTTTATATATATGTGACTTATATATATTTAGCCAGGCATAAGTTTGAACTCAGTGGCCACATTTAATATGCCCGTAATAAAGCTATTATTATAAAGATTTTATTTTTATGACTAAAAATCAAAAAATTAAATAATAATTTATATAATAATTAATACAATTGAATTTTATTATATTTATACCTAATATAGTGAATTATAATTGTAAACCTGATGCTATGTCACTTCCTTTCAAATTATAAGAAAAATTCGTTGACATTTTTTCTTTTTTAATTTCATACTAAACAATATGTAATTAATTGTAATTTTTATTACAATATTTAGGTAAAATTCCTGTAAAATATGCAAACCTTCACTTGTGATTTATTCTCTATTACAACTAATGGTTTCTTAATCGAATTAAGTCCTACTTTATTTGGAAATTCATCCTAAATAATAATGACTTTTATATTATTTTAATTATTTTATTATATTATAAAAATATAAAAATACATCTTCCTAAATATTATATAATTTTTACTTTTTAATTAAATGATCCTATTTATAATTATATGTAACCTTCACTTTATCTTTATTTCCCATTTCTGTTAATTTTTTTACGGAACCTGTATTACATTTTAATTTATTAAATTAACATTGATATTATATTATATTCTATTAATGTTTAATTTAAAAAATTAATATTATAAATAGGTATTATATTATAAATATATATAATAAGTCTAGTATTATATTTCATAATTTTTATATAAATATAAGTAGTAATCATTTATTTATTTTATACTAATAAATTATAGTATAAATATTCATTAAAATTATATATTTAATATTTGTTAATTAATATACATTTTTAATAATAATAATATTTATTAGAAGAATTTTGTTTATTTCTGTTATTTTTGTAGTTTATAATATATAATAGTAATATAATTGTTCTCTCCTAAGGCTGTGGTTTGTAAATCTAAAATACCACGGGGAAATACCAAGTGACTACTTATTATCTAATTAAATTTCATTAATTTTCACTAAGATTTCATAGCAGAATATATAATGAGACACATAGTGGAATTGTAATGTGACAGGGGAATATGATTCAACTCAAGTATCAACAAATCTGACAATTTGACCCTATGTTAGTGAACTTTACAGAGAAATGGTGTTTAATTAATAAATGTAAAAAATAACACATTTTATTTTCAAATAAATTAAAAATGATCATTTACGTTCAATTATCATGCAAAACTGCAAACTAAGGTTTAACGAAGATTCGTATGCTTTTAATTTCAGTTGTTTGGATAATGTTTTAAACAAATATCGTATAATAAAGAGTAATACTAGCAAATATGATAAATTAATCAACATATTGTTTTAAAACTCGAATATTATAATTAAGAAAAAGCAAATAATTATTTAAATTGGATATTAAAAAATAAATATGATGCCTTTAGTATTATTATATTATTTATTTGTGTGTATGTTTTAGATATTTTAAACCATATTACTTTATCTTGATAATAATTCCAAATAAAATAATAATAAATTCAAACATTAAAATAATATATTTATTAAATAATTTAACAATTATATCCGAGATGAAATATCGCGGGTGTGTATAAATAATAATACTATATACTATTATATTTGGAGTTATCAGATTTATAGCTGTATATATTAAAAAATAGAATCGCGCTATGGCTCTAAATAACGAATTTAATAGTTATAAATATATCGCTAAATCGATAGGTTTTATAGGTTTGTAACTAATTTTCCTACATTGCATATGTTCATAATAATTATGATAATTATAATTCTATATATAATATAATATATTTAATATAATATGTTATAGGGCACACAATTCCACAATTAAATACCAATTCCGTTTTTAATTCCATGTCCGTAAATTCAGTTGTGTGTTTTTTATGCGTGGCATGCTTATTTCTATTTATATGCAGTAGAAAGTAAGTAGCGTGCGAAATAGGAAATGTTCTATTTATACACATGACAATAATTTCACGCATCTGATAATAACTTTAAATGCCAATAGGGATATAGTATATGGAAATCATAATATTCACAATAAATTATGGGTCTGGAATTTAAATATAAATGCTCAAATATTAAAATAGCCGAAAATAAAATACGTTCACTAATAGGTGACAGGAGGGTGTTTTGGTCGATGCCAATATAATCACAACTGTAATATATATGCAAATATTTTACATTAACCAACTGTGTTTTATGTTAATTTAAGTAATATTTTAAGAAAAATTTAATAAAAAAATATACTGAATATTATCGATTATGTAAAAAGTGCATTTTTTGCTATAATTATTGTATTAATTAATAATAAAATGTTGCATATTTAATATATAATTAATTAAAATTATGTATGTATTACATATCATATCATTATAATACATATTCGAATGTTACTTTAACTAAAATATTATTATTTGAGTAGGGTGACGAGTATTAACACATTTGGAACTATCGATCAATACCCCTCTCATCTACCATATTTCACTGATATTTACCAGTAGTATTAGAACTAATAATATATAATTTTGATATCATAATATAAAAATCAGAGAAAGCTATTTATTAGATTAACCCTTTTTGAAGCAATGATTTATTACTTTGTGGATAGAATTAGGCATTAATTTAAATGTTAGAATATTTAGTTATATATAAATAGGGTAGTTAAAAAACGCGTTTTTTATTAATGCTCGTTTAAAACATGTTTTAAACGGTTTTTTTCGTTTTTAATTCGTTTTTTATCCGATTTTTTCTATTACAAAAAAAATTATTATAAAGATATTATTAAATAATAAAATAATAATAAAGTAAGTACATATTATGAATATTCATTATTAATTCAAATAATATAGTATCTGTATTATTAGCATCATTAAATCATATTGTCATACTCTACATTAGTATGACAATTATAATTATTATAATATTTATTTTGTTACAATATAACACTGATTATTCATGTATTATTTAATGCTATAGATATGGAGATTGTATCACAATCTATGTATAATATCCATTGTATTTGTATATAATTAATATTATAAAAAATGTATGAACTTTCATATTTCTTTTATAATAAATTATTATAAAATAAATATATATTAAACATAATATATATTATTATACAATTGATTATATCAAAGCATAAAATAAATCTAATTTTAATTGATTATTATAATAATATTATTTATTTTATACATTTATTAAATAATCATTAATTTTTCAATTATTATAAAAAATATAAAAGAAATCTAATTTTACTTTATTATTATAATAATAATATAATAATTGTATACATTTATTAAATAATCATTCATTTTTAAATTAGTATACAATATTATATCAAAGCATAAAATAAATCTAATTTTACTTGATTAATATAATAATTATAATATTATATTTATTTTATACATTTATTAAATAATTATTTAATTTATTGATTATAATCATTAATTTTTCAATTATAATACAAAATATAAAAAAAATTTAATTTTACTTTATTATAATAATAATAATATTATATTTTAAACACTTATTAAATAATATCTCGTTTTTTTCTGTTTTTTTCGTTTTTTATTCTTTGTTTAAGGGGACGCGATACCATCGTTTGGTTTATATGTAAAAGATACGAAAAAATGCTATTTTTAGAAATCTATTAACTCACAAAATATTCACTTTTTTTAATTTTTTTAATTTTTAATCTATTAATAATATTCCATATTTTTATATTATATGTTGAAATTTATAGATGTTTACACATCTTTATGTTATATGTTTCTAAAAAAAATAATTGAAATATCTGATAAAAAATTTTAATTTTCCAACTAAATTGCTAATTAAAATTTTTTAAATATATATTTTTTAATTTTGACAAATAACTTTAATCTTACAGGTTTTATCTAGTTATATTGAAAAAATGAAGAAAAAATATTCAATTGTACATAAGTTAATACTAGTTATGTCAGCATGATTGGTCACAAATAATTATTCTGAGTAAATCAAGTTTCAAATATAATATATGAATATAAACAATATGATTATACAGGTACAAATAATATAATATAAACAAAATGAATAATGTAATGAACATAATTTAAACACCATTTTAAAGATAATATTTGAAATATTATAATTTTACATTAAAAAAAAAATTTGAAATTCAATTTTTTTTCGAAAAAATCAATGGTATCGCGTCCCCATAAAACGGTTTCAAACACGTTTAAAACGTCTGTTTAAAACGTGTTTTTTAATAACTCACAACCCTATATATAAATAAATAATCTACTATTAATATAATTAATTTAAATATTTATATAATTAATATTCAAGTTTATATAATTATATAAACTTATCTATTATAATCTATTATAATCTATTATATAGACTAATTGAATTTCAGTTTTAAATTGAGTTAATATATTGAATATAATATTCGTGTACGACTATCATAAGGATATCTCAAGGTTTATTTTCATTTTATATAATATATATGAGTACCACCATCTAAAATATGTTGAATGAATGATATAACATATCTACTATATATATATATATATATATAAAATATATATATATATATATATACATATCTGTATATATCTGTATTCATATACATATTAAAATATTTGAATATTATATATGGTACTTATATATATTTAGCCAGGCGTAAGTTTGAACTCTGTAGTCAAATTTAATATGCCCGTAATAAAGTTATTAATATATATTTTATTTTTATTTCTAAAAATTAAAATATTTTTAAATAATAATTAATACCTTTGAATTGTATTAATATTATTAGTGCTGTAAAATTTCAAATACTTGGTTGTTCTCTAGAACTTCACAATTTAAAATGTTTGTTCTCTAGAATTTCAAATCTTTAAAAAAATATCAAGTTGTCGAGAACTTAGAATCTTTTAATAATATTTAAAAATAATTTTATGAAGAAAAAAAATTAGATATTAAATAATAATTAATATATAAATAATTATAATTAATAAATTAGAATTGAATAATTAATAATTATTAAAATAATATATAATAAATAATTAATAATATATAATTAATTATTATTAATTAATAATCATAATTGATTTATAAATAATTATTAATTAATTTAATAAATTAGAATATAATAATTAACAATTAATAATGATTACTTACTTATTGAATACCTTACTATTCTATTAATCCTATATCTTAGTATATACACAATAGCATAGCAGGCTAAATATAAATATTATACTTAGCATATATATATATTATAATTAGTAATATTTATACTATAATACTATATGCAGTCTATATATAACTTATTAATTTTGATAAATAATTAATTATGTATTAAAATATATATATACTAGTGTTAAGTATTTATTTAAAATATATTAGTAGACAAATATAGTTTTATACTGTTTATAAATTAACATATTAGTACAGAGTATAAATCATTTAAACTTCATCTAATGATATTCCTTCAAGAATATTTAGAATATACGTATTCATTTTAAATATTAATATTTAATTAATAACAATTGTTATTAATGAATAATAAATAAAGGACAAATTGTCCTTGATGAAATGATTATATTTTAAATATGTTATCATATATATGGATAACATATATCATATAGATGGCTCTAGGTGATATTATTCCATATTTAATGGACATTTTTAAATAGTTGAAAAGAACTTACTAATTATGTTTATCGATCGTTACCCGAATAATTACCCGAACTAAAACTAAATTAAAAATAAAGATTTGAGACCATCAAATCTTTCCAAATACCCAAAATTAAAGACGAACCGAACCGAAAATTAATGATTTGTTATTTGAAATTTTACATCAATACTATTTATACCTAATATAGTGGATTATAATCGTAAACCTGATGCTATGTCACTTCCTTTCAAATTATAGGTAAAATTCGGTGAATATTTTTCTTTTTTAATTTCATTCTAAACAATATGTAATTAATTGTAATTTTTATTACAATATTTAGGTAAAATTCCTGTAAAATACAAATATGTAAACCTTCACTTGTGATATATTCTCTAATACAGCTAATGGTTTCTTAATCGAATTAAGTCCTACATTATTTGGAAATTCATCCTAAATAAATTAGTTAATTAAATTATTAAAATATAAAAATACTTCTGTCTAAATATTATATAATTGTTACTTTTAATTAAATTATCCTGTTTATAATTATATGTATAAAACCTTTACTTTATCTTTATTTTCCATTATTGATAATTGTTTGACGGAAACTGTAGTAAATTTACATTTATTACATTAACATTCATATTATATTGTATTCTATTAATATTTAATTTTGTTAATTAATATTATAAATAGGTATTATATTATAAAATTATATTATTAATATATATAATAAGGCAGGTATAACATTTAATTTGTTTATATAAATATAAATATTAAATCATTTATTTATTTCATATATTAATACATTATAATATGTATATTAATTAAAAATTATATATTTAATATTTTTTAATTAATATACATTTAATAATAATAATAATAAAAAAATAATTAAAATTTTTTGTTTTTTTTCTAGTTTATAATAGTAATATCAAAGCCCTTATCAGGGCTTATCAGGGCTTTGGTAATATGGTCATAGTAATAGTAATGTGGCCTTCTAATAAGATATATCATATTTGTTGTTATTGTCTCCCGATTTAAAATATATTATATATAATTAATTTGATACCAGTCATAAAACTCAATATACAATTATATTATTATACTTTTAATATTTATTAGATTTTACAAAAATAAATCATAATATATTAATAATATATTCTATTTATCATATAAAATCTAATAAATATATTACATTTTTATATGTGTTTAATAAATAATAGTAGTGATAAATTACAAAATGATATGCTATACATAAAGTATTAATATAAAATTGATATTGACCTAATACTTTCTTTTCTTTAATTGATAATACATGATCATTTAATTTATAGTGAAATTTCTTAATAACTTGGTAAAATGCATTTGTTAATATGATTTCATTAATTCCTTTATTTTCCAATTTTTTTATTTTTGTAAGAAGAATACGAACAAGTTGTTTTATCTTTTTCAAATAATCTAGATCATAATTGTACTTTTTAAATAATTTTATTTTAGATGTGACACCAATAACTTGAAGGTCCAAATTGAAAACTTTTGAAACCTTGATATTGAAATAATGATCATAGTTAATATTAAATATTATATTAAATAATATTATGTTATATAATAATTATTTTAAAAATCAAAAATAATGTAGCACTATTTATTGTATGAGTATAAGATATGATAATATACAAACTTCTTTGATTATTTCTTTACACGTTGAGTTATATTCAGCTACTTCAATTGTATAAGACAATCGATGAGTACATTCTATGAATTTAATAATCAATAGAATTGCATCTGTGTCTATCAATCTAGTATTCCTATAATTATATAAAAGTTGTGTTTAATTTTGTTTGATTGTTCCATGTAATAATAGTATAATTCTAATATAACTTACATTAAAAATCCACATTTGGGGATTTGAATAAAACAATCACAATTTAGATTAATTGTATCTCCAATATATAGTACCACTTTATCGTTATCAGTTGAAACACTAGCTTTTGTTTCATTTTTAGATACAAAAGTGCATTGCTTTGAAATCGAATTTAACATCTTAATGAGTTCGTACTTCTTGTTCCGGTAAATCTGATCTCGAGAACGTTCCTCTTCATCAACATAAATTACTAGGTCAGTAGAACTTTGCTTAGGTTTGTCCATAATGCATAATTGCGATTCTCTATCTTTTATTTGGCGAGGTTGAATGTCATCTTCTAAGTCACTAGATAATATGAGACATACATTTTGAATATAAGTTTTATAAACTATATATAATATTAGGATAAAGTAATATTAATAGTTATCAGATATATGTTAGCATTGAAGATATATTAAATATAAATTAAGTCAACCATTGTATAATAATCATAGAGATTAAGAAAATATTAAATAATAGTTAAATAAAAAAGTTAATTAGAAATCAATATAAATTATTATAAAAAAGTATAAATAAATATACAGCTACAAGACTAAAAATATACATCAATATTATATGGTATTTGAAAAAGATATTCTAGAATATAATATATATATCTTATTATTATCTTATTATTATATAACACTATACTATATCAATGCAGTCTGTAGTATATACAACTACACCATATCAATGCAGACTGTAGTATATAATAGTCCTTTATATTGTTTATTATTGTTTTTCCGTTGTATATTGAATGTATATTATTATCAAATTATTATCGTATTACTATTATTTTATTATTATTTTCTTCCCGCACGAGCGAAGGGGTCTACATGACCCTATTTTAGTGCTAATAAACTCAATATCATCATCATCATCATCATATATCAAAGATTTTGCGAATCAAAGATTTATAACTCCCTATATATGCAATGTAATTAATAACTAATACCTGCTACTGCTAGCAGTATTATCGAATCATTGAAATAGATTTAGATGCAGCGCAGTTTCTATACAACAATGTTTTCCTTGCTCTATTCAATTACATGCAATATAAATTAGTTTTTGCTTGTCATATAGATATTTATAGCATTTAAAACCTACATAACCTATTACTTTGTTATGAACACTTAGTTTTCATCATATAAATTTAAAAAAATATTATTTAATATTTTAAAAGTGTATAGTTTAATACTCATATAAACAACACATTGTTTCTAAAAATTAAACCGATATAGGTGGCCCTGTAGGTGTTTTGTATACAAAATCTAATTGCACGATTTCGCGTAAGTATTATATCTTTCCTTAAAATAATCTTCGTATATAAATTTATAATATTTTAATATTGATAATTGTTAACATTATTAAATAGATATAAATAAAATAAAATAAATAAAATAATATAACTACACAAACTAGGCCTTTTAAAATATAAAACTTTGAATGTATTAAATATGATAATAAAAATTAACATATGATTTGAAAAATTAGTTTAATATGATGTCTTATTAAAAAGTAGGAAGTTAGAAATGGGTATTAAAGAATAACTGTATGCATAAATGTGAAGAATGAAGGTCATTTATAGATTATTGTATCATATTTATGATAGTGTAATTATATATATATATATATATATATATATATATATATATATATATATTTTGATAATATAATAAGTAATAGAATATTTTTATTATTGAGTAAACAGGAATAAATAAGGATATATACTCAAAATTAGAAATTAAAATTCAGAAATAATGTATAATAATAAAATGAATCATTATTATGAATTCTTATTTTTAAAATAGTATATATAATTATTATCATATAAATATATCTTATAATACAAAAAAAATAAATATTAATATATAATTAATAATATGTCAATTAATTAAATTAATTATTTATTAAATAAACCAATATTTGTACAAACAAATATTTTATTATAATTTATTTACAAGTATTTTTTTAATATTAAATATAATTATATATATTATTAAGATTAAATTAATATATAACCTCAAATTTATATCTTTTAGACTTGATAATAATTCCTTATATTTTTCGCAGATTGATATCTTAAATGAGATATTGTAAATTATTAAAAATAAGATATGCTAATTTATATTATATTAATTATATAATATGTAAGCGTGAAAGTTTATAAGTTTATATACTCATTCATCATATAATCATAATGTCATATAATCATATAATAAATATAAAAAAGTGTAAATATATATATATAAATATATATATATATATATATATATATATATATATATATATTTATATATTTTTACTTATCATTGAATAACAGATGGATTACACTCAATTATAATGTATATTATAAATGCTAGTCACGTTTTCCATAAAATTTAAATATATTTTTAATATATTTCCCAATTCGTTCAGTAAATATTCCTAATTATTAAAACCTAAACAAATATTGTGGGATATAATCCTGATTATTTAAATAGAAATAAAATAATATTAAATTATCAACAACATTTGATTTGATTAGTTGATTGCTTACATACTATATCGGGCAATACTATCTGATGTCGATAATCTTGTAGTGGCAATGGTAGCAGCACTTTTTATAGATCCTAATATTATTTGCGGATAGTATTACTGGCATGTTGTAGTGGGATACTCACTTTATATATTTATTATATTGTTAAAATAAACTATATTTAAAAAATCCTATATTTATATAATTCAATATATAAGGAAAATATGCAATAATAATAATAATAATAATATTTATTAAATTACATATAATATAAATTATATTATATTATATAATCGGATACAAATCTAAATATAAGGTATTTAATTAAATAAGAATATATTTATTAATCTATTTTCTATTAGTTATATTATTTTTAGATTTATATCATTATTAATTAATTTTTACAATATAAAATTAATTAATATTAAAAAATAATTAAATTATTTATTGTAAAGAAAATGGCAGTTTATAATATATAAATTATTTTATACAAAATATTTGAAAATTTAATAAAGACAAAAATTAGTTCATTTATTGAAAACAATAATATAATAAATAATAGACAATTTGGTTTTCGTAATAATATGTCTACTATTGATGCTGTCAATGCCTTAATAGAAGAAGTAACTCATAATGTAGATAGTAAATTAAAATTATAAATGGTATAATTAGATTTGTCAAAAGCTTTTGATACCATTGATCATAATATTTTAAACTTAGCAATATTGGAATTAGAGGTTTATGCTTAAAGCTTATACAAAGTTATCTATTTAAGAAATAACATAAAAAGTGGTTTATAAATATTCATTATATATTAAATATAATGTATTCATATATATTCAAATGCTGTTTTCTCAGAATAATTATTTCGCGCTAGGTATGTGTATATAAATGTAGGTATCACAAAAACTATTATATATATTTTACTAATTTGTATTGCATTATATAAATAATATATATATGAATACTATTACTGGAGAAATTTTCTAAATTTGTATGTGTATAATTGCAAAAAATAACAATTTCTATAGAAATTCCGTTAATTAAAAAATTAAAATGTGTGCATATATATATATTACATAATATATATTATAAAAATTACGTTCTGTAATAGCACGTGTATACATTTAATGAATAGAATATAAACAAATTTAGCTCAATTTAATGAATAGAATTCTGCGCGCCTAGTTTTGTTTTATTATTTGCAATCTATATACATAGATAGGCAGGCGTCGTGTGACATTCCCTGGGTATAGGAAACAACTAGTTATTTTTAATAATAGTATTTTATAATTATTACCTATACAAATGGGAGTTCCTCGGGGTTCTATTCTGAGATCCCTGTTGTTTATAATATATATATATATATATATGATGTCGCTTATATTGATAAGGATTTATCTCCTATTATATTTGCAGATGATACCAGTTTTATATTTAAAGCAGATACTATAGTATCATTAGAAAATGTAATTAATTATAAAATGATTAAGATAAATATGTGGTTTATTAATAATAAATTATATCTTAATATAAAAAAGACTAACCATTTGATTTTTAATAATTTTAATAATAATCAATTAGATATATGTATTGGAAAAAATGTAATAGATCAAGTGGATTATGTAAAGTTTTTGGGTGTGTATGTTGATTCCAAACTAAATTGGAAAATACATATACATTTATGATGTAAATAAAGATGTAAATTATCTCAAATAATATCGGTATATCATAAATTGAAAAATAAGCTAAATGCGTCTGCCTTATTATATTTAAATCTTAATTCATGTCCTCTTTATATTAATGTATTTAAATATGGGATCAAGCGTATATATTGAATACTAATTATATTAATTTTTTACAGAACAGAGCCCTACGAATTATTTATAAGATAAATCGTTTTAAAAATATTGATTATATTTATAAAAAATTAAATATCCTAAAATTCAATGACTTGAAAAAAGTATATATGTTAAATTATATGTATAAAGCATTTTATAATAAGTTACCTAATATTGTACAAGTAAAATATGTCAACAAAATATACAAGGTACAATTTCAGAAATGATAAATTATTCCATATTAAAATGAGTAAACTCAATACAAATATTAAATGTTTATATATTTCTGGTTGAATTCTTTGGAATGAATTTGATTTAATTATCCATTATTTAAAAATTCAATTACTTATAGAATTTTTAAAAATAAGTTAAAAAAATTGTATATAAGTAAATATTGATTCATCTAATTTTATTCATTAATTCTATAGTTTACTTCATTTAAGAAACAGATATAGGAGATAGGAGCCATCTTTAATAAGTGGACGCCTTATCCTGATATTGAAGATATTATTTAGTTATTATGCTATTATTATATTACTCAAATTTATTATTATTTTTCATTGTTCGATTATACCTATATATATTTTACGTCTTGTTTCTTAAAGTACTCTTGTCTTACATGTATTTAATGCTATTCAGAGCATGCACAATGTACATTGCACATATGACCGTTAATTCGACCATATTACGGTTTTCTAAGATAGAAATATATTATAAACCAATAAAATCCTTTTGGAATATTACACCAAGACATATAACCGATAAATTACATTCGGGCATGCCATGTATGCATGTTTTGAGTAGATATTTACCGCACCTGAGATTGGAACTATTTTATTCACTATATAATTTAATTTCATTATATAATAATAATAATAATAATAATAATAATACATATTTATTAGAAGTATTAAATTGTACATTTTTTTTTTTATGAAATATATAATTATTTGTTATTATTTCCTATAAAGAGCTTCAGATTAAAATCAATATCTTTTCTATGCTATGGCCTGATATATGTATTATTATAGTTATGTTATTATCATATTTCTTTTGTATTTATTTTTTAATTCTTATATATTTGTGTGTGGAATCCTTTCTCGAAAGCATATTGCTAATAAGGGTTCCTTTTTTACTCATTATATAACTATATTGTATTGTATACATATGCCATGTGTATTAATTATTTATTTATATTATATAAGTAAAATAAATATTATTCATTCATTCATTCATATATATATATATATATATATTCATTAATTTCATAAAAATATTAAAAAATACTGTTATTAATTGTATATTTTAGTATTTTATAGATAAATATATATGGTACATTATAAAATGTACACTAGTTAATTTAAATAATATAACCTCTGATAGAGCAATGATCGATGATTTATTTTTCATATCATAGTTAAAATCTCCTGTAGTAATTAGATAATTATTTAATAACAACATAATAAATCATTTTACTAGTCATACAAATAATTAAAATGTGATATTTTACTTTAATGGGATTCGCGGCTATTGAAATTAATGCATTAAGATAGAAGATTTTTTTTAATTTAAATTTTTGTCAGCTCATGTTTGATATCGATCCAATTTACATTTTGTAAATTGCCTATTATTAACCAATATAATGTTAATTAAATTAATTATTTTAAAATTAAATGGTTCACCAAACCCAAAATATTTGTAGGTTAATTTTTTATATGGTATTTTTTTTATAAAGTTAGTTTAATTAAAATATAATAAAGATACGTGAACATATTATAAAGTTTGGATAATTATTAAGAGTTCTACATTTTGTTGATTAAAAATCAATATTATATTAAAAAGAGTTTAAAGACAAATTTTTATTTTACATTATAGGGTAACTTATTTTTATTATGTGTATCTTTGACTACATTTATAATATAACAATTAATATCATATTACACAATTCATAATAGAAAATTCTATTTAAAATAAAATATTAACTTATAGATATCATATTATATCTTTAAAATATGAGAATTTGTTTAATATTTATGACATTTTTTCAAATTTATATATTTTAAACAAATAGGTATGTACTAAAATATTGAATTTGAACATTTATATGTTATAGAAGTTTCTGAAATATAAATATATAATTTGTTTTAAAAAAAATGTCAATACTCGCAAATACACTTAAGACAAGTTTTCAAAGACTTGCATACTTCTATAATTATGACAGATAATTGTAGGTGAAATACACTGTAATTAATCAAATGTTTTGAAAAAGTTAAATTTAATTAAACAACCATAACCATTGAAATAATTATATATAATATTAATATAAGTATACAATCGGATATTTAATTGTACAAATAATATTATCTCAGACTATTTAATACAATGCCCAATTTAAATTATTTAATTATTAAAAATAGTGATGTAAGGTTAATTTAACTATAAAATATTTGATAAATTACAATTATATATAATAAAATAATAATATCAAAACTCATGATATAGTATCTAGTATATATAATTAAATATAATTATAAAATAAATAATCTTAAAATAGTTTATATTTATAAATAAGTAATTTTGAATCATATAAGAGAAGGGTTAAATTCAATTAAATAGATAGTAAATATTACAATGTTTAACATGTATTTATTTATTAAAAAAATTAAAATCTATCAAATAAATTTTATGATCTAAAAAACTATTCTATAATATATTATTTATGCTAAATAAGAAGATCTAAATTATCATTAACATAAAATTGTATAGAATTCAAATAACAACGATATTTAAGAGATTTAAAATAATTAAATTTCTGCATATAATTCATTTAGTTACATACCAATATATTATATATAATTTTTTAATTTTTTTTTATTATTAAATCTATATTCCTTCATAATTAATTAAGATAATTTAATATATATAATTTTAAATAATTATAACATGATTTTGTAGGTTTGAAATAATATCATTTATATAATTAAAACATATCATATACATTTTATTTATATATTTTTATGCTGAAAGTGATAATACTGATAACATTCACATTTTAAAAATCTACTATACTATTATCATACTATATTAGGATTTTTACAAATTTATTTATTGATAATAACTAACTAAAATTGCTTGAATTCCAAACGACCCCGTGAGAATAGAAATACTGGGTCATGATAGATAACAGATAACTTTTGCGACTAATACATCTAGGATCGATGATGACACATAAGTGGCGCTTAGCTCTCGTTAATGCGACGTTAATACGTTGTTCACTCTGTAGAAAACCAACATTTCCTGTGATAATAAATACATTTCATTATAAATAAATAATATACAATTAAAATAAACATTCGCAAATGTTAGATAATAAATAAGGTAGTTCATAAAATTTTAACTCAATGATTATAATAAATATTTGATATATACATATATAATTCTATTTTACAGAATTTTAATTAAAAAATGAATTAAAAATGTATTTAAACAATTAATAATTGCTATAATTTACATTATAAAAAAATTAATTTATAATTTACTTTATCAAAAATATTAAAGGTTTTAAACATATCATACAATTTTTAAGGAACGGAGAAACAGGGGCATTAATTATATGGTGAAAATAGAAGATTTATCTATAATTATTGTCTATTTAAGCATGATAACTTTAGAAATACACAAAAATATTACCTATTTTTTTCTCGTATAATATATTTAGATCTATTAAAAAAACAAACATTTCAAAATGGTAAGGGTGGGCGTGACCTTATCAGAGTTTACATGATAAGGTAAATACTAGGGTAAATAATAGGGAAAAATGGCTATTTTTTAACTTGTGACAACTTTTTTATTTAAGATTATCTTTTTATAATTTTTTTTTAATTATCTAGATAACATTTATCTCTAGTTATATAGGTACATCATAAAATAATAAATGTATTATTAATAAAGAAAAGTTTATTATAATATTAAAATTATTTAAAAATAAATTTATTAAAAAATTTTTTTATTATTATTCGAATAATTATATTAATAGATTGTATTTATTTTAGCATGCATACATATATAATAGTAACCATATATTATGTATATACTCAGAACATTGTATAAAGATTAATAAAAGAGTTAAAAAGTTATTAATATTACAAAAAAAATCAACAAAAAAAACACCAGAGATATAGGAATCTAAAGTTCTACTTTTTATGGTAATAAATAATCCCACGATTTTGAATATGTGTACGATTGAACTTTGTATTTGAGGCACTTATGTTAAACTACATTTTATATATTATTTTTGATATATTATACACCATTTTAAAGATAATGAATTACATTTTAATATTTTAATATAAACAAATTTTCCCTACAAATAATATCGAAGGTTATGCCTGCACTAAAACTGAGAGATTTATTATACTGAGAAAATGGAACATACACTATTTTGTAAAATAATAAATATTCCAGAAATTTCCATAAATATTTTAATATATTATATGTCATCAGTTATTATATTTTACATTGTTTGTTATATCTGACGAGTATCATAATATAAATAAATTCTTAAAGTGTTATCAAGTTCTATATTAGTTCTAAATTATAGTCCAAGTAGTTCTAAAGTTATGGAGTTTAAAATATGCAACATACGGTTTAAAAATTAATTTTTTTAAAAGAGCAGATATACAAGAGTTTGAAATAAATATGACAATATTTCTGCTATAAAAAAATAAAAAATAATTGTTTACACAATCTAAAAGCTATCGGTATTCTAGAATACACCTTAATTCCTTATATTTTACATGTAACACTGCAAATGTAACGACATACTTTAAATAAATGGTATTCCCTTTAGAAATATTGTTATTTTATAAATATATAGAGTGTGATCTTATCACAGTAATTATTATATTTAGTAAAAGCTGAATATAATAACTGAATAAGAAAATGAAGTAGGGATAACCTATAACCTATGTTATGTATTATATAAATATTTATGTATATTAATTGATGCATAATAAATATATTATATATATTTAATAGAATATAATAATATCGTTTTAATTCTTTAATATATTATAATAAATATTAATATATAATTAATTATATATAATATATTATATAATATCATATTATTAATAAGTTAACTATAACACAAAACTAACTATAAATGCATCATATATGCATTTTAAACACTAGCATCGATATAATATTGTTATTTAATTGTATTAAATATTATATAATAAACAATGATAATATTATTTATTACCCAGAAAATACAAGTGCAATTGTATTTTTCAATTAATATTTTTTTTAAATAATTTGTTGATTACCATTTTTCCCTATCTTTTACATGTAAACACCGGAAATTTAAAAAAAAAATAATAAACACAAATTTTACTATTTGATTATTAATATTATTATTGCATTATTATATTATTGTAATGTTATACTATGTTATTATTTATATTTTCTATATTATTTTTTTTAATAAATATATCTTATATCTTATATCTTATTTATTAAACTTAAATTTATGATATTTTGTATTATTATTCAGAGTAAATACTATACTCTTACACAGATTATATATAAATATTATGTCATAATATTTTATATATTTTATATATAATAAATTATTAAATAATTTATAAAATATAATATAATATAATTTTTTTATTAATTCTATAAATATATAAACCTAGAAACTATAAAATCAGTAAAATAATCTATAATAATGTCACTTAAAAGTTAAATTAAACATTAATTACAATAGAAATTAGAAACTTACCATGTTCGTTAGATCGTACCATACTAATAATTATGACTTCTTTTTCACTTCCTTGGAATCCATCAACAGAATTTACTTTTACTTTGTCATTCTTTAAAGCTCTTTTGATATAATCCAACTGAATTTAAAAAATATAATTATATATATATATTATAGGAGTTACTTTAAAATTATTAATATTCTTTCTTAATAATAGAAATCAATTTGTAATATTCAATAATTCTATATCACAAATAATGAAATTAAGTTTGGTGTCCCTCAAGGATCTTATCACGGTCATTTTGTTCTATTCGCTATTGATACACTACTATTATATTCCGTGAAATTAATATAGATGACTGGAAAATTCCATAAAATTTAAACAACATGATAAATGGATATCATTACATAAATTGACAATTAATTTAAGCAACAATAAATTAACTATTTAATATTTAATAAATACTAAATTATCTATTATATTAAATAATATTGTCATTATTTACAAAAAATTCAAGCAAACTTGTTAAGTTTAAGTTGGGTTTAAGATGGGTTTATAAATTGGAAACTACACACTAATATGGTTAAATCTAAACTTTATTATGGATTATAAATTCTAAGAAAACTATAGAAAAAAAAATGTAACTATTATAAAAACTAATATAACTACAATTAATATGAAATACAAATTATAGTAAGGTTAACAATATATCAACTAATGTTTATCATGCCTACTAACTATACATAAATGTAAATGCAAATAATAATTAAATTGTAAAATGTATATTGAAAAATATAAAATAGAAAGTGACATATAGGGAAAATTATATTATAGATTCAAGCTATTTCATTGGCTAATAATAATATGACCCCACATATCGTAATTAAAATAAACATGGTCATATAGTAAATTATAAATACAAGTAAATTATTATATACTGTATTCACAATTATGTAAGGGCCTTATTATTTATGTGTTACCTTGGATTTTATTTTTTAACAAACAATTTTAATACAATTATTTTATAAATAATTATTCTTCTTTAATAATGATGTATAATATTATATAAAAGTGGATATAAGTGTCTGATATATGCATATTAATCACAAGCCTATTAGAAAATGGTGTGGAATATTTTGAAACAATTTCAAAAATGTGACATTAATAATATGAGTTCATATTATCTCATTTTATATATATATATAATTATTTATCATTTTATATTTTATATACATAATTTAATATTAAAAAAAATAATATTGTTATTTTATTATATTTGATCATATTTCATATTGTACCTATTTATTTGTAGAGTAAATAAACTGTATTACTGATATTACTAAATCACACAAAATAAATAAATTTGATTAAAATATTTACATTATGGTATGATTTTATTGTGTATAATTAGATTGTTAAGAATTGTATCTACAAATTATTAGACCTTTAGAGACATCAAAAATCATAGTCAGTTTATTAGATCAATATTTCCTATCAGTTAAATATAAATGCCGTCAAGATTATAATGGCGCTTAATAATTTAATAGAGTTAAATAATTGATTTATATATATATATATATATATATATATATATATATATATATATATATATATATATATATATATATATATATATATATATATATATATATATATATATATATATATATATATATTATAGTTTATATTATTCTTTGACTAAAGTTTAAATAAAAAAATAAAATTCGTCATTTGGTCATGGTATATTTTAAAATTAAGAATTATCAAAAAAAAGGTTATGATGAAAAAAAGGTTGGGAACCACTGATCTAAAACAAATACCATTTCCTAGATACATTCAATAACATGGAAAGTACTTATATCTTTCCGTAAATAATATTATAAATCACTAATTAATCAATTAGTGTAACAAAGAAATAGTAATCAGAAGAAAATTAATATATTTAGTTATGTGTGATAACAGAATTAACAGGACTAGTCTGGATGTCATGAGGCACGTAAAGTAAATAGGTAAATACTATTTACCTATTTACTTTAGGTGCTTGACGACAGCCTATTTATTAAATAGATATAGTGGATGTGTTATGATTAGAAACCTGTAGCTTGTAGGGAGATACCACTCCGATATCTTCAGTTCTGACGCCGGCAAACAGTAGCCTGTTTACGTATAAAGCTACTATTTCAGCTTCATCTGAGTTTAGATATTTAAAGATGTTTAGATATTTACACATAACATATGCACATTATATTGTCAATATAATGAAATATATATATATATATAAATATCACTATTCTTATTCACTAAATTTTTTATTAAAATAAAATAAATTCAAAATTTATAATTCATTCATTTTAATTTAATATGTAATTTATTTATATTAATTTAATATATAATTCATTTATATTAATCTAATATATAATTTAACTCTTTTTAGATTAATTTTTAATTGATTATAAATATATGTAATATCAATATTTTATTTATTTTTTTCTAATTTAATTTATTTTATTTTACACTATCCCAAATATGATTATTAGGGAATGGAGGAAAAAACATTAAATTATTTATTAATTTCCCCATTATTTTGTAACAGTTATACAGTCTGTTATAATTTTATAATATATCATATTATACACAGTGTGTATTACATACCACCCTAATATGTGATAATGGACTGTTCCAATATCATTGTAAATCTACATGTAACAAACCTCTATATATAACCTATCAAGCAACATTGTTTATCTGTATCGGTTATATAGGAAGCATTATCTCTAAGTCATTGTTTATTAACCAATGTATTTACAATACTAAAGACTTGACGCTTATACTTTTAATAAATACCCCTTTTAAACTACTAGCACTCTTGATCTACGACAAATAATAGAATTTAAAAAGAGTAAATATATTATTATAATATTGATTAATTATAATTAGATCATTGAAAACAAATATTTTGATAAACTGTACATAAATTGGCATATTGCAAAAATATGATAACACTTAATATAAAAATTATATCTTGTAATTTAATTATGAACATTTTATACTATCATTATGATATATATATATCTGATATTGATTTAAAAATAACTTAAAAGTAACAAATATTGTATATTTTTATTTATATATATAAATATTTAAATAAACACAAAACTTCTAATAAATGATTATTAATATTAGTACTAAAAATAAATAAATCTTTATTTACATATTCATACATACATGGATTAGCTTTAGACATATTTTGATCTATTTCTTTAGATTTAGAGCCATCCGTTGCAATTAGAACCAAGGGCAGTTCTGTTTCATGCGTCCTCTTCACATACGGTAAGTCACTATTATCAAATATAATTTAATCAGTTGGTATATAGAAAATATACACAAATATATATAAATAAGCTAAATTTATTCTAAGTGAGATATTCATAATAAATATTAATCATAAATTTTAAATTAAAGTTAATTAAATTATAGTAAAGTAAGTAAATTATAGTAAAGTAAGTAAATTTAATTTATATAAGTATATAAACAATTACAAATATTTAAGTAATTTAAAAATAGTAAAAATAGAAATAGTAAAAATATATTTATTTATATATTATATTTTACGCATACATTGTAAATGGAAATACATAGATTTAAGATAATAATAAAATATTTCCAAATAATTATATATTAAAAAAGCTACACAAGTGCACTGAACACATGCTTACCACAGTAAATGATCTTTAACGGAGTGATGGGCTATTATTTTACTCTCGTAGAACAGGTCTGAACTCCATTGCATTATTTTCGTATTCATTCTATACTGAATTATTAAATGTTCATACAAATAATTGGTTAATAGTTTTTGTGATATTTTAATTTGAAAACAATGGCAATAATTACTATCTTAAATAAATAAAATATTAAATAAATTAAAAATAATATATACACCCTCATAATATAGACTTATATACAAATATAATATAAACCTGAGTATAAAGGACTGTAACGGCATTTGCTTTTTGAATATTTTTTTTGTTCATTAATAATTCCATTAACGATTCTGCATGTTTCTTATTACTGAGAGGAACATAATAAATTGAACAGTATTGATGATAACAAATATAATATAAATGTGTTAAATAAGGATTAATTTAGAAAATTCAATTTGATAGTATTAATTTTGATAAGTAATTTAATATATTTAGTTTAAAAAAAAATAGATTTTTAATATAAATTAATATTTATTGAAATTTTACTTCTACAAAATATTAATAAAATTCTAAATTGTATTTAGTCATAATAAGAATATATATATATTACTGAATGTATACATTGGAAATAAAAGACAAGCTTATAAATTAATAATATTAAAATATTACTAAATATAAAATTCAAATGAATTGTTAATTTGTATTACATATATTCGCAAATTTGTATTATTTACGTAGTTAAAATGATTTTAGTTATCAAAATCATTAGTATAAACAATCATTAAATACCTATTGATTTTTATAAATATTGACTATATATTCCATAATAATATAATATTAAATAATATTAAACAATTATAAACATATAGCGTATATTCATAAGGGTTTATTTTAATTTTTACAAAAAAAACAAGTCCTACATATAAGAGTTTAAAATATTCATATTTATTTATATATTTATTTTTTAAATTAACAAATTTTCTTAAATGAATACAAACATTGGATTTAAAATAGTTGGAGGCAATTGTTTAGGGTCTCCAGCTAAAATAATTCTTTCAGATTTTAATATTGAAGCCCAGCAACAAATTTCTACAGCCTAAATGTGAATTAATATTCGATAACAACTTTATATATTAATTAATAATATAGAAAAATATAAAAAGAAGAATATAGAATTATGAATTTAACTAACTTGTGAAGTTTCATCAATAATGGTAACATCAAATTTTCTATCAATAACATCTTGAAATGAATTAGTTAGTGTTGCCAACATTACATCTGTTACTTCTGCCATTATAATATGTATGTGTATATATATATGTGTATGTGAATATTAATCATAATTAATAACCGAAAATTCTATTAAGAATGAATTCTTTTTTCCTTTTATAGCCACGAATGTTACAGTATTCTTTATCATTCTAAAATATTAGATCTAATTTATAATCATTTCATTTGTATATATTTTACATATGTAAATTCTAAAATTATAAATATAAATAAATTGATATCATCTATTTAGTAAATTAATTAATTAAAAAAGATTAAGACCTATATATATATAGTAAAATATATAAATTAAATAAATAATTGAAATAATTTAAAAGTATTTGTTTAAGTATTAAACTGATGCATATTATTAAATATAATGGATTATTTTGTTTGCAAATTTGTGATCACATATTTATTAACAATAAAATTTGATAAAACCAAAATATGACTTGTATTATATAATTTAATAGGCTTTCTAATTAATTTTGTAAATATATAACCTACTTTAAAGTTTTTTTTTATATAAGTTATCATAAAATAAACATTTAATCATTATTTGATAAGTTAATATTCCTGTATTTCAATATTTTATTATATTAATTATTTTTGAATTAATTGATATTTCGGATCGAATTGAAATGAACTTTTAAATACATTTAATATTACAAATAATACACTAGTTTACTATAATTAATTTATGATATTATATATATATATAATAATAATTTTAATTATTGATAAGAATTAATAAATAGTTACCATATATTTCTGGATCATGTATTTAATATTGATTTGTCTTATTTCTTTATTTAAACTGAATTCATTTCCCAATCTTATAATTCGTATCTATATAAATATTTATAATTTTAATTTAATTGATAAGATTTAAATCTATACTTACGATATAGTTATATAGCTATAACATTCCATTATAATTATATATTATTCAGTAACTAAATTAAATATATTTTATTATTAATATAATGCATTCACTGGTTATATAAGTAATATTTCATAAAATTATTAACTAACAGTAAATATGAAATTCATTATTTACATTATAATAAGAAGTATTTAATTTTATATTTTAAGTATATTTCAGATTTTTGATTAATTTAAAAACTATATCAATAATAAAACATATGCACATAATAATATATAACTGCAAAGATCTATAATCAAAGTACATTACTATAGGAAAATAGAAGTGATCTTGACATGTTGATTAGAATTTATTTATTAAATAAACACTATGCAATAAGATAACTCGCGCATCCTTCACCCGCTGTGTATAACATATATACCTGTATACTAATACATATATATATATATATATATGAATATATATTTTTGTCCATTTATTGTACAAAATATATTAAAGACATATTAAATGTACTTATTTATTTTCAAATATATATATAACTTATTCTAAAATCGTATTAAATATTTAAAATTTCATAAATAACAATTTGATAATAATATTCGATTACATATTTGTAAATATGATTGATTTTAAAAATTAATACAATAGAGAATTATGTGTTTTATATTAATTTCAAAATGCTTCTGAAAACTTCTGATACTTATACTTAAATTAATTTACAAAGATAATAGAATATCTAAGGGGTATTTTAAAATGTATTATATCCACTCCGAAAATTGATATTCCTACTTTATATTAAAGTTAGAATTCATTATCTATTCATAATTTAGTTAAATTAACAATTGGTAATTATTATATATTTATAGATATTTAATATTATATTATTATTATTTATATTATTAGCATTCGGCAAATATTATGATATTTTATAATTTATAACTTGTCATATTAACATGTGTAGTTTTCAAGAGTTGTTCTGTTATATTATCTATAGCCAGATTTGAGGGAGCACACACTAAGATCTGTAAAAGATACGCGGTATTAATAATATATTATTAACTTATCTTACTATGTAACAATGAAATATAATATATAAGTATTATTAATATATTAAAATATATACATCAATTATATTTTAATTTCACTTAATATAATATAATATACAATATATAAAATTGAATATTAAATAAAAATATAGATTAAACGTGACAGATCATTAATTTAAAGAAAGTGGATAATCAATTGAATGTAGTGTATGGCACTTTGCGATAGATGCTCTGCAGTCGAAAAACCTAAATTAAAATATAAAAATATATGAGAAAATTGACTATATACCGTATACAAATATATTTTAATATTATATAATTAAATATTAACAGTATAAAGGGGATAATAAAAAAAAATACCCTGATATCTGCCTATACAAATGATGTATTATATATTCATTTTACCCGATATAGGGCAAGTAAAAGATTCAATAGGTATACCTAAGATAAAAGTATACTTTGAATATAAACGCACGTATAAAGCATGCGCCAAACTTCCCGATATCTGTATAGCCGTTCACACTGAAATAGCTTGTAAAAATGATTGTTATGTTCACAGATATCGGGTTGTTTTTTTATATTATATATTAAAATATCAATAATATATAATTATCAATACATTATTTATAATAGTTAGTTAATTTTCAAATAAAAATATATTAGATTAATTTGATTAAATACGAGGTATGTTAATGGTGATATAATTTAATAATACGATCAAATACTTTTTAATATTTTACCCATTCTGATATTTGTGGATTACATAACTATCCGATCTGATATTGGTATTTTTTGAAAATTTAGTGAGAATTTATAATCATTTACATTTAAATTTCTATTTCTATTTAAATACTGAACAGACATACTTTAAACCTTATTTTTTCTTTGAACAAGTTGTTCAATGATTTCAATGAGGGCGGTAGTTTTACCGGTGCCAGGAGGTCCATGTATTATAGATATATCTTGTGAAGATAAGGCTTTATGTACAGCTTCTTTTTGGGAATCGCTTAAATTTCTATTCTTAAATATCACTCCTTAAATAAGGTATAATAAATTATAAATTATGTGTATGTGTATGTGTATATATGTAAATATATATATACTTAATATATAAATTATTAATTATTTTATTTTGGTTGAGTGCCTTCATCCCATCCAGGAATTTAGATTTCACTTATAAATAGCTCTAATATCAATTCAAGGCATATATATATAATAAGAATAAGAATAGGTTTTAAATTACTATTTGCTTGATATAGAAATTTGATAGCTTTCGAGATATTAAACTTTCATATTAAGTTAAATAATTATGAAAGCTAAATTGTTGATTCATATACATATTCTTAGTGTAGACCAAATTAATTTTTTAAGTAGACGTAATTTTAGATACAATTTTATTAATTAAATTACATCAATGAATCATCATTTTATTAATATTAATAAAATATGTCTATTAAAAACAACAAATAAATAAATAACTAAAATTATAAAGGATAATATTTAAAAATTAAATAATGAGATTTAACTACTACATTTAAAAACAGATATATACATATATATATACATATAAACTAGATTTATTAACAACAAATATATACATATATTAATTTATTAAATTACCAACGGTAATAAATAAAAAAATAATTGTATTATTGTATAAAATACTATTATCAATATGTATTTAAAATATAATAACTATGCAAAGATTATTCTAAACATTTTAAGATATATATGCATATTTATAATATATATATATATATATATATATATATATATATATATATATATATATATATATATATATATATATGGTTGTATATATTTTAAGTTAATATAATATGTAGATGTATTTATACTTATATCATGAACTCGATACCTAATTACAAAATATACGCATTAGAGTAAATAACTTTTAAATTAATATATAATTCTATATTAAAGCAATCTTATAGTAATAACGTTAATAGGTTTATATTGGTTTTAAACAGTTATAGATACATCTAAATAAAGTTAGAATAGTACTATTTCTATAAATACATTAATAGTGTGTATTACTAGTGAATACATTGTTATTTTCAAATATCTACTAAAATGGGAATTAAATAATCATTATATAATATTTTCATAATTTGATTTAATTATAAATAATTTGTAATCAGTGTTAACTCGTTATTTTGTCATATGATACTGATTTTTACATTATAATATTATCTGTGAGCAAGCCTATCTAAATTCGTAAATTTTGAATTTGCACGAATCAAACCAAATTTGTGCACTTTTTATATATAGAATTCGTGCAAGTGCGAATTTAAGTAAAACTATAAAGGCTATAAAATCTATTAGTCAAATATCCAAAATTATATTAGTAATAGAAAATATACTTGCATGTTAGTAAGAACGTTAAATTTAATGTTATTAAATATAACTTTAATTATATTATTTAAGTTACTTAATTATTAAATGATTTATTGTAAAATTAAAACCATTTTATTATTTTTATATTACTTATTTTAATTTATATACATTATTCAATTAACATTTTTCGTTTATTTTCGTGTAGTTTACATTATCACTCACGTTCTCTTTTTTTCCAGAATTTGTACAGAATTTACATACTACAGATTTAACTTTCACACTCTCTGGCCTTTCGCTAATCTTAAGTCCGTATTTTATTATATTGTTTCGAAAAAATGGTATTCACGTTTTTTCGACATTATATAAGTAAATTAATATAATAATTATATAAATAACAAGCGATTATTGATTTAAATTATATATTCTCTATAATATATATTCTAGTCTATAATATAGACTCTATATTATATATTAGTAAATTAAATTATGAAAATTAAATAATTTCATGGTTATTTATTAAATATATATTATGCATGAATTTGAATAATTGCACGAATTTACCATAAACCGTGCATTTTTTGTATATAGAATTCATGCAAAATGCACGAATCTAGATAAGACTGTCTATGACCCATGAATAACATATACATATATATATATATATATATATATATATATATATAAATTTATATTATAAAAGTAATATTACATACTTGATTAGCAATAGTTGACCAATATATAACATTTGTGTAAAATTTGTATTACGATAGCTATAATAAAATACTATATTTGTGTCAAAATAATTTAAAATTTATGAATTTTATAATCTCTATTCTTTGTAAATATATTAAAACTTTGAAATATTAAAATGGTATTATTTATTATATATAACAGATAGATATTTAGAATTTATATATACAATAGATCGATACAGTTTATATTCAAGGTATTTTATATAAATATACTGATAAATGAACTCATATTATATATATATATATATATATATATATATATATATATATATATATATATATATATATATATACATATATACATATATATAATATTAATAATAACCTTTATCTAATATTTCTGGTAATATCAAATCTCTATCATTAAATCTTATTTTTGTTATATGATTTGAGGTGACTTTCAGTTCGTTTATAATCCAGAATATGTATTATATATATTATATATGTATTATATATGTATTATATATGTATTATATATGTATGATATATATATTAGGAATATTTATTATATTTATATATTTGTTTATAAAATACAAAATAATAAATATTAAATAGAAACTATGATAATTAGATAAAGACTTATTAAATACTATATGATCTCAAGGACATGATCTCCTCTTAACGCATATTTTGTGAAATTATTATTTTCTGCTCGAGTGATTTTATCATATTACATTATATCATATTTCATACATCATGTTCCATGAGTACACATTTGAATTTGATACAAAAAGCAATGCCAAAACTAGTTTTTAAATCAACCTTTTCAATATTATTATTTTTCGAATGATTACATGAATAATATAAAAAAAAAATAGTTAAAAATAAACATACTTTATAAATAAATTAGTAAATTTAATAAAATATTTATATATAATATCCTTGATATCTAAGATTTAAGGGCCGGAGAAAAATATGATTTATTTACTAAATAAATATATTTTGTATTAAAAATAATATTATATTAAAATCAGTAAATATAATATATTATCTTAAATAATTATATAGTGCTTGATGAATAAAAGTAACTATATGTGTCATAAATTAGCATTTATATATTGTTATTTTGGTGGAGTCGTTTCATCCCATCCAGGAACTTAGATGAAGTTTTCACTTATAACCATAATGCTCTAATGTCCCTTTGAAGCAGCTCTCATGTTAAGGCATCCATGGTTTTAACAGTGCTGATCATTTATTTATACACAATTATATAAGATCACTTCTAAATATTATTTTAAGACCTATTTTAATGGTCCGGTAGGGGCTCAAACCTGCGTCCTACTGTTTGTATGTCTGATGCCTTAGCAAACTGAGCCACAAATACAGTTAATATTTATATTTATATATATATATATATATATATATATATATATATAGATATGTAATAAATAGTATCTAAACAAATTTAGTTATTATCTTATTTATTTCAGTTATCGTAATTTTAGTAAAAAAAAATCTCCTATCTACCATGTAAATATTCATGTTACGACCTTTAAAGATTTAAATTATTGAAATATAATTAAATATACCATTGAAAAGTATCTAGCTTGTAGTACAAAAGTAACCATTGCAGAGATAGCTAGTAGACAATGTCCTTTCCTTGGTGATACATATCATACTAATATTAATGAAATAATAAATATGTCCAAATCATCGATGTAAATAAAGTGGATAAGAAATTAGATGTAGTGTATGGCACTTTGTGATAGATGCTCTGCAGTCAAAACATACTACTAAATATCTACTAAATTTAAAATTATTATTATTTATTTATACATATATATTGATAATTACAATTAATTTAATATACTATCTATACTAAAAATAAAATTATATATCTAAAATAACATATCAACATTCCTTATAATTTTGTGTATTTAAATTATATATATTATACTATTTTATTGATATTTATAATCTAAATCCATTGTTATACAAGTCTATTTCGACGAATATCCTACTTTTTTAATAATTACATATATAATATTAATAATATCCAATAAAAATCACTGATGCCATTTTGTTAATTTATGGATAAAAGTTACATTCTCGTATCTAGTTTTTACATGTATTCAATTGATTATCCACTTTCTTTATATCGATGGTCCAAATATTAATGGAAAATAATTACCAAATATTAAGTATATCAAACTATCATAAGTACAAGTTATGTTTATGGAATGGTTTTTTTATTTTTTAGGTTTATTTGGTATATTTATATAAAATATTTGATAAATGTTATCTGTATTATCTGAAACATTTAATATTAAAATGTTTATTATACTTAATTAGTACATAAATACATGTTTATAGTTTATATAATCAAATACATAATATATATATATATATATAAATAAATATATTTAAATACAAATATGCATAGTAGATTGATAATTTACATAAGTTTATTTTGAAAATAAAACAGATTTTATTATATTTTAATTAGATTTATTTATTTTATATGCTTTATATATATATAAATATATAAATAATAAAGAAACCACGTACTTGTTTAGTCTATTGTAAGAGATTTCGTTAAATTTCTTAATCAATTTAAATTCGGTTTTGGATGGTTCTAGATCTCTACTTCCATTTAAGAAGATATCGATAGAATCACGTGAAACATCAGCTATAATTCCGCAATCCAGCGGATCTTTACCCAATAGGGTGTCGTTTAAACTGAACTCAATTAATTCTCCTGAAAGTGCATATTTCATTTGATTAAATAATATATAAACTTTTTTTACCTATTAGATATATTATACTAAGTACTTTTATAAATATATATTAATATTATTTTTATTATTTATGTAATTTATATATTTGAAAAAAATTAATAATTCCAAATATTGATCGGTTGATAAATGATGATTTAAAATAGTTTTATATTTTATTATTCAAGTTATATTTAACTTTTAGATATTATTTTTATATGTTTACATATAATTATTGATTTTAAAATCTATTATATATATTCTAAATAATATTAAAATTTTAACATTAGAAATATCAATCGATTTATACATTTTTATTAAAGATTATTAAGGGTTTCCCCACTAAAAAAATGCAGGCGTTTTAGTTTTTCGTGCTAGTTTTTAAATTACAGATTGTCGAATTTATATAGAAATTTTTAGCACACAAATTTAAATTTCATAAATTTATATCCTATTTTATATTAATATTTATATTTTTATTATCAATAACATTTTTCAGCAAAGACATGACATATAAAATATTTGTGACTTAAGGGGATATCGCCATTGGGCGGCTATTTTGTTTAATATACTTGTATAGAGATAGGGAACCCATTGCCTCCGTTTATAGCACTATAAAATATGCTTTTTATTCTATTTCTAAACTGATTTCATAGATAATTTGTTCACAGTTACTAAATAACATATCATTAGTACATAATAATAATAATTTTTTTTTTAATTTCAACGAATTTATCCATAATATTACGATATCCCCTTAAGGGCATCCTAGTGTCACCAAAAATATCCACATTTATATGTAATTAGATAGGAAAACTGATATTTTCACTATAAATAGTCCAGCATTTATTATTTGGCTGATTGTCAAAAAAATGTCTGCTATATATTTCTATCCAAGCCCTACAGCTTAGCAGTTTTCTCGTACGAGATGCGCGCGCATTGTTAATAAACAAAAAGGTAAACAAACCAGGATTAGTGTTGCAGAAATTGATTCATTTTTATAAAAATTCTCCTTTTACATACATCATTTACATTACATTACATTAATATTAATAATTGTATACCATTATATTAGACTACTATATTTACTTTATAATATATATTATATTAAAATATATAATTGAAGATATGAATGATAATTTTGTTAAATAAGCTGATACAATATGCGCTGCAGTTAACATCACGCATATTCAAATTTGACAAAATATACATATAAAAGTTTCCTAAATGATATAAAAAGGCAGTTATATCTTATTATAAATAATATATTTTATAAGGCAATAATTAAATAATATATCTCATTATTTTATAATTTAAATTTGAGCTGAAAACTTAACAGAAATGTGTATTTTGCATGAAAATTATTAATTTTTAAAATTAATTAAATTATATATCTTATTTTAATTATATGGTATAATAACTATTGTATAATTTATAATATAATAGAGTAATACAAAATATTTCTAACTATATAATATAACAAATAATTATAATATTAATATCATTTTAAATAACATTTAACTATTATCATTAAAAGTATTATTAATATTGAATGGGTACACATGATGATTATATGATTAGTAATACAATATATATATATATATATATTAATTTTGTATAGACTACTGCATTCTTTATTATACTATAATAAAAGTATATAATAATGTATGACTACAATAAAGAAATTTCATATTTGTACAGGTGTAAACTTTGGGTACCTAATATATGGAGAGCTGATGTTGATAATAAAATAAAAGAATAGGATGCTATGTTCTATATAAACATGAGATTGTGCAGACTTTGCAAATCACTTTGACTATCAAGAATATATTAAACTTGTATATATATATTATTATTTGGTGGAGTCCATTTATCCCATCTAGGAACTTAGATAAAGTTTCCACTTATAACCATATAGCTCAAATTTCCCTTCGAATATGATCTCGTGTTAAGGCATCCATGGTTTTAACGAAAGCTGATCATTTATTTATAAACAATTATATAAGATCACTTCTAAATATTATATGGATACATTTTAATGGTTCGAATCCATGTCCTACTGCTTGTATGTTTGACGCCTTAGCCAACTGAGCCACACAGCATTTTTATGTATATGTATATATTCATCCCTTTCCTCCTCCTCCTCCTCCTCCTCCTCCTCCCCTCCTCTTCAAAATATGTCATCAATAAAATTATATATATATATCAAATAATTAATTTATTATTTCATCAATGCATATATTATTCAATACTAATATCTATAATTATTCAATATATAATAATAATGTTAACAACAATATAATTAATATGTATACAGATATCTATTAACATTTATATATCACTTATAATTTAATATATATCTATAATAAAATCTAAAAAAAAAACATATTTTTACCTTTTTTATTATTATTAAATGATAAATTACATATTGATTAATTTTAATATAGTTTATATTATTAATATTATTAACGTAATTCATGGATAAGAATAAATTAACTTTAAAATAACAGTTAAATGTTAAGTTTGTATGTAACTATTAGTTTATTACTTTGAATACAGTATTATATTTATCTTTAAATACAATATTTATATGATGATTAAAGGTATGATTTAACACTTTTATATATAACATATTTATATCCTATTATATAGCGATTATTAATATAAGTATAATATTTATTTAATGTATAATTACAATAAATAAAATATAGTAAAATGCAAGTATTTGAAGTTTATAAAATCATTATTTATGCATATTTCAGATAAATTCTGCAACACTAATCTCATGTTTGTTTACATTTTGCGTATATAGGTCAAATAAATACCGTATGCAGGCTAGATAGGAAGCTGTATCACTTGGATTTCTATATAAAATGATATGTTGAATATTACCAATAATTACAAATTTTAAATATGTAAAATAAATACGCATACAGAAAAATATATTTAACATAATGAAAATTAAAAAAATGGGCCCTGTGTCATGATATATAATCTTTATATACTAGAAATGTTAGGAATAAATATTTAATATTGAATCGTGAGAAATATTTTTAACAAAGGTATATAGCCAAAATTAATTATTCTGAGTCAAATTGATTTGAAAATTACTAATTTATTTTATGATTTATAAATAATTGTATGTGTATATCATACTTAGTTTATAGATCATATACTAATCATACATTTAATTATATGTATATATATATATATATATATATATATATATATATATATACATGAATACACTCAATATTAGTTATATATTATTTAATACATATTATATATATATATATATATATTATACAAATTATATATTATAATAATAGTAGTAAATCAATATATATATACTATAGTATACATTTAAAAAATTTGTTGATCATAATATTTCAGTAGCTCTATAAAACATCATTTTTAAATAACTTCTAATGAATATAATTTTCTGAAAATTTCATAACATTAACATAACATTTGTCCGAACTGTAATATTTAATCGAAATATAAGTAATAATAATAATATGTGAATTACATTTTTTTCTTCAAAATTTATTGATAGTAAGATGCCCTTATAAACAAGTAAATCGTTTACATTGGCTCCGTATTTATTCATAATCTGCCTTGACTATATACTAAAACACTCCATAGATGATAATATTAATCTAGGCTTTACACTTTCACAAAGAAGAAGCAGTCGACATCCAGCTATACATATTACCGACATTGACTACGCAGACGATATTGCAGTTACTGCAGATACAATAAAAGATGCTGAGAAAATGCTACATCAAATCGAAGAAGCTGCAGAAGACATTGGACTGAAAATAAACTCAGATAAAACTGAGTATATGAGCCTAAATTCAAAGAGTGACAACATGATAAGCAGAAATGGAAATTCTATCAAAAACGTAGACAATTTCAAATATCTCGGCAGCTACATTGCAAATACTGAAAATGATATCAATACAAGAATAGCAAAAGCCTGGGCAGCACTGAATAGTATGATTATACTGTGGAAATCAAATCTATCAGAAAATCTCAAAAGAAGCTTTTTCCGAGCTGCGGTGGAATCAGTACTAGTGTATGGTGCGACGACTTGGACTCTAACAGCAACGTTGGAAAAAAGACTGGATGGAGCATATACTCGCATGCTCCGTGCTGCACTCAATAAATCCTGGAAAGATCACATCTCTAACAAAGACCTCTATCTTGAAATCCCAAGAATATCAGCCTCTATTCGGAAACAACGCCTACGATTTGCAGGCCATTGTTGGCGAAGCAAAGATGAGCTAGCAAGTGATGTACTTCTCTGGCAACCAACTCACAGCAAACGGCCACGAGGACGACCTGCCAAGACGTACATCGATCAACTACTGGAGGATACCGGATGCAATATAGATGAGATTCCAACCGCGATGAACGATAGAAAAGGATGGATGGAACGTGTCAAGAAATGCCGAGCAAGCTCGACCTGGTAAGGTAAGTAAATCGTTTAAATCTTCTTTAATTTAAAATTCATTATTTTTATATACCTCTAAACAAATCATATGCAATGCATCGATATATATATATATATATGTCCCTTCGAAGTCGCTTTCATAAGGCATCCATGTTTTTAATGAGAGCTGATCATTTATTTATACACAATTATATAATATCACTTCTATGTATTATTTTAAGACCTATTTTAATGGTCAGGGGTTGAACCTGTGTCCTACTACTTACGTATATGATGCCTTATCCAACATAGCCAACAGGCAGTTAGATATATATATATATATATATATATATATATATATATATATATATATATATATATATATATATATATATATAGATATAGATAATAACAGATTTGGCTTAATTATGAAGAAGCAATATCTAATTTTAGATTATTGAGCAATCAAATATAAATAAAATAGGAATAAATAAATCTAATATATACTAATTTAATAAAAAATAAATAAAACTTAAAACATATAAATAACCAGATGACAACATTCTATATGTTTCAACACCACCAACAAATAAATATATAATACATAATTGAAATAGTGTGACGACGTTCAGAATATAGAATCGCCACTATTAATAATTATACTTATTATAATGATAACAATAAACACTAATAATGATAGGCATAATAAAATATTATTTCTAAAAATCTGACTCATCATGTTAAATAAAATAAAATATTAGTAAAATGAATAATACTAAAATAAATGTTATTTAAGATAAAAGGATAAGTAGAATAATTATTTTATCACATTTGACATTAATGATAATATTTTCTATATTTGCACATATGTTATAAATAACCTTTATGAAATCTATGGGATCGAATTTTGTTGCCAACAGAACTTTTCAAACGAAACTGATTACTATTTAAATCACTAATTGATATGCTTTCTATATACAAGTTTGTAATACAGATTCCAGCTTTTATCAATTCTTTTGTTGTGACGTTATGCATTGATGGTCTGTATAAAAGTAGATTTGCATTGAAATATAAATAATTGAATATAAGAAAAAAATATTCAACCTATAAGATATTAATATATATATTTGTATAAATATATATATATATATATATACATATATATATATATATATCAGTATTCCATAGGTTTATATCGCATATGATAATAACCGCTGTAATAACCAGTAATAACCTGTCAGTTAAAAACAGGTTTTTGCCATGATAAAAACCTATTTTTATCTATATAATTAAATCTAATATTACCTAAATTATTAAACTTAATATTGTCTATATAATTTATAATTATTTATAGATTGTTTATGTGATAGATAATATTCAATTATAAAGTTAAATAATACATTAGAATCAAATTTATAAGATTTTAATATTTTTTTGTGATAGATAATATTCAATTATAAAGTTAAATAATACATTAGAATCATATTTATAAGATTTTAATATTTTTTTAGAAACAAGTTTTATTAATTTTGACTTTATTTAAAGATTTTTAAATAAATTATGATATTTAAATTGAAATAAAGGTCAATAATTTATTATAAATTATAAAATACTGAATAATATATTTCTTTTTATATTAGTAAAATGTAATATTGTAAACAAATATATATATATAAACAATTGAACTAATAATATTTTCAATTGAGAAATTATTTGAATTTATACATTGTTTGATTTAATATCATGGATGATATTTAAATAGATACTGTTAATTATAAATATAAAATAATTGCATTCAGTTGAAGAATTGGAAACAAAATATATGATATAATAATTATACAACTATAAAATACAGAATATTATATGTATAAATTATACAACTATATAATATAGAATATTATATGTCTAAATAGATGGATGTAGTATAAAGCTGCTTTCACACCAAAAATAAACAGTACGATATTCGAAGCTTTAAATTATTCATTTTAAGATATTTACTAGATATCAGACTTAAGATTTGATAATAGGTAATTTATAAATAAACGCACGAACAACTTAGAAGATATTTGAACATCTATCGAAGAAATACATATATAAATATATAGAATAATTTATATATATATATATATATATATATAATTATTGAGAATAATATATCAATATTTCATTATATTAAGTATAAATATAAATTAAATATAAATTTTATTATAATTGAGATTTTCAGTAATTCACGAATGTAAACAAATGTTACTACATACTTTTCAACGTAGTGAATGAAGAACGATTAAAAAATATTATATTCGGAGTTACTGATATTAGTATAATACAGTGACTATCATACTGATATCAAACAATGTATAGTTCTAGAATGCCTACTATACACTGTATAGTGATTAGTGTACTCTACAGTGTACAGTAAGAGTGATTTTATTTTACAGATCATACTGCTTTATACTAGATTCTATAGATATGATGTTCATGATACTATTTTATTAAACCATATACATTTTGGTTCATTATTGTGATGGATTATCATTTTGGTTCATTATTGATGCGATGGAGGTTTTAAAAAAAAAATTATTAAAAAAAAAAAATCTCGTAATTTCTTTATGTGTACTCAATTGTATTGTATATGTTTATAAACAATTGTCCTTAAGGACATTTATTTGAATTCTGTACATTTTATTTGTATTTTATTGTAATGGGTATATATAATAATGAGTAATTTTCTTAAATACTATATTCTTCTAATAGATAACATTAATATATAGTAAATATTATCTATAATATCCCTAATTACAATATTAGTTATTAGATAATTAATTTAAAAATAAAATAAATGTTATATATATAACAAATTTCTAAAAATTAGGCCACTTTGATTATTTATTAAAATTATAAAGAGCTATTTTTTTTAATTTATAATACGTGTACGTTAAAATATAACATCTTAAGATGAGGTAGAAAAAAAAAATCTTAAAATTTGTAAAGGTACCACAGAAAAAATGGTCATTATTAATGATTTTTAACAAAATTAAAGAAATACTAGGGTAGTTATTATTTTTTCGGCCAAATTGTAATATATAGTGATTAATTAATTGTTTTTTTATTATATATAATATAAATTTATCAAATATAACGAATCTGTACACAATTATGAGAGGTCAAAACAATTTTTTTTTCTAATTCTGGAAAATCCTATAATTAGAAAAAAAAATTCCTAGACATTTTTTTTTTATAAATTGTATATCATTCATAGGAACTATACACATTACACATATTCTGAAAATTTCATGATTGTATCTTAAATATATATGTGAAAAATATACATATTTTTTGTTGTTGGTATTTTCCTATCTATTCCCATATTAAATTTTGTGTAAAGTGAACATGCCCTCGCACAGCCAATATTGATATAAATCAAAAACAAAATTTTGTTGGGTATTCTCAATACTAAAATTTTGAAGAATCAAATGAGGCAGCTAAATCCATCATAAAAATCATGTTTAAAATCACTCTTAGTGTACACTGTACAGTAGGGGAGACTCTTTTGGTAATTTTATTAGTTCCCTTCATAGAAAAATGCCATCTATCTCGGAATAACTAATCTTTATCATTCTAGATATAATAATAAAAAAAAATTAATAACTGAAAAAATTCAGAAATATTAAAAAAAATAAGAATTTACATTAAAAATGTAACGAAAAAATTGAAATTATAGATAAATGTAAGGACAATTTGTTTACAAGTAAAAATTGCATCCTTAAAAAACATCCTTAAAAAATAGTTTAAAAAAATAATTATATCGATCTCTGTAAATTTTAATTTAATGTTGTCTAAAACGAAAAAAAAATTATCAATAAAATAATAATAAAAAAATTTATATTTATCATGATTATATAATTATAAAATTATAGGTATTAATACAAAAAAGTCATATACTTATTCAAAAAATGACTTTTATTGAGAATTTCAAAAAATCAATTTATCAGTAATCTAGTTGTACATTTTTTTGATAGAAATATTTATTTTCATTTTTTTATTATACCTCGTAAATATTCATTATAGAATCACAACAAAGTTAGATACTTAATTGATATAATTTATCAAAGAAATAATCGAATAAACTATATTAATTTATTCGATTATTTCTTTGAAAATTATTTTAATTAGGCATTAAACTTTGTTGTGAGACTATAATGGATGGGTATAAAACTATAAGGGAATTGTATGTATAGAGATAGCAAATAATGGGTTAAATAATACTAGGCGCGCATAATTCTATTCATTGAGCTAATTTTTTGTATCCTATTAATTACATTTATACACTTGATTCTATAACAAATAATATTTATAATATATATTATATTACATATAAATATAAGGTATACAAATTACAAAATTATAATATATGGTATTTCTATAGAAATATTATTTTTTCAATTATACACATAAACATTTAGAAAATATTTTCTTATAGGATTATTTATATATATGTTTTTTATATATTGCCATACAAATTAGTATAATACATATAATAGTTTTTATGACACCTACATTTATACACACTTACCTAGTATGAAATAATTATTCCTAGAAAACATCAGTTGAAGTTTGACAGTAAAAATCAATTGATATTATAATCTATTTCAATTTATATTCTTATTTACCATAGTAATTAACATATAAATATATACAATTATCTTTATAGTAATATAAATATTAATATCTAATTAATTTATATATAAATTTGTAAATTGGTAAGAACTACTATAATACATATTATATGATATATTATATATTAGGTATATTATGTATATATATTATGTAATATAATGCTATATCTTATATTTATAATATACAAAAATATGGTATTATTGATATGTACAATTTTATTTTGGCTTGTCTGCTCTCTAATTGGTCACTAAGATCATATGATATTGTATTTATGTATATGATGATATAGAATAATTCAATGTAAACAATCTGGTTTTTATTTTTTTAAATCGTCAATTTATAAGTTATAAAACATTATAATATAAAATACAATAGTCAGGGATAATAAATTAAATATTATTTTTTATTTTTGAAAATTTGGTAAAAAAACTACTTTGTATGGTATTTATAGATTGAATTCATGGCTAATATTTATACAGATACTAAAAAACACTATATTTATTAATATTATGTAATACAAAATATATACAAAATATTATTTTTTAGATAATTTTGGACTGTGTGACTACCCCCTTAAGCATAACACTTTGTTGTGAGCCTATAATGGATAATTACATGGTATAATAAAAATAAAAATTTGTTCTAACAACAAATTGTTTACTACTTTAACGAAAAATAGATTTATTGTTAACATTCTAAATAAGTTTTTTTTTGCAAAAGTATAGGCTATTTTTGTAGTGGTTCTTATAATTTTAGATTTATATGATCATGATAGACATATATAATATACATTATTCTATTGATAATTAAAAACAAATTGAATTTATATTTTTAATAGTGTATTTATATGTGTATCACCGATCTTATATACTATGTTTAATACTATCTATTGTAGAACTCTCTACTTTAGTCTATATTTATATTGAATTCTATTTGTATTAGTATTATAATGGTGGTTTAATAAGTTATATTAAATTAATAAGTATATTAAAAATAACAGCTCCGAATTATCAGAGAGGTCATGTACAATTTGTGTAGAAACTAGTAATGTAAATGATACTCAAATCTAAAGTATAGATGCAGTCTCAGTTACTTAAAGTCTCAACTCGGACTCATTTTTTTCCGAAAATTAAAGTCTCGACATCGATAACCTAAAGTCTAGGAACTACATTAAAAAGTTCAGCATCATTTATATTACTAGTATAAATAAAGTCTTAAATTTAGAATTATGTTTATACTTATTTTTTTAAATGATATTTGTTTACAATATACCATCATTTATAAAGAGAATGAAAACACTACAATGCATACATAATGTATGACATGTTATATATGCAGTGCACAGTACAATATCATGCACAGTAAAGTAGACAATATAAAAAGTTAAATAATATACAGTTTATATTTTAATTCAAAATTCATAATTGAAATAAAAGAGAGATTGTATTGTGTACATATACCCATTTATTATCAACTTTTACTGAACTAATCTGTATTTATTATGTGTTATCATAATGTATGGGGTCAAATACATATTTGTATTTGTATTTAAATATGCTGATTTGGTGTATTTGTATTTGTATTTATATTTAATAATTATTCAGTGATATATTTGTATTTGTATTTGTATTTGATTGTCGTATTTGATCAATTACAGTTCAAATATATTTTAAAAATATGTTAATAATTTAATAGAATATAGAAAAACAATTGATTTATGAATGTAAATAAATTGAAAAAAAATAACAAAAATTATATAATAAAACATAATTTTCAACGAATTTTATGAATACTATATAAGAAAATTTTATAAGTAAAAATTTATTTTATTTTATAATCTATATAGAAAAATGATAAGTCCAAGGGGTGCAGTGCCCGGTTGCTACGATAACATAAAATAAAAGTGACCTACGTCTATCCTCCGCTTATTTTACGATATTGAGTTATTCATATGAAAAATAAAGAGCGTAGCCGAGCATTATCAAGGCGAACAAATAGTTGCCTAGCGCTCGCTAGCGACCGGTTGTTCCGATGATATTACGCGTAAAAATCATAAAAATGTTATGCTAATATATATATAATAACATCATCGAGTTGTTCCAACATATAAATTAAATATGCAGCGTTGATTTTTACCCATTTCTTAAGGACAATTAATAGCTGTCGTTATCTAAATTAAAATTAAATGTATTGATTATTTCCTAGTTTATTCCATATTTAAGTGTATTACAGTATTTGTTATTTTTTTATTGATTTTGTTATATATTGATATGACGCCCCTGCCGTAATAATAATGGACTCGCCCATTATTATTTACGTCACGCATGGCTGATTTTACAGGTCTAAATTGTGTATATATATGCGACATTTTGAACACTATGGATGTTAAATAAATACTAATGCCTTGACGCTCTCTCAAGATATTTAATTTTATTCATAAATAATAAATGTATATCATAATCAGAAATACTATATACACTACACTATATCACTACAAATCTACCTACATACCTGCCTACTTACCCACCTAACTACCTACCTACCCACCCACCTACATACAAATCCACCCACTCACCCTCCTAAATAACAAACCTACTCACCCACAAACCTACTTGCCTAGCTACCTACCCACATACCTACCCACTCACCTATATACCTACCTACATATCTACCTAACTTTCTAAATATCCATATACTACATACATACCTGCCTGGCTACCTACTAACCTATTTGCCTATATACATACCCTATCACCCACCTAACTACCTACCTGCCTACCACTTATCCATATACCTACATACATACCTGCCTGACTACCTACACACCCACCTACCAACTTTTCTATTTATCTACCCTACCACCCACCTACCTGGCTATCCATCCACCTACCTACATTAAGAGCTATCATTTTACTATTTTTGGTATTAGATATACAATTATCTTTGCATATAGTTTATGTTTAATATGAAGAGAAAATACAAAAATTGGGCCCTTATGTGTCAGTTATTTTTGATGAGCTGGGTCCTAGAAGGTTATCATTGGTAGATAGGAAAATTAACATGTAAAATAATAAAAATATTAAAAATGAAATTTGCAAATATATAATAACATTAACAAAAAATTAGTTATGCATATATTTATAATCTAAACATTTTATTAAAATATTTTTAAAAATTTGTTCAAGGAATTTCTGAAATTTTTTTCAATATATTTGTTGGTTGGGTTTGGGTTGCTATACATATGTAAAAAAATCAGTCTAATATATGTTATACATGATAATTAAAAATAAATATTCTTTCTTGTTAAAAATCATGTCGTTTTGTAATTGAAAGAGTCAATAGTTAATAATAGTTTTAAATGTTCGCAAATAATTAAAAATATGCTACTTTAATAATAATACAGTTATAAAATCAATATAATTTCTATAATCCATTAAAATAAGTACCTGCTAATTTAAAATAGTTTTGATCATAATATGATTTTATAAATAAAATGTATGATTGAATATTTAATTACAATTTAATAAGAAAATGTTATTATAGATATCTATAGATTATGGTGTATTATAGATGATAGTTTGTTGACACATAAAATATGCTTTAGGTAATCTTCGCTGATATTCAATTTAAATAGTAAATAAATAATAATAAAGACATCAAAATGAAATAAAAACAATATAACTATATTGTTACATAAGGAGATACATAATGAGTGGCTTTGGCAAACTAGTATGGTATTCGATCAATAACACATAAATGTTATTTTATAGAATGGATTTGAGCATGGAGTTCCATAGATTTGGTATTAATGGGATCCAGCACATTTAAAGTGATGCTAATTTATTAATTTTCATATTTTTTTATTTCATAATAATACTTATTGTAAAGTTTTTTATTATCTGTAAAAAAATTAGACATGAATTCAGTCTAGAAATTGCATACAAATATGTTTTTTAACGATAAGATAATTTTAATGTAGATATATATAATATAATAAATAATAATATTAAAAATAAATTGGTATTTTCTTATGCATATATATGTTATGAATACAATACAAAAAAAGTAGGTCAATTGAATGAATAGAATATCAGTTCTATTTTTTTTAGTGGACCTATTTTTTTCATATCTATTTATAAACGAAATTGGAAAATTGTGTGTTATGTGTGATCCCCTTAAACTATAACATATATACATATATTAGCATCAATATTTAAGGAAAAAATAAATGTCATGAATTTAAATGGTAAGTTTGTTAATATTTATGTACATATTTAAAAAAAGTTTGTTTCTTCCTTTTTCACAATATTTTATAAATTATCATAATTATTTTAACATTTTTTAAATCGATAATTTTCATTATATTAACATTTTTTAAATCCATAATATATTTACAATTTCATTACTGTTACAAATTGTAGAAAATATCAAATAATATTTTTTTTTATAAATACTACATTTATATAATATATGATATATAATAAATTAGTGAATTATTGTTATCATATTTAATTAAATAAATTATTATATAATAATATATATATATATATAATAATAATAATAATAATAATAATAATAATAAAATCAGATTTGGCAATTGCCTGGGTGAAGGAAGAAGCAGAGCTTATCAAGTCTTTCACCCTTTTATGATTACGAGGAGAAAAAATTATATAGGAATATAATTAAAATTAAGAAATAGTAGAACAAAAAATAGAGTGAAAAATTAAATTATTAAAATAAATCATCAACTCATAAAGCATAAACCACCATAATTATATATATATATATATATATATATATATATATATATATATATAATATATAGATATATAGTAGTACAGATATGCACATTATAATGTTATAAGTATAAGCGTTGTACCAAGGATAAGGACTGGTAAAGCTGTATCTTACCAATGCAAATGCAAAACTCTCATTAGGGAACATTTGAGTTTTTATTGACATATATATTTAACTGCCTGTGTGGCTCAATGGCTAAGGCGTCAGATACACAAGCAGTAGGACAGGGTTCGAGCCTCGTCCGGACCATTAATTAATTTTATAAAATGGGTCTTAAAATATTATTTAGAAGTGATCTTATATAATTTTGTATAAATAAATGATCGGCTCTCGTTAAAAACATGGTTAATCTATTAGTTATAATATTATACAAACGTAGCATTATGATGAATTTTAGCTTCGTTACAAACAAATACATATAAGGAGCAGAGAGTAGTAACATAAGACTCTGGAAAGTTGTCAAGGGGAGGAGCTAAATTCAAAATAAAGTACTTTTGTATATTTATGTAACATCTATTGTGATGACGGGGGGCCCCCAATTTTCCCCAATGACAATATACTAAAAATACAAATAAATCACTTATAGCGACTCTATAGTAACATTATAACCTACATATCTTTCACCGAGAATATATACCAATATATAAGTTAATTGGTGATGTTTATACAGTGGATATCGGCCCAGTTGTAATAGCATGATATACTTATAGCCCGGCTACTTAAAATTATTCGTTTTTAAATATTTACTAGATATCTGGCAAGTCATTTAATATTGATAATAAGTCATTTATATATAACGTTCATCTGCCCGATATCGGTCTGTAATTAGCGTTATTCAAACCGAAACTGCTTCGTTTGATGTTTGACGATATCGGACAGATATGGTGCTGTCTTTTTTAGTGTAAAATGAGCTTTATATAATTGCAAATATATCATTACTAATTACATTATATATTATACTTTTGATTGAGGGTTCCTTGTATTATTTAAATTTCGTATTATATTATTGTAGAGTCCTAAACATATATAACATTACAGAGAATATATGTATAATTAAATAAGATAAATATTCTAATATACCAGTATATTACTAATTAAAATAATAACTAAAATATATAGTATAGCCCATGGGACATGAAATATAATTTTTATTTTGCTATAATTGATATATTTAATAGATTACAGCCAACTACAAGCAATAATTAATATAGTTCAACTCTAGGGGGAGCCAATCGATATAACATTATTATATTATTATATTACTAAAAAGTATAATATGAAGTTGATTATACTTTGTATAAACTCATTCATTATACTCTATAAACATACATGTTTTATACACAATACATATGTAGAAATTCATAATATATATTCAACTATAATCATTGAATGCCAGTAATCTCGTACGAGGTAATTTCGTACGACTTATTTAGTAATCTCGTACGACTTATTAAATTTAATTTATTTCATAATTATACAGTTCTTATACGAATATATATAATACAATATATGATATCAATATTTAATAAGTTATTATATATAATCGTATAAAAACTGTATTATTATGAAATAAATTAAATTTAACAAGTCGTACGAAATTACTCGTACGAAATTACCTCATACGAGGTTACTGGCTACCTAATCATTGACTAAATATTTTTATATTATTTCGATATAATTTGCGCCCTCTATAGTTGAACTATTCATAGTATTGTTTACATATTAAAATATGATATGTTTGCCTTTAGTTGAGATATAACATTTAATATAAATTTTAATATACTTATTCAATAATTAAATTATTGTAATAATATTATTACATATTTAATAATAATAATTATAATATATTATAATAATAGAGTCTATTATTAATAGACTATTACTAATAGTATATTATATACTAAAAGTATAAAAAAAAGTATAATTATTATAGTAACTATATAATAAATAACTCCTACAGATTTGCAGGCAGTTTTTATATAATATAGTTATATTTAGTATGTTATATTTTATTAAATATATAAAATTTAAATTATTAATATATCAATATTTTTATTTTAGTATTTTTTATTTTAGGTACCTGGTCAAAAGCTTCGCGATTGATGCGCGATTTGAACGCCCGCAAAATTGTTTATTCGAATTACTGAATTTACAATAGCGTATGATTGTTTGTTGAAACATTAATATTTATAGTTTTAGTTATTTTAACTTGTTTGGTTTGATTTGGTTGGGTTAATTTTAATATTGTTTAGGTTTTTTTAGCTGCATTACTGTAAATGATTACATCCCGAGTGAGCTTATAAAACACACATATATAAATATATGGTAATTATAAGCCGTTGCATGTATGATAGTCTATAAATAAACATACGCTAATTATAATGACCAATCATAAGCTATTGTAGAATCACTAATTCGAATAAACAAGTTTGCGGGCGTTTAATTCGCGAAGCTTTTGACCATAATCCTTATTTTCAATAGATAAATAATATTTATTAAATATATAATATATGCAAAGATTTTCCGAAGGAAAGATATAACACTTACGCGAAATCGTGTAATTCGAATTTGTATACAAAATACCCTGGTGCCACCTATAGCGGGTTACTTTTAGGAACTATGCGTTGTTTATAATGTAAATTCGTATTTAACTATACACTTTTAAAATGTTAAATAATATGCTTTAAATTAATATTTATATAATGAAAACTAAGTGTTCATTACTAATATATAACAAACAAATATGATATGTATGTTTTAAATGCTATAAGTATATATTTAGTGAGTAAAAGTTAATTTATATTGCATGTAATTTAATAGAGCAATGAAAACATTGTTGTATGCAAACAGAGCCGAACCTAAATCTATTTCAGTGATTTCGATACTACTGCTAGCAGCGGTTGGGGCTATTACTAAATTACGTTGCATGCATAGGGAGTGTCATATCTTTGCTTCGCAAAATTTTTGATATATGTATATTCAATGTAATAGTACACGTTATTAATTAATCTAGTGTAGTATCGTGTATAGTAAACTATAAAAGTGGACATAATTGTAACTAATTAGTTAGTTCAGGGGTATTAAAATCATTTTATATTTATATATAATATTAAATATTATATTAAATTAATATTATTATAATAATTATAATAATAATAATATTCAACTAACAGAAATTTATTAATTTCATATTCTTTTTCGTTTTCAATATAACTAAGTGAATTACTTATAAAATCATCCATATCAGTTATATTATTATTACTTCTAACTTGATTTAATAATTATTAATGATTAATTCATGATTAATTCAAAAACGTAAACATTTATCAGTTTTTTATAATTATACATTACGTAATGGTATATATTATGACGTATTCGGAATACTTTAAACTTATGGTTTATTAAAATATTTACTCATGCTACGCAGTGTAACAATAATATATATATATATATTAATAAAAAACAGACGATAGTGTAAAAATAAGTTAACTATTCGTAAATATAAATGTATCTAAATTAATTGTTGATTACTATGCAGATATTTACATGATGCTTTTCATTGGTTCTTATAATATTTATATCCTGGGTCATGGATCATTGACTTGTATTGGGCCAATAGGTATTGGCATAGACATATGAGCGAATTCGCTCCTATGTCTATGGGTATTGACATAGAGCTAAAGAGAAACTTTCTCTTTAGCTCTATGGGTATTGGGTACAATGTCAATAATACTAATAATCCTAATAATGTTAATAACCGGGTTAATAATACACGTAAATGTCCTGGATTCATATAATCCATAGGCATTACATAGCTAGAGAGAAAGCTAGATTTCAATCTAACTCTGAGAATTCTGTAGAATTACTGCCTATATTCCTTATAGCAAAGCCTTAAAATGGCTTTGATTATAGTACCAATACCTCCTATAACCCATTGGTATATGGCAAGATGTATAGTTTACCAACTTTTACATGGTAAAATACAAATCTATAGTATGTGAATCATATAATATGATCATATATAATCAAGACCTTCTATAACCTCGTTATAGATTTTCCGATATATATTTACCATAGATTTAGAGTATACTCTATAGTATACTCCCTATACTAGGGTATACTCTAAATTTATGATATTTACAGATTATAGGGAGTCTTGGTATAATATACACGGATCCTGATGTCGGATTATATCTCCGTAAAACAACATTATAGTCTAAACCCCTGGGTTATAACTTCTATATATTGATTCTATAGATTGATCATTAGCCCAATTTATATCTAGCTCTATGATTAGGCCCCAATAGCTGTCACTCCCTACCTCGCAATGGTAATAACATTGACTTGTATTGGGTCCCAATACAAGTCAATGGGTAATACGAAAATAATGTAAAAATCCCACTAAAATGTAAACATTAAAAGTTAAGCTGTTAACAAAATAATTCAGCTATAAATTATTATTTACAAGTATATATGCAATTTAATGTATCTACTATAAAGCCATAAAGTTAAGGTTATAAAGTTAAATATAATTCATTATTATAATATTATAAAGTACTATTATTAAATACAATTTTCCATTAAATTTGTAAACTAAATGATCAAAATAATAATATATAATGAAATAATTAATTATTTTTATGAACAAATTATTTTTAAAATTAAACGTTTTTTCTTAATTTTAGTTATTATATAATATATAAATCCATCTATATGTTATAAATTAATATAAACATAAATATATAATATTATTTATTTATAAAATCAAGTATAAAGCATACTTATTAAGTTAAGGAGCCTAATAACGATACTCATATATATATATATATATATATATATATATATATATATATATATATATATATATATATAAATATTTAATATTAGTTTATATGTGATGTTTGGTGATGACAACTTCTATCCACCGGCTTCCCAGGTTTCGGATAGGGGAATGACCACCAGATATAGTGATTAACTGCAAATAACCAATAAGCAGTGCTGGACAAAATCCAGAGTTCCCTTTGGCAAGGCATATTACCTGTTAGCCACTCGACCAGGGTTACGTGAAAAGATCACAAATGATCTTGGATGAATGAGAAGAAAAACTCACAATAAACCTGACGAGAGGAGTTGCGACCCTCGTTAGGGTGCACCAATACCCATTAGCAATAAATAGCAAAAGTATGAACACAACAACAACAACAAATCCTATACTTCCAGCGGCGGGAGTCCGCAGGAGACCCGCATATCCACAAGGATTTCATGACGTCGCACCTTTAAACCCTACGGGGAGGGGTGAGATTGAGACGGCAAAATTATTACAGTGTAGAAAAAATATAAAATAGCAACTTTCAATATAGTCCTATAAACTCTGGCTATCAGAGAATTTGATAAGGTACTACAAAAAAAAACAGAAGAGATGACATCGAATATGCGAAAGAATAATATATATATATATATATATATATATATATACAATATATGCGGTATGCAATAATATAGAAAAGTACACTCAGCAGATAGGGAACAAGAAATTAACCGATACGATGTTGACCCTGGATACTATCTATACACCGTATCAGCATGGAGAAATCAAGTATAAGCATCTAATGGTGGCGTGGATATTATCATTAGCAAAGATGCAAGTAAAAGTCTAATAAACATAAAATGAGTTACGAATAGAATTATGATAGATAACTTTCAAATTAATCCGGTATTAACTACTATCATTACATATGCACCATGTGAATATGAATATGAAGTAGTCAATAATACTTTCTATGAGCAACTTCGAACAACCATTGAATAAGTACCATCCCACAACTGCTTGATCATATTAAGTGATATGAATACAAGGTTTGGACCAGAAAATGTACAATACACTTACAACACATCAACAAATAATAATGGAAGTCGGCTCATAGAAATGATGGAAGAATACCAGCTACTAGCAGCTAACTCACAATTTAGAAAGAAAAAGTAAATTTATAGACCTGGATGTCACCACACATGACGACACACCAACTTGACTATATATTGGTGAGAAAGAAATGGAGGAAAAGCATTATAAACTGCGAAGCATATAACTCTTTAATATATTTGGGATCAGACCACATAATCGTAGTAGCGAATTTGATACTAAGTCTCAGAGCATCAAAGCAGATTGCGTAAAAAGCAGAAGCGTAAACCCAAGTATGTTTGGAGCAATCTAAGGGACCAAGATAAACTACAAGAGAGGTATGCAGTTGAATTACGGAATAAGTTTAACGTCAAGGGAATAGATGAAGAAACAATGTCAGGAATGTATGAAAGGTTGGTGTAAGCAATTAATATGACAGCGGTAGGATGCATGATTGAAAGTTCCGAAACTTAAAATGAAATTGAATTCTAAAGATCCACGAATTAGTAATGCTCGTGAAGCCATAACTTACGCACACAAATAACTTGTTAAGAAAAAATGTCAAAGTAATCGAACTCTATACAAACAAAAGAAAATACAGATGTTCCAAATGTATAAAGTAATTAATGACGAAGAGTTGGAAAGAAAGATATTTTAATTGAACAAGCTGATCTGGGTATGATATATCTAGAAAGTTGGAACCTGATCAATGAAATATCTGGCAGGAAAGTCACCCAGTCATCACAGTTAAATGTTAATAATGCAGAGGATAGAGTTGTTCTATGGTTGAACACTTCAGAAAACTTCTCGGGAACTCACCTGAAGTGACAGATGAAAACGAAGAAATACCTCCAGTTTTTGAAAACTTACATATAAAAGATGACATATTTACACTTGATGAAGAGAGCCAAAATATCAATAAAATGTGGAAAAATCGCTGGGGAAGATGGTATAATGCCAGAAGTACTCAAATATGTTCCAATGATGAAATTGTGCTTGATATCATAAACAAGTCTTATATAAACAGTGAACAGCCTGACCTATGGAACCTTTCTAACATAGTACCTCTACATAAATCGGGAGATCTTACCAAAGCTGACAACTACCGTGGAATTAGCCCCACCTCTATAATGGTCTACACTTACAATCGTATGATACTCAATCGAATACGTCCGGTATTAGATCCTCTACTTAGACACAATCAAACTGGATTCAGAAAGAAGAGAACAGCAGTCGGCCAGATACTAGCAATAAGAAGGATTCTGGAGGGAATTAAGGATAAGAATTTACAAGCTATCTTTACATTTATTGACTTAAAGAAGGCATTTGACTCTATACATAGAGGCCATATGGCTAAATTACTTAGATCATATGGAATACCTGATACGCTTGTAGATGCAATAAATTGGAGCTATGCTAATAATAGAGCACAAATATACTCACCAGATGGTGTAGCTGCCACCTGTCACGATTTACAAATTATATATTTCACGAGAGTGGTAGCGCTTGGATAAGGCCTACTGTAGTACATTTTCATAACAATATTAGTATAATTCATCGTAAGTAATTACCTTACCTTACCAGGTCGAGCTTGCTCGGCATTTCTTGACACGTTCCATCCATCCTTTTCTATCGTTCATCGCGGTTGGAATCTCATCTATATTGCATCCGGTATCCTCCAGTAGTTGATCGATGTACGTCTTGGCAGGTCGTCCTCGTGGCCGTTTGCTGTGAGTTGGTTGCCAGAGAAGTACATCACTTGCTAGCTCATCTTTGCTTCGCCAACAATGGCCTGCAAATCGTAGGCGTTGTTTCCGAATAGAGGCTGATATTCTTGGGATTTCAAGATAGAGATCTTTGTTAGAGATGTGATCTTTCCATGATTTATTGAGTGCAGCACGGAGCATGCGAGTATATGCTCCATCCAGTCTTTTTTCCAACGTTGCTGTTAGAGTCCAAGTCGTCGCACCATACACTAGTACTGATTCCACCGCAGCTCGGAAAAAAGCTTCTTTTCTGATAGTTTTGATTTCCACAGTATATTCATACTATTCAGTGCAGCCCAGGCTTTTGCTATTCTTGTATTGATATCATTTTCAGTATTTGCAATGTAGCTGCCGAGATATTTGAAATTGTCTACGTTTTTGATAGAATTTCCATTTCTGCTTATCATGTTGTCACTCTTTGAATTTAGGCTCATATACTCAGTTTTATCTGAATTTATTTTCAGTCCAATGTCTTCTGCAGCTTCTTCGATTTGATGTAGCATTTTCTCAGCATCTTTTATTGTATCTGCAGTAACTGCAATATCGTCTGCGTAGTCAATGTCGGTAATATGTATAGCTGGATGTCGACTGCTTCTTCTTTGTGAAAGTGTAAAGCCTAGATTAATATTATCATCTATGGAGTGTTTTAGTATATAGTCAAGGCAGATTATGAATAAATACGGAGCCAATGTATCTCCTTGTAGGACACCGGTCGTAATTTCAAAATAAGGAGTATCTCCGTCAGGTGATCTGACCATAGCGCTTGTATTCCTATATAGCATCATTATTGCATTGACTATGTCCTTTGGTATTCCATATATTATTAATATATTGTCCATTTTAAATCTGTCTATAGAATCGAAAGCCTTTGCAAAGTCAATAAAAAGCAGCGTAAGTAATTAGTTATTCGAAAATTTCGATTCGAAGAGCTACGGTATTTTATATATATATATTTTTTCTTCCGGCAAATGGTTGGTTAATAACCAGAGCCATTTATCCTTTTTATTAACGTAAAACATATTAAAAAACATATGATGAAGTAGGTAAGGGATAGGTCAGATAAATAGGGATGATAAATGCTCCATTGTAGCAGTATGTACCTATTTACGATACCTATTTAGACAGCCTGTTATAATACGAATATGAGTATAGTAATATCATGCTTTCGCAGGCCTGATGAATATATATTGTTAAGCGTCAGGGAGGTGGGGATGCCAGTTCCAACAATATGCACTTAATTTAGCTTGATTTGCACCATAGAGTTGTTTAGCGTAGGATAGTAGGTTTAGAGTATTTCAGGTTAGTTGTAGTAATTAGTTTTTTTTTCTGTATATATATATATATATATATATATATATATATATATATATACATCAACTATAGATATATTGCTGCATATATGCAGCATAGCCTGTATACCCTTATTATATTCCATTATAATAACTATAGTAGATTAAATACTATAGTATTTTAACAATAGGTTATAGTTATCTTATGCACTTTTATATTTATTTTGAAGTCCTTTAGGATGAATAAAAACATGTTTTATATTTTATACTATTTAAATTATACATATATAATAACATAAACATAAATAGTATTACTATTACATATTACAAAATAAGTTATAATGTTATATTACCCCAATATATTTTATTTTTATACATGGATTCGTCTATCCTAGCAAACAATATATTATATATATTAAAACATTATTAAGAACTTTTGAAAAAATTGAGAAATGTTGTATATTTCTGTTCTAATTAATCATCTAATCAATACATCATATAAACTCGAGGCTATGACTTCGAGGCTATAACTCCGAGGTATTGTATATATTAGAGTACATTATATATATACATTATATATAATACTATAGTACATTTCCGAATTTCCGAGTTAGAACTTTCGGACGCAAACTGTCATTAAAATGCCAATAGGTAGCCGATAGTAGTTCTCAATATATCGTTCGCTTGTATCACCCGGACTGCTTGCTAGTAACAATACCTCCTATAAACTCTAAGAGGCTATAGCATATCTTGCTAGTAACGTGTTGTAACATTCTCATCAATAACCATCACGCACGAACTCACACGTTTGATGATTAGGTAAATAACTACATCGATAGTATTGATGTTTTAATATACAATATTGTGGCACTATAATAGACATACACATGTTTCGATGTTCTCTGTATCTCTTACTTAACTTAAATTAACTTAACAAGATATATATATATATATATATATATATATATACATTTTATAATTCGTAGTATTTCAACAATAAATATAAATTCTACTATAAATATTCTTGCCATTTAAGAAAAACACAAATTATTTATATATTTATATTTAAATTTATAATTATCTAGCTAATAAGTTGCTCTCATTGCTGAAAAAATTAATAATGAGATTCTGGAATGTTATACGTGTTCCTCCATTTTTTATATTTCTAAAGTCTCTTCGGATTGAAAATATACTACAGTCTCATCTATTCTTAAATATGTCTATTCTAGTTTCAAATTTCTTAACATCCCTACGTTTGTAATATATGAATGAATGAATGTTTATTTATACACAAAAATAACATTGGACGTTCTCTATTGTGTAAACAACAAAATAAAATAACAAAATACACACACAAATATAAATAGTTAATTAGAAAATAATAAAATTAATTTTTACGAATTAATAACAATAAATTTGATTTAAAATAAGAATAATTGACATTAGTTCTTAGTTCTACAGGTATCGCATTATATAGGTCGGCTGCAGCTACACTGAAATAACGTTTTCCATATATCTTTAGCTTATAATTATTCTTTTGTAATAATCGAGTAGACGCGTTTCTTAGATTCATCTTGTAAACTTTGAATTGTAGGATGTCAATCAAATAAATCGGAAGACGATTCTTCAGTACTTACTTACTTACTTACTTAATATCTCAACTTCAACTTTTATTTTTCATTTGAGTATCGGTGATCTAACTTCTGATCAATTCTCTATCTTGTTTAATTTGCACATCAATCCTATAGCCCATTTCCTAAACCTAGAAAATATCGGTTACATAAATTTTTACATTTTTTGGTTTTCGGACTGCAAACTGTGATTATAAAGCAATCGGCAGTCTATATATATATATATATATTTGAAGTTAATGTTTCATATTAAATAAGTGGGTTTTCAATAGTTTCTTGGAGTTTGGAGTTGATGGTGTAATACGGATGGATGTAGGGAGAGTGTTCCAGGAGTATGGGACGGATATTGCCCAGGCGCGAGTGTTAGTTGAATGTAAGTTGTGTTTAGGAGGGAGTTGAAGTAGAAACGTATTGGTGGAGCGTGTAGTGGTACTAGTTGGTAATTAAAGTTTGAGTAGGGATGCTAGGTAGTCAGGCGAGTCATTGTGGATTGCTTTATGAGCCATTAGTAGGGTTTTATATAGGATTCTATGGCGTACAGGTAGCCTGCAGGCTCAACATGTGGAGTTTAACTAGGAATAGAGATAGTAGTATGGGAGTATTTTGGTATGTTGAATATACACCTAGCTATAGAATTTTGAAGAATTTGGAGTTTAGTAATATACGATGAAGGGGTATTGTAAATGATAACATTGCAGTAGTCGAATAGAGATAGGATGTAGGCAGAAGCTATACCTGTAGAAGTGGATATTTATATTGAATGACGAATAAGGCGTAGTGAATGTAGTTTATAGTTTAATAGTTTTTTTATGTGAGACAGTTGTCTATAAACATTAAAAGTATTGTCAAATATAACACCAATAATTTTGACATGGCTTGAATACATGATAAGCTGTCCATTAATGTAATTGGAGGGGAAGTTGGTAAGGTTTTACTTCGGAGTGGAATGTGAAGGAAGATAGCCTCGGTTTTAATTGGGTTAAAGACGAGGGAGTGTATTGTGAGTCAGTTATGAATGGTGGTAATAGTAGAGGAAAGGATGCCAGGTACACAATTTTCTTTTTCTGTACATTTTACATAAAGTAGGATGTCGTCTGCATATGTATGGAAGCTAACTGGAGAATTCGAGATAAGGTGGAGAAGGGGAATTATGTAAATGTTAAAGAGTATTGGTCCAAGGACTGACTCTTGGGGAACACCGTGTGTTACAAGACGGGAAGATGAACGGGTTGAGTGAACTACAACTGAGGAAGTTCGGTTGGTTATGAATGAGGATAGTCATTTTTGTGCAGTACCAGTGATACCTATAGATGTAAGACGGTGTATGAGAATCGTGTAGTCAATAGTGTCAAACGCAGAGGAGAGATCAAGTAGTACGAGTATTGTGCCATTTTTATTATCAAGATTAGTGAAAATATCGCTGGATATCTTCGCTAGTGCGGTTTCTGTTGATTTGGAAGGAATATATGTACTTTGGAAGATGTGAGGGATTTTGTGTGATATTAAAACATTAGTTGTTTCGCGACAATTCGTTCCAAATTTTGGAAAATATCGACAGGTTTGAGATTGGACTATAATTGTTGAGGCTCTGAGGGTCAAGCTTGATTTGAGAAACCTAGGTTTGGTTTCTTAAAGAGGGGTATAATGAGTGAATGTTTATAGGATGTTGGAAAAGTACCGAATTCGAGGGATTCACAGAATATATTATTGAGTGTAAATTATCATTTAAATTAATTAACTTCCATCAAACGGTGAATAATCTTTCTCAATTGTAGCTCTTCAACGATATAATGTACTCACAGATGAAATATTATATATTATCATCTATATATTGATTTATATATATATATATATATATATATATATATATATATATATATATATATGGCTATGCATGAAGGGCGGCACACTTTACACAATAAACTCCTACACACCTCCCACTCGGAGGTAATTGACAGCTGAATATTTCAAGAGTTCAATGTGGGCGGTCTTATTTCGTCACGCTCTACTGCACATGCTAATGTATTCTGAACGTGTAACAACCTTATGCATAGAATATACCCCGTATACAAATTAACTCCGATTCGTTTATATACCGTGCATACAAATACATACATATGTATTATTTATATAACTATATTTATATACATATATACATATATCCCTACATGCACACATGCATATTTATTATTTATATAAATATATACACATATACACACACATACCTACATCCATATATGCGAATTTATATAATCTTATTTATATCATCAATTATATATTATATTATCCAATGTTGTATAGTTAATAGCCACGTGGAAGGCATCACAGTGTATGCTGGCTATACTATAGGTATAGGTTAAATCTAGTAATCAATGAAGGTGGTAGGCAGATATGTGGATATCACAGGAATCATGGGTTAAGAAGAGGTCGTCATTTTATACTATACTTTACATAGGTAATATATATAAATATACATTTAGTTACATTATTAGTTATTTATTTATAGGTACTACTAGTTATATCATATAAACACTATTTACTAAATATATACGAATGTATTATAGCATCATAACAATATTGAACATGTGTACTATAGTGAATAATAGTGTATATTAATCTAGGTCATCGAGGGATTAAAATGAGACAAAGGACTTTGCTAGTTTATGTATAGATGTTACATAATTATACACGTACACAATTCTATATTGACTTAGTTACATATACATGTAGGGAAATGCACACAACACTATTTTATGTTATCCAATTTGTATATCCATATATTTATATATAGTAATTAGTTAAATAAATTTGATAATTCAAATACATATAGCTAGGTGTAATGTATGTATAGTTATATATAATATATGTTAAGTTATATTGTATATGATACAAAAGTATTGAATGTATTTATTTTATTTATTATGAAATATATTAATAAATTATAATATGAGTGATATATAATAATAATGATAATAATATTTAAACGTAAACAAATAACATAAACTATTCATTATCATTATCAGCATTGTCATCGTCATCATCATTAATTGACATAATATCGTCAGATGGATTGATAAGATAAGATCCTCTCATTAGTATATCAAATGCTGATATACTAATGAGATGATCTATAGAAAATGTGAGGAACTAGCGATGTGTGTTCGGGTGATGAAGCAGGACATGATGCAGCAACTTGTACATTATATGCGGCGTCAGTGGATATATTCGAACACACATCCGGTCTCGACTATTTCGGTGTATGGTCTTGCTGTCCGAACGAACAACGATACGGAAGCATCTCACCGAACATTGAATAAATGTGTCGGTGAAGCCCACATTAATATCTATAAATTAGTTAACATTATACATGAAATGGCGGTTGATTTAAAGCTAACTTGTGCTATGGTTAGCATGCATAAAATCAGCCGCCAACAAAAACGGTATTTAAATGTAATAACAATCTCCTGATGGAATTATTTGATAAGTATTCTTCTATAGATCCCTCATTAGTATATCAGAATTTGATCTACTAATGAGAGGATCTTATCTTATTAATCCATCTGACGATATTATGTCAATTAATGATGATGACGATGACAATGCTGATAATGATAATGAATAGTTTCTGTTATTTATTTACGTGTAAATATTATTATCATTATTATTATATATCACTCATATTATAATTTATTAATATAGTTCATAATAAATAAAATAAATACATTCAATACTTTTGTATCATATACAATATAACTTAACATATATTATATATAACTATACATTTGAGAAATTAATAAAAATAAGAATTTTAAGTTTTTTGAATAAAAATAAAATTTTAAATATGTGTCAATTTGGTTTCAAAGAATCTACTTCAACTTGTGATGCACTTCTTGATTTTATTGGTTATTTACAAACTAATAATGATAAACATTGCGCGGCAGTCTCTATTGATATTAAAAAAGCATTTGATTCACTTGATCACTACATTTTACTTGAAAAATTATATTTATATGGTTTTAGAGGTTTAAGTGGTGATTTTATTAAGAGTTACCTAACTAATAGAAATCAATATGTACACTTTAATTCATCTATATCTTCTAACTTGCCTATAAAATATGGTGTTCCACAGGGTTCGGTGTTGGGACCTATCTTATTTTTATTATTTATTAATGATTTATCAAATATACAAAATCCTTGTCATTTTACACTTTTTGCAGATTATACAACTATTGCATTCTCTAATAAAAATATACAAGACCTTGAAAATATTATTAATGAAACTTTAGTTTATATTCATGAATGGCTTAATAATAACAGATTACAACTAAATATTGATAAGACTAATTTCATATTATTTCATAGGTCACGAATTAAACATAAATTAAATATAAAAATTAATGACTTAATTATAAAGCAATCATCTTATATTTTATTTTTGGGTATATTTATAGATGAAAATCTCAATTGGAAAAAACAGATTCATAATATTAAAAACAAACTTAATAGATGTATCTCTTTAATAAATAGATTAAAATCTAAATTGAATAGAGAATCCCTTATGAACATATATTACTCTTTATTCCATAGTCATTTGCATTATTGCTCAATACTCTGGGGTAATACGTATTTTAGTAATATTAAATGTATTACTATATTACAAAATAGATGTCTAAGATCAATTTATTATCTACATAATAGAACAAATAGTGACCATATTTATATACATAAACGTATTCTCAAATTTAATGATATTATTGATTTAAATATTTACAAATACATGTATAAAGCTTGGTACAATAATAATATACATCCACAAATTATTAAGTTATTTAATAAAAAAAAGACAATATATTCTCTAAGGTCAACTAATGAATTCGTTGTTCCCAATATATCACGTTGTTATGATAAATTCTGTATTGGTTATAAAGGTCCTTTGTTATGAAATTCACTATCTATTGATATCAAAACCACTAACCCTTTGAAAAAGTTTTTAAATGTTTTAAAACAAAAAATTATTGGTCACTATTAAAGTCTTATTTATTTATTTATTTATTTTTATTCATTTTATATATATTTTTTATCAAATGATGAAATTCAGTAATTGGAATAGTTTTTAATTAAATTATTTTTTTACAATATTTATATATTTTAACAATTGTATTATCATTTGTTTTTAAATGTATTGTTTATTATTATTCTTATTATTATTTGATTAAATTTGTATTACGAGTTACCTATTATTATTAATATTATTATTATTATTATTATTATTATTATTATTGTTATTATTGTTATTATTATTATTATTATTATTATTATTATTATTATTATTATTATTATTATTATTATGTCTTGTATATATTTTATTGTAATTTTATTTATAAGATTTATTTTTCATTACTATTTATTATTTTTATTAACTGTTTATTATTATTTTATTATTTATATTATATTTTTTTATTTTTTATTTTATAAAGAGGAGGAATTTCGTGTTTTTTGTATATTGATTGTAGCGTGCGGTGGTGTATTATATGCCGAGTACTAAGTTTACCGGTATGATTGTGGTGGGATCATCTCAAGGTATTAAGGATTTGGCACATCCTTATTGAAAGTTGGTAGCCTTATACTATTCGTTCGTTGTGGTCGTTTTATGAACTATGTGTTGTTTTTCCCTCTTTATTTGTACACGTCTTGTTTTATTGTTATTTTTATCTATTATTATTATTTTTATTATTATTTATATATAATATTTATTTGTATTTTAACTATTTTAATATTTAAAATTTTACTTTATATTTATATTTTACTTTTAATTTCCAATTTTATTTTATCTTTGTAAATTTGATTACTGTTTGTTTTTTTTCCATTCCTTTTGCTGACAGGTAGATATCTCGATAAGTTCAATGAACTTCTATATCTACCTGGGTTCATTCTCGTTTATTACGACGAACCAATCAGATTATTATTATATTATTATTATTATTACATACATTACACCTAGCTATATGTATTTGCATTATCAAATTTATTTAACTAATTACTATATATAAATATATGGATATACAAATTGGATAACATAAAATAATGTTGTGTGCATTTCCCTACATGTATATGTAACTAAGTCAATATAGAATTGTGTACGTGTATAATTATGTAACATCTATACATACACCATCGATATAAAGAAAGTTTTATAGAACTTTCTTTATATCGATGACATAAACTAGCAAAGTCCTTTGTCTCATTTTAATCCCTCGATGACCTAGATTAATATACACTATGATTCACTATAGTACACATGTTCAATATTGTTATGATGCTATAATACATTCGTATATATTTAGTAAATAGTGTTTATATGATATAACTAGTAGTACCTATAAATAAATAACTAATAATGTAACTAAATGTATATTTATATATATTACCTATGTAAAGTATAATATAAAATGACGACCTCTTCTTAACCCATGATTCCTGTGATATTCACATATCTGCCTATAGGTATACCACCTTCATTGATACTAGATTTAACCTATACCTATAGTATAGCCAGCATACACTGTGATGCCTTCCACGTGGCTATTAACTAATCAACATTGGATAATATAATATATAATTTATGATATAAATAAGATTATATAAATTCGTATATATGGATGTAGGTATGTGTGTGTATATATATATATATTTATATAAATAATAAATATGCATGTGTGCATGTAGGGATATATGTATATATGTATATAAATATAGTTATATAAATAATACATATGTATGTATTTGTATGCACGGTATATAAACGAATCGGAGTTAATTTGTATACGGGGTATATTCTATGCATAAGGTTGTTACACGTTCAGAATACATTAGCATGTGCAGTAGAGCGTGACGAAATAAGACCGCCCACATTGAACTCTTGAAATATTCAGCTGTCAATTACCTCCTAAACACCTCCCACTCAGTGTTCATTTATAATATGTGCCGCCCTTCATGATTCCCCATATATATATATATATATATATATATATATATATTCAAGAAAATTATTAATATTTAAAGAGTTTCCAAACCACGTTTTAAACAAAATTTTAAAAACATATTTTAATAATATATATTATATATATAATATATATAATTATATAATATATAGAAATTTTATTAAGTTTGCTTGCCAATATAAGGGATCATATGACTATATATATATTAATTTTAATTTATGTACATTATTATATATAATAAATATATTTTAATTAAAAGTAACAATAACGATGTTATAAAGAAAGTCAATTATTGTGTATATACAATCATATAAAAGTACTTATAAATATAATTTTAATTAACACCTTTTAATTTATTCCGAATTGATTTGAATCCACGTCCTACCACATATATATATATATATATATATATATATATATATATATATATATATATATATATATATATATATCTTTCGTGTTAAAGTGGAGCGTATTAGCGCTCCCGAGGATAAATATGGGTGAGTTCGAATTTTGAAAGTATATTCGCAAAACAGAAAAATAAGGATAGGTACATAAATTAAATCAAAAAACGAAATGTTCACATTGGTCACACGTCATGACGTATTCTAATAGCATTACAACTTGTACATGTTCATTATAATATAATAGAAAACTTATTAAAATGATGGTACAATCAGCAGATTGCAGATTACTGTAATGTTGATCATATTTTGTCTAATGCATTTATATTATTATTATTAGGGGAATTATGTCTAATACGGGCCAGTGTGTAATACGGGCCACTGCGATATTTCAGTAACTATTGTTTAAATCAAAAAAAAATATATACAAGATTTATTCAGTATCATATTTCTATTAATAAGGGATATTTTTTATTTTAATATTTGCATTTATATTTCTAATATTGATCAATATATCAAAAAATAGTTTACAAATGAAAATTTACTAAATAATTATTTATTTATCCACCAATTTCGTTAATAAATCTAACATTAATTAAATAATTCAAAGCTCGATTGGAAATATTAATTAAATACGAAGAATATAAATATATACATTCGACTTTATATTCAATATTAAGTGCGTGGGGGGTCATTTAACAGGTGTATCAAATACGGGCCACCTAATGTTAGCAATACGGGCCACATGACCAATGAAAATGCTTGATTCTAGATTACTATTTTATAATATCATATCACTGAAATAAAATCTAATATAAATGCGTGCGACATCGTGCGTATATTCATACCATAGATATAACGAAAGTTTATATCGAATATTCATATATGCGTTTATTGATAGATCGAACTATTATGAGAGTGGTTATAATGAATGTGTACATTATTATCATAGAAATTAAAATTAGGTATTCTAATATATATGATTATTACACTGTATGTATGCGTATTCACGTATACATATATGTTAATATATACATACACATATACACTGTATACGCATATACTCATATACGAATATCCATATGTATTGATATATAAAGGCATATTATATGTTTAAATATATATGCATTTATAATATTGTACATATATTTGAATATATGATAGAGAATATGTGTAATCGTATATATATATATATATATATATATATATATATTTATATACGATTGTATTATATATATATAACCAAATATGTATACGCATAGATACATGCTCATATAAATATATATATATATATATATATATATATATATAACTTTTGTAAATGTGATATTATTTATAATTATGTCAGTGTATCAATTTTAATATTAAATAATACAATCATAATTGGTATCTATAGATATCTATAATTATCGATTATAATCGATAAATATTATATTGAAATATAATTGATATATTATAATAGGTATATATAATGATATAATATAATATAATAGTATTTAATAAGTAATATAATAAGTATTAAAGCATAATGTACATTTTAATATACAGTATAATTAATATTATCTAAAATTAGTGAGATCGGAAATTATTGTTAGCTCATCGAGATGGCATATACTATATATCTAGCGAGGCATCAATTATATTTATGTGCATTGTTTGTTGATAATATAATTATGAAAGAAAGTCGTATACGTAGATCTATAGATGTTACAATGTATTTCATTTGAAGTAATTATAATATGAATTACTGATTTATTAATGTGTGTATTAATAATATATAATGTATACAATGTATTATTGTTTCTATGTTATTAATATTATAAACCATATGTTTGGTAAATAGTTTATGTTAACAATTATATGTTTATGATTATATGATATTATTTATAATACATAATTTATAATAATTATATATATATATTTGTCAATAAATAATGAATGTTATCTCATTCCTAATTTCCATTCATTATTATATGATTTTATATCATATTATTCTACATATAGGTTGTATATATTTTCACCGTTACATTAATTTCCTAAGTCAGTTGATAGAAAATAATTATAAAATATAACATAGTCTCTAGAAACACACACGTATGAATGTTTACATTATTCAGCATAGTATACGTCATATAGAACAATTAAAGTTACGCTCTATCGATATTCTATAGAATTTATTAAATTGTATTGTTAAATTTTGTCATTGTTATTTCTATTTTATTTATTTCATCTAACTTAATGTAATTAGATTATAATATTTATATATTGCTCAATTTTTTAACAACATTTTTGTTTATTCATATAAATTATTGTTATATTTATTTATCGACATTTTCTTTTATTATTTCTTTTATATTTTATACACCATTTTCAAATGTATTCAGTGAATAATATTCACTAATACAAAACATATATATTTAATTATTAAATTTAGTTTATATTTTTAGTTTATATTTTTTAATTATATTTTAATATTGTTAAATTCGCTATATCCTGCATACTGTACAATATATAGACATATATAATGCATCGTAATATTATTAATGTATAGATATTATATATATATATATATATATATATATATATATATATATATATATATGTATATATATATATATATATATATATATATATATATATTATGTGTGCCTAACGCCGATCGATATACAGGCACACATTATAACATATAGTTCAGTGAAAAGTTTTATTTTATATTTAAAATTATAAATACTATTCTATTAATAATAAATAATACAATTAAAATTCGCCATACAATTCAACATCTTATTATGCAATACATTTTGATTCATTTGATTTCTATAGAAATCGATATTTTTTTATAAATATATTTTACATGTATCGTATATTTTAACATTACATTGATATTCATATTAATATATTTATTATAAATATAACTTTATTAATGAAACATGTTCACCGAATACGTCTACACCAAATACCATCTAGGAACGCTAAACAGTTCCTAGATGGTATTAGGTTTATAAGTAGTATATATAATCACTTATCTATTAAGTTTATATACTTAAAGGTATACCCTCACAATATATTAATAATAATAATACATATTAGTAATCAATAATAAGATCATTTAATAATTATATTTCCGTATTAAATATATAACAAATATATTAATTATCATATTTTGTGTTCAAAAAATGAATTTAAATTTAAATAAATTAATGACACACATTAATTATAATAAATACAATACAATAATTATAATTAATTTTAAGATGTGTAGTTACTTGTATATATTTTAGGTTTAGATCAAATAATGTTTTTAAATAATAACCTAATACTACTTAAATATATCACCCTCGTATTTTAAATATATAAACTACTAATAATATACATTACATTATACTACTACTACTACTACTACTACTACTACTACTACTACTACTACTACTACTACTACTACTACTACTACTACTACTACTACTACTACTACTACTACTACTACTACTACTACTACTACTACTACTACTACTACTACTACTACTACTACTACTACTACTACTACTACTACTACTACTACTACTACTACTACTACTACTACTACTACTACTACTACTACTACTACTACTACTACTACTACTACTACTACTACTACTACTACTACTACTACTACTACTACTACTACTACTACTACTACTACTACTACTACTACTACTACTACTACTACTACTACTACTACTACTACTACTACTACTACTACTACTACTACTACTACTACTACTACTACTAATACTACTACTACTACTACTACTACTACTACTACTACTACTACTACTACTACTACTACTACTACTACTACTACTACTACTACTACTACTACTACTACTACTACTACTACTACTACTACTACTACTACTACTACTACTACTACTACTACTACTACTACTACTACTACTACTACTACTACTACTACTACTACTACTACTACTACTACTACTACTACTACTACTACTACTACTACTACTACTACTACTACTACTACTACTACTACTACTACTACTACTACTACTACTACTACTACTACTACTACTACTACTACTACTACTACTACTACTACTACTACTACTACTACTACTACTACTACTACTACTAATACTACTACTACTACTACTAATACTACTACTACTACTACTACTACTACTACTATAGTAGTATACTACTATAGTAGTATACTACTACTACTACTACTACTACTACTACTACTACTACTACTACTACTACTACTACTACTACTACTACTACTACTACTACTACTACTACTACTACTACCACTTATTTAAATTTAATATTATTATTAAAACATAAATTCAATACAAAATAAATTGCGTGAATGTTATAATTAATTATATTTATGTATATCTACTATTTTTATTGGATATTATAATACTACAATTATTTATATCACGATTATTTTAGGGAGTCGGTAATAGGTACATGTACTCGATTACCGACCCCCTGTTTATTCTTGTAAATATAATTATATAAAAATTTAAAATAGCCACATTATTCATTGCCATAATATTACCCTAATTACAAAATTTCAAATAAATATATTTAATATCGAATAAGTTATTACAAATAATCATTTAGGGGTCGGTAATCTGAGACTTTCCCCTTATTGTTATATTATACACTTTTAAGTCCTTTAAGATAAATTAAAACATGTTGTGTATATAATTCATACATATAGTATAATAACATAAACAAAATAGAATAGAGTAAATAAAAATATTTCAAATAAATAATAATAATTAAAATTATATATTATAAAATAGGTTATCATTATATATAATACCCCAATATATTGTTATTTTTATACATGGATTCGTCTATCCCAGCAAACAGTATATTTTATATATTAAGAAATTATTAAGAACTTTTGAGAACTGTTGGGAATATCTGTTCTAAATAATATATAGTGATTGGTTTCTGAGATACCGAGAGTGTCCGTATTCGGTTACTTTATCATAGTGGAGGTGACATGTGGGTTTCAATAAAGTGTATTTCTTATGTGGAGGAGGAGACGAGAACTCCATTTTACGTGTCTCTACGTATAGGCGAGTATGCGAACAACATGTTGTGTATATACTAGTGATGTAAATGATGCTCACATCTAAAGCATGATTCAGTCTCCGTCTCAGATACCTAAAGTCTCAACTCGGCTCGGGCTCGTTTTGTTAGAGTCTCGGCTCGGGCTCATTTTTTTCTTCCGAAAATGAAAGTCTCGGCTCGGCATCAAAAGCTCGGCATCATTTACATTACTAGTGTATACCCAGCTAATAGTAATAGCTTCATAATAGCAGCATATTAACATAACTGATATCCTCAAATGTTTACATTGTGCTATAATGCTGATATTATGTTGCTATTATAATAATATAAACAGTTATGTTATTACGAGGCTATTGTGAGGCTATTACTGTTAGCTGGGTAGACGGGGTAATCATGTGCTTGATGACCGACATAGAGGATACAGGTGATGGCATTGGTGATGGAGAGGGTATCACATAAGTAGTGTGTGGCAGCAAGGGCGTCACGGATGTCATAGGTGACGGCGAGGCCATTACGGATTTCGTGGTTAACGGATATGGCGTCACGGATGTTTCTTCGCGTTCTCTTTTATCTGATGATTTATCATTATTGACGAAGTCTAGAAACATTAACTTTAATGGTCTAGTCGCACCTAAATATCCCCTCTCTATTCTAGGATATCTACCCCCTCCCTTCGATACTTGACATATATCGCACGTATCTGTATACTCCTTAATATATCTAGATATAGATATAGCTCTAGCTACCTACCCATGTATACTTTAAACTGGTTCTCGCTACAGTCTTATCAATACCCTGGTGACCATTATCATCATGTAACCCTTGTAAAATCTCTCTGATTAACTCACGTGTAACTACCAATACATTATCTCCATTTTTTCTATTCTTATATAGAACTCCTTTTTCTAGTATGTAGTTATCTTTATTTATTGATCCACTTTCTATTATCTCTTACAACATGTTCTCCTCAATTTGCAACCCCCTTATCTTCCATTCCTCTATTCCTGCTATAATACTAATAGTATTGATCTCTAGATCATCCTCATATAATCTTCTAATTAATCCCTTTATACCTCCGTATTCTCTTCACATCTCCTTGATAAAGCATATGATACTATATTTGTACTACCTGCGTAGTAGCTATTCTATATTTAAGTGGTATCAGAAATGGCGCTAATCTCGATATCCACCTCTGTTATAAAGCTGTTAACTGTTTCTTATTTTCTATACATACTACCGCGCTATTATCAGTGAATATTGTACACTGTTTAGCCCCCATTAAGTAATGTTTAAATTTACCAGTTACCGCCCATACTACGGTAAGAAACTCCAGTTTGTTTGCTGTGTAGTTAGCTTGATTTTCTTCTCTAGCCTTCAATTATATACTAGCATATGCAATTACTTTCCTCTCCACTTCTATCATTTGACTTAGAACAGCCCCTAAACCAATATTTGATGCATTTGTCTCTAATAATATGAATGCTTCCTCGAATCTAGTCAAGCTAATAGGGGCACTATTTAAATTATCTGTTATCTACTTTTATTTCCCCGTCTACTCATTCTCTTACTTATACTACATAACCCTGCATCTGATTTCGTTAACGGGATGTACAATCTTTGTATATCCTTATATGAACCTACGATAATATGATCCTAAAACCAAGAATGACCTTAACTCTCTCAAGGTCTTTGGTATTTTCCACTCCGCTATCGTCTTAATCTTATCCGGTATCGTTCATATCCATTTGTCTGATATTCTAAACCCTAGAAAATGTATTTCATTTATGAATAACTTACATTTCCTAGTATTTAACTGGAAACCAGCTTCTTCAAACTTTATCATTACAACTTCAATGTATCCTATATGTTACTCTCATGTCTTAGAATAAACTAATATATCATCTAAATAACATACTACACATTTATACATCTATAAATACATTTAATATCACTCTCTGAATTATGGCTGGAGCATTAGTTAACCCAAATTGCATTCTAGTGAACTCGTATAGTCCCCACTGAGAACTGAATGCTGTTTTTATTGATCCTCTTTTACTATTTTTATCTGGTGATATGCTGACTTTAAATCGAATCTCGGAAATACTTTAGCTCCCACTAGCGCCTCTAATGAATCATCTATCCTTGCAATTGGATATGCATCCTTAATAGTCTTATTATTAAGCTGCCTGTAGTCTACACATAATCTGATTTCTCCTGACCCTTTTTTACTACCACTAATGGACATTCATATTCACCATTTAACTATTACCTCTCCCATCTCCTACTTAACATTCTGCTTCTTTACTGCATCTATCTGTGAGGGTATATTACATCTATAAGATTGGGCGACCGGTATTCTATCTAATGTTCTAATACTGGGTAAACTTACTTTAGCAGATGCTAATATATCATTATTTAAAAAAATATATTTTTCTATATTTATAAGTTAATTTTTCTATACTTTCCTTGTGAATTCTATTTTTACAATCTATATAAACTTTTACAATCTCCTCATTATTAATATTAACACTACTTATTCCATTTGATACCCTACTTCTTACATTAATTCCCATACCCAATCCAGTAAATGATATAACCCCCATAATTCTGTAAAATATTCATACCTATTACAAATAATCCCTTAATTTTAGTTTCTATGAAACCTAGGTAGCTACCTTCTTACTTTTCTTACTCAATAATATAATATATGTTATTACTTAACCACTATAGTCTAATTTAGTGCCATTTGCTGTTTTTAAATCAACTATTATGTTTACGTGTATTACCCTTAAGTCTAATGACCTTACCATCATCTCTGATATCACTGAAATCTGACTACATGTATATATTTTAAACATTCCACTATCCTACGATATATTTCTACCTTTTCCCTAGGGCATATTATTAACATACTATTTACAAAGATTTTCCAAATGAAAGATATAATTACACATATAAGCGTGTAATTCGAATTTGTATACAAAATACCCCAGTGAAACCTATAGCGGGTTACTTTTAGGAACTATGTGTTGTTTATAATGTAAATTCGTATTTAACAATACACTTTTAAAATATTAATAATATGCTTTAAATTAATATTTATATGATGAAAACTAAGTGTTAATTACTAATATATAACAAACAAATATGATATGTATGTTTTAAATACTATAAGTATATATTTAGTAAGTAAAAGCGAATTTATATTGCATGTAATTTAATAGAGCAATGCAAACATTGTTATATGCAAACAGAGCCGAACCTAAATCTATTTAAATGATTTCGATACTACTGCTAGCAGCGGCAGGGGATATTACTAAATTACCTTGCATGCATAGGGAGTGTTATATCTTTGCTATAAATACCTATTTCCATTGTATCCACTCTTACTTTTCAGGCATTTCCCTCCCCCCTTCCAAGTTGCCTGATCTACTGGAAAGGTTAGTGGTTATAGTCTCATTCCTAAACCATATACTAGTATGCCCCCCCCCATTCCACATGTAAAGCATCTAACTCTATCTGTCCAGTTACCTCTTAATACCTTTCCAACTCAGTATTTATCCTCTCTAATATATTATGCAATTTATCAATTATCTAAATGTAAATTCATTATTTGACACTAGACAAAGTGTTTATAGGAAATTTCATATTCCTGAAACATTTCTTCTTTCTATTCTTGATGATTTTCTTAATAAGCTTGATAATAATTCTAATATACAGCTTATTTCATTAGATCTATCTGCGACATTTGATCTTTCTATTTTAATTAAACGTTATGAAGGTATTCCTCTAGCTTGGATTAAATCACTTATCTAAAAGAACATTTCCTATTAAAATGACCATTTTTCATCTACTTTTAAAATGTATTATGGAGTACCTTAAGGTTCTGCATTAGGACCATTACTATTTTCTCTTTATCTTGCCTCTTAAAAATATTATATCTAATTTTCCGTCTGTAAAATATAAAATTTTTGCTGATGATATTCCATTATATATTAAGCTTCCAGTAATTGCCAATTCATTTGATAATGTAGCTCTAATTAATTGTATTAATATGGTTACAAAGTTTTTACAAAATACCTTAATGTTGAATATGAATACAAATCAACTTCTAAATATATCTAGAACATCATCATTGTTTCCTTCTGTCATCATTGAATCTATCACAATTGTTCCTTGCAATAATGTTAAAAACCTTGGTTTTATTTTTGATGATAACCTACATTTCTCTGATCAGATAGCTAATGTGTGTAAATCAACTAATCATCAATTATATAAAATACGATTAATAAGGAAATTTTACTTTTTAAGATGTATAAAATGTTAATAGAATCATTAGTTATGTCATGTATACATTATTTTTGTTATCTATATTATGGCCTTCCTGCTACTTCTACTAAATCCTTAGATATAATCATAGATCATCAATAAGAGTTTTACATCGTGTAAAATTATATGACCATGAATCAGTCAATTACCACTTAGTTAATTCTAAATTGTTAAATATTTATCAGAGATAGGTATTGTAGAATGGTCTTTCGAGTTATTTGTATAATCTCCTATAATTCAGAGTTTACAAGAGATATCTGCGAAAAACTCACCTACTCAGTTATTACTAAAGAGTAAATACGAGCTATCAAGATATGGTCAACGATCTTTCAGTGTAGCTGCAGCCGATCTATGGAATGCGTAATGTACCAACAATAACTAATGTATTGTTATTAATTAGTAAAAATTTATTATTTTCAACCGATTAATATTTTTTGTATATTTTGTTAATTTTATATTTTTGTACACAATAGAGAACGTTTAATGTTATTTTGTATTTAAATAAACATTCATTCATTCATTCATATATATTTCATAATAATATTAATTTTAAATAATATTACATTTCTAATAATTTTATAGTAAGTTAAATATTCAAAATATAGTTTTTAAAATTAATTTATATTAATATGATTATTATATATAGAAATGTTATGAATATATTTATTAATTTAGTGTATATGAGTTAATAATATATTTATAATAAATATTTAATAATAATGTATAGAGAATTATTAAATTAATGAAATTTAAAATTATATTAAAAAAAATAGCATTTATTTAAAATATAAACATAATACCCTGATAAATATATTGAAATATAAATATATAGACATTAATTAGTAGTATGTTCATAGTGTTCTGACATAACATAATTTTTTCTATTTTGTTAACTGAGATTAAGAACTTGTTTATAAATCTTGATATTTGTATATTTGAAATTCTCCACTTCCTATAATATTGATATATATATATATATATATATATATAATTAGCCATATTTGTATCATAATTAAATGGTATTTCAGTGAATACTTTATACCGATAAAAATGTTAACAATATTATTTTTAATATATGTCAAATGTATATACATTAATAATTATAATATTATTTTCTCCAAGTATTTATATAATTATGTAATAGTGTATAAATCCCTATGAGTCTAATATACTAAATATAAATCAATTATAAAATTAGTTATTAATATTTAAGATATTAAAAAATATAAAAGAAAATTAACTTTGTAAATATAAAATTAATTCATAAATATTTATATAATACTAATATACAGAAATACTACATATTACATATATTAAATACAGATTATATAATTAATATTATATTTAATATTTTATAAAATTAAGTGTTTATTAAACCTGAAATCATTCATGACTTTTTAATTCGCGTTTTATAGATGAACATGTGACGTTATCCTAAATTATGAATTGTATAATGTATGTAACATAAGAGGCAGTCATTTTTCATTATAATAGAATAGTTAATATATATATATATACATAGGTATACATTATAGTATGCATATATTTATATCCATAAATATAATCTAATAGCACAAATGTTAACCTTTCGATTTTTTAAGTAAATTTCATTTTCTTCAACTATATTTTTAGGAATATGTTGTCGAGTTATACTGGGATTCATTGATATTTGATCTTCATCGACTAAATATTTCATATTAAAATTAAGACTCTCTTTTCCTATTATAATTTAAATAAATATATACAACGGGTATTATACATATAATTCTTTTATTTTACTAAAACTCATTTAAAATAGAATTTTTTTAAAATAAATATATTTAATAATTTATAAATTATTATATTTTATTAAAATACGAAATATATAATTACAGAGAAATCACGTAAATATATAAAAGTATTTATTTTATTTAGGTATATAATATTAATAAATAAATATAACTGACTCATGTTTTGTCTTGTTTTAATAAAGATTATATTGATTCAATACTATTTATAAATGTAATTAAATATTTAAAATTATATATTATATATTATATTATACTTATATTCATATCCATATTATATTATCTTCGTATTATATATAACATTGATATATATATATATATACAGTAAAAGCCGCTTGTATCGACATCCCAGGAGATCCAAAAATATGTCGATACATCCGATTGTCGTTACATATGATGAAGGCGTGGCTAATTTTAAATTACGCCCACTTAATAGAATATGTACTTGTATTATCAAATATCACATATATGCTATCCTTAATTTCTATTATATCGTTAATTGAGTTAATTAAGTTAATACTATTAATGCGAGCGACTTCGATTACGTAATATCGCACGCGCTCACATTCCAGAGAAGCGTGCGTTGGCAATAACAAGTCATGGAATTAACCCAGCGTGGTAGGGACATTCGTATGAGTCTATATATAGGCAAAAATGCTGGCATACGAATATCTACGTACGAGTATACAATACTGCGTAGTATCAAACATGATATTAATATATATATATGTATATAGGGGTATATGCATATATATATATATATATAAATTGGTTTGCGTGTATATGGGTAATATATATATATATATATATATATATATATATATATATAACAATGTGCATAGTGTAGTGAATCTACAATAATACAAAGATTAATTCTTCATATCATCCTTATTTGATAATATACATATATATATATATATATGTACTATAGTCCATAGTTTATTAATATGCTCAACTCTATATCATACATACTATAGTATATATGGTAAAAATGTGTACTATTTTCATAATGTCGATACACGTGATGACAATTTCTAAAATTTTGTCGATACAGCCGATATTCTGCTACATGTATTAGATGGAAATTCCAACAAATATATTTGAAATTGTCGTTAGAACCGATATATCGATACATGTGGCTGTCAATACAAGCGGCTTTTACAGTATATATATATATATATATATATATTGATTGATTGTATTAAAATTCTTCCGTAATATATACAATTAATATTATTGGAAGTGTTATATTGATATCAATTGATATCATATGGTGTTTAAATAATAATTATGATTGTAATAACCGTTATAACAAAGATAACCATATCTAATGGGAGTGACAAGATATAATAATAATATAGATTAAATGCTCAGATTTAATAATATGTGATTTTTAATTTGCAATTTAAATGAATTGTAACTGGTGTCAAGTTCTAAAATTGTATTTGTCTGATGTTCAATAATATAATAGTGTATGTTGTGAAATGCTTCTTAAATATTACAAAATGATATTATGGTTTTGAAAATGTATGCAGTGAAAATCAAGGTACTAGAAATATTGAATTAATTAGATTAACTTGGCTTCGGCGTAACATGAGGAAGTTGGCACATACAACCACTGAATGTTATAGGTTATAATGTTATAGGTTATAATTAGGTTATAATTAGCTAGTTTTATATCTAGATGTATACAATGCAACAATAGAATATCGACTCGTAGAACTCGACAGTAACACATATTTAATTTAAATAAGTCGGCATAAGGACATTTAATAAGGATAAGTTCTAAAGTATTCACGTTGGATATGTGCCTACGTATATGGGACGGTGTTTTATTGTGGCAGTAAGATATATCATATAATATCGACATAGATATATAACTAGGCTTATACTTGTAAAGTAAGTATATAGCTGGGATTAGTGTATTGCGACTTTTCATTTTAAATGTGCCACCTTCCTCCTGGTACCAAATTTAGAGGTATTATAATATCATAACATAATATGATATATATTTATATTTTATTTACGATTACAATTTTATGAAATACTTATAAAAATTATTTATTCATTACGTTTATCTTTATTAAATATTAATATATCCTCTAAAATAACTATTATAATCATAAATAGTATAATATGATATTTATTATATTAATTATACTTTATATGTAAAATATTATTTAAATTTTATTATTATTTAAAGCTAATTATTATAAATTAATATATTAATATAAATTTGATAGAATTGAATTATTAAAAATTAGGTTATATTATCATATATAATTATATAATATATAATATCAAGTCTTTATATAATTTGTGAATTATTATAGAAAATTATTAATTTTTTTATGTACCATATATAAATATTATCATTTGTTAACAATAAGGAATATGAAAGTGTATTAATTTGAAGTTTAGATTAATGAAATAATGAAAATTATAATAATAGATATAATAGATATAAATAAATAGATATAAAAACAGATTTTAAAACTTAATAAAAAATTTCAATTTTATTAAAATTTATTGATTGATTTGGATAATGGAAAAAATTATTTAATAAATAAAAACTATATATTGTATATATGTATAATTAATATATATATTTATATATAATTACAATTTTAAAACCTCCTACTAAGTCACTTCCTTTCAAATTATAAGTACAATTATATGAATGCTTTTCTTTTTTAAATGATTTAATTTCATCCTAAATATTTTATAATTAATTATAATTATGTTATTATACATTTACTATATCTAGGTAAAATTCTTTAAAATATATGTACGAACCTTCACTTTTGGTTTATTTTCCTTTAAATCTAATGGTTTCTTAATCGGTGATGCAGGTCCTAAATAATCTGAAAATTCATCCTAAATATTTTATAATTAATTATAATTTTATTATTATACATTTACTATATCTAGGTCAAATTCTTTAAAATATATGTACGAACCTTCACTTTTGGTTTATTTTCCTTTAAATCTAATGGTTTCTTAATCGATAATACAGGTTCTAAATAATCTGAAAATTCATCCTAAATAATATATAATTATTTTAAATATTTTTTATTAAATTATAAAAATATGTAGAAACCTTCACTTTTAATATATTTTCCATAGATTCTGGTTTCTCCAAAACTGTATTTAATTTATAATTTTAAAATAATGTAATCAATAAAAAATGTATATTATTCTATTACGACCTAATTTCTATTTAATTTTAAAATTAGTTGTAAATAACTAAAAATAACAATAATCATATATTTACTTCAATACCTATATAATAATTTATAATAAATTAAAATGTAATGAAAATTTATTAAATTTAAAAAATCTATTTAAACATATGTAGGGTAAATTGTACATATAGTCAAATATAATGAGTCAATTTATTTTTTAGATCATTTTGTCATATACCATTATATTATTAAATTTTAAATATTTATTATATAGTAGACAAATTTATCACCATATTCTAATAATATATATTATACATATATTAGAGTTTATATAAAACCTATAATATCTTTTTCTTTGATAGATAATACATCACTAGAATTATAGCGAAATTTCTCAATAACTTGATAAAATATTTTAGTTAATATAATTTCATTAAATTCTTGATTTTCCAATTTTTTAATTCGTACAAGAAGAACACTTACAAGTTGTTTTATTTTATTCAAGTAATCTTTATCATAATCTTTAAATGAATTATACTTTTTAATTAATCTTATTTTAAATCCGATAATTAGATGATCCAAATCAAATACTTTAGTAACCTGGATATTGAAACAATTTTCATAGCTTAATATTATATTATAAATTATAATTTTTATTATAAAATAATTATTTTGAAAATCAAAAATAATTTTGAAATATTTATTTTACGAGTATAAGTAATACTAGTGATAATATACAAACTTCTTTAATTATAGCTTTACACGTTGAGTTATATTCAGCTACTTCAATTGTATAAGAAAATCGATGAGAACATTCCATGAATTTAATAATCAATAGAATTGCATCTGTGTCTATCAATCTAGGACTCCTATAATTTTATATAAGTTGTATTTTATTGTTCCATGTAATAATAGTGTAATTCTAATATAACTTACATTAAAAATCCACATTTGGGAATTTGAATAAAACAACCACAATCTGGATTAATTGTATCTCCTCCTCCTCTATTATATAGCACCAATTGATCATTATCGTTATCGTTAGAGCTTGAATCAACGGTTATTGTTGTCAAATTGTCAAGTTCATAGACGCATCTTATCATTATCAAATTTAAAATCTTATTGATTTCTTGCTGCTTATTTTGATACATTAAATGATCGCAGGCCTCTATATCAACATATACTTCCATGTCGGAACAAGATTGTTTTCCGATAACGCATATTCTTGATTCACTATCTTTTCTTTTATACGGTTCAATATCATTTTCCAAGTTACTAGATAATATAGGACATATATTTTTGAATATTGATATATATATATAATGAACGTATTATGATATAATATATTGTTACGATAATGGTTGAGTTAAGGATACTAGGTGCCGGCTATAAGGTTTGAGGACATATAAAACAGTACGTTGATATCAACTTTTATGTAATTGTTATGAAGTGTAAGCTAAATATTTACATCATAATTACATCATATCAAGTTAATTAGTGAATATAGGATCGTAAAAATCTATTAATTTAAATATGGTATTTAAGAAAGAGCTAACGGAAAATAATAAGATATATATTGAACTTGAGGAAACAATGTCAATAATATTACCAGATTGATCTAAATTAGAAATTAGATATTTGGAAATTATAAATGAATTGCAGGAAAATGAAATTAATGTCTAGCTCATTAATAAATGTGTAAATATATATACATATATATATATTTTTATAATATTGTAATTATTGAGAATTTTTGAAATTACAGAAAATAATAATTAGAATTTGGAAATTATTAAAATATAATTTTATAATAATAAATTTAATATTTTAACTATTGCTATACATAGATCATATAATATTATATATATATATATATATATATATATATATATATATATATATATATATATATATATATATAAACATTAAAATGAATATATATATATGAATACATTATTAAAAATTAATTAAATAACTTTAAATATTTAAATATATATAATTAATCTTATATTTAAATAAAGTATGATATGTATATGTTAAATTATTGAATATATAATTATATATTTATTTAAGATCCTATTTGTAATTATAGATATAATTATAGTTTCAAATATTTACTTAATAAAAATATAATTATATGTATTAATTAATTAATCTGTAACCTCAAATTTAGATTTATTAGACTTGTTAATAATTTTTCTTTGTCATCATCACCATCAACGATAGAAATCTTAAGTGAGAATATATTATAAAACAATAGTTTACATTATTTTATTATATCCATATATATATATATATATATATATATATATATATATATATATATATATATTTTTCCGATTCCTCACCTAGTAATCCTTCCTCAAATACCAACTCCCCTACCTTTGTTCCATCACCTAGCGATCCTTCCTCAAATACTAATTCCCCTACTTCTGATCAACCTATTATTATGTCCGCAAATATCAATTCTTCTACCTCTGTTCCACTACATAATTCATCTTCCTCTAATTCTGTTCCTGATTCACAACATATTTCTTCTTTATCTCCTCCTTCCCACTCTCCACATGATTTATCTGATAATTCAACTACTTCCACATGACTAAGTGTAAGAATGGCTCTCATCAATATTCGATCTCTTAGAGCAAATTCTCTTTTATTATTGGACTACCTTAAATCATCGTCCCTCAGGCTAATTGCCCTCACAGAAACATGGATCTCACCTGATGACACTGATATTTTCTCCCTTTTTCTTGATATAGGTTACACACTCTTTATCTCTTCCCGCACTCATGGTCGTGGAGGTGGTGTAGGAGTTCTCATACATCATGATTTACCTACCCCTACTTTCACCCATCCTACTTTTTCGTATAGTGATTGTCTCTCGGTTTCCTTTTCATTCTCCAAGGCGAACATTACATTTTCTATTTATATTATTTATAGACCTCCAAAACCTGACTATACTACGTTCTTTAATGAATTTAATGATCTCATTTTGAATATTCCAATCTCCACTAAACACCAGACCACTATACTCGGTGATTTTAACTATCATTTTCACTCAACCCAATATCCTCATTCAAGCTTCAAGTGTCTTACCGACTCCCTAGACATGAATCAAGTTGTAAATTTTCCTACCCATACAGCTGGGCATTCTCTCGACCTTATTTTTTGCAGGTCTCATGATTCATGTAATTGTTTAATTAATTGTACCAAATCTGATCTTCTAACAGACCATTTCATCATAACTTTTACAGTTATCCTCCCTCTGCTTCCTTCTCTATCCAAGAAACTCATTCATTATAGAAAAATAAAATCTATTAATATTCCTTTATTTTCCTCTGAACTTGTATCAATTCTTGTATCCCTACCCATATCCCCTGAATCTATAAACTCCACTCTCTCCCTTCTTCTTGACAAATATGCCCCCATCATATCTACTACTATTTCCCTGCATACTAATTGCCCATGGTTTACACCTCATCTTGTTAAACTCAAGAGATCTCTACGTAAAACTGAAAGAACATATCGTCGTATGTCTTCTCCTGAAAACCTTTTATCGTTTACTAATCATCGCAAATTCTACAAATCACAAATCAGTAAAGCAAAATCTTCTTACTATATTAATAAAATCAATAGCCTTTCCTCCAATCCTCGTGCCACATTTGCCTTAGCTAGAAAACTTATTGCACCTGATCCCCCTTTACACATACCTTACATACCAAATATTCCTAAAAATAAACTCTGTAATGAATTTTCTAACTTTTTCTCGAATAAAATCCTATCTACTTGTTCAACTATTACTTCCCTTCACCAAAAATATAGCATCCCTTGTATATTAATCAGTAAACCAATTGATAAGTATTTATCTATATTTACTACTCCCTCAATATCTAACATTTACAACCTAATACTAAAATCCAATTCCTCCTCTCCATCTGATCCTATCAATATTTATACTGTTAAAAGTCTCGCTAGTACCCTATCCCCTTATTTGCATACTATATTCTCGTCTTCTCTCTCCAATGAAGTTTTACCCCCCTCTTTTAAACATGCTATCATTACTCCCATTCTTAAAAAAACCTATTCCAACCCTAATCTCTTATGTAACTACCGTCCTATCTCCCAACTTCCTATTTTTAGTAAAATACTTGAAAAAATAGTTGTCCATCAAATAAATAGGTTTATGTCACTAAACTCTTCCCATGATGTCCTGCAAAGTGCATTTCGTAAAGGTCATTCAACTGAGACTGCCCTCCTTCAAATCTTAAATAATATATATACCAAAGTTTCTCCCTCACTATGTTGTCAAATGGTTCTACTTGATCTATCTTGTGCATTTGACTCTCTTCGCCATGATATTCTTATCTCAAGACTTGAGATGATTGGAATTAATGGTAGTGCCCTCAAATGGCTTAAATCTTACATCCTGAATAGATCATCCTCTGTTAAATTCTGTGATTTCTTTTCTGATCCCCGTCCCTTACTCTATGGTGTCCCACAAGGTTCTGTCCTAGGCCCACTTCTATTCTCCATATATATAGCACCTATACGGTCTATTATATCCAAATTCCCTAACGTTTTCTATCATATATATGCTGATGATATCCAACTCTACTCATTCCTCTCTGTTTCTACTCCAGATAATTCTCAACTAATTGCGTGTGCCTCCTCTATTAAATACTGGCTTCTCTCCAATAACCTTTTACTAAATACTTCAAAAACTGCCCTCCTCAATATACCTACGAACTCCCCATCATTCCCTTCTTTTTATCTTGACAAAATTCTTATTTCACCTTCCAATTCAGTCCTCAATCTTGGTGTTATTTTCGACTCTGATCTATCTTTTTCTAGCCATATTTCTAAAATATCTAAAGCAGCTAATTATCATTTATTTAGAATCAAATGTATCCGTAAACATATTACTCGTCCCCTATGTGCTGTCCTTATTAATTCACTTGTAATTTCTCGTATTGATTATTGTTCTTCTTTATTATATATCCTTCCTGCTTCTTCAATTGCCCCATTAAATAGAATCATCAGATCATCTATACGATCCATTTTCAATATTAAACTATCTGACCATTCCTATACTGACTCATTTCAAATTATACCAAACTGGTTTCCCTATAGAAAACGATCTCTAATTAGACTCCTTTCTATTACCCATAAATCTATATATTTTTCCATTCCTTCATATATGTTTGACCTACTTTTAATTCGCTCCACCACCCACAATACACGTTCAACTTCCAGTATCAATCTAATTATCCCACAGCCATCCTCCCTTAAATTCCAGAAACGCTCTTTCTCCTACATTTTCCCATCTATCTGGAATGCACTCCCTTCATCTATAAGATCTATTCAATCTCCCACCTCCTTTAATTCTCATCTCAAGTCATATTTATCCAGTATCTAATTTCATTATATTATTATTAACTTTTATATTTCATTATTATTACTTCCACATTGTTAGTTAGTTTATTTCACTTTGTTGTTGTGGTTGTTTTATTTATATTATTTATTTTACGTGCACTTACGAGGAGTGTTATCACTTTGTAACGGTGCCTAATAAACTATATTTCATCATATATATATATATATATATATATATATATATATATATATATATATATATATATATATATATATATATATATATATATATATATATATATATTAGATATATATTATCTAGATTATAATTTATTAATGTAAAAATAAACTTTTATAAATAATGATATTGAATTTATTTATTAAAAAATAATATTTTGTATTTAATAATGAATTAATATCATAAATAATATTTCAGAACTATAAATATAATTGGTTAGTTAAATATCAGATAAATTGGATCACATTAATAAATACAATTATGTAAAATTGCATTTAGTATTGAAATTAAATTATTAACTCTGTGTAATTTTAACACCTTTATTTGAAATTGTTTTGAAATCTTTTACTTATCTTAAATATTAAATTATTTTGAAAAAGTTATTACTAAAAACATTGTACATGAAACATTGATTTTAATAGTGTTTAAAAACAGTAATCACTACATATTTACAACACTAATTATATTTATATATATATATATGTATATATACAGAAATATATATATATATATATATCTTGACAAAGTGTATTCACTTTAGTATCAGTAATGCTTCAATAATTACAATCGAAAGACTAATATAATCAGCTTAAATCAATATATATACAAACAAATAATATAGATTTAAATTAATAAAATAGGTAATATGACTACATTTTAACAGTATATTATAGCCAAATAAACATTTCCATTATACCTTGTACATTAGACCGGTTCGTACTACATTTTTTTTTAGAATTTGATAAACCTTCACATTTGTGACAAATATGTATGCTATGATGAATAAGTGTTTACAATTTTAGACCTATATCTTAAATATTATTATGTCACGAGACCTTTTTATTTTAACATTGAACACATACAAAAGTTAACATGGGGGATATAGAAATAAGTTTTATTCAATTTTTATAAAATTGGATGATTTTTTTTAAGCCAACTATGGATATATCCTAGAAACATATATAACAAGTAGTATTAACAGTACAAAATATTTTTCATAACAATCTAGATGCCCAAATTTTATAAAATAATTGTAGTCAAAAAAAATATCTAAAAATCGTATAATTTAATATAAATAAATTATTACAATTTAATTTAAAAAATTAAAATATATAATTTATAGATAATAATAATAATACAATTCAAATTAATTATTAAAAAATTAAAAATTATTTATAGAAAAAAAATTAACATCATTTTAAAATTTTTTTGGATTTTTATTTGAAATATGAAATACAAAATATATTTAAATATTTTTATATTTTTTTAATTTTATTTGTATAAAGGACATTTATATCTAACTCATATCCACAATTCAATACAATATGATCACTCAAATTTATGTAAAGTATAATTATATATATTAATTTTAAAAAATTAATTATTTTTTTTAATTATTTTGAAATAAATACTTTGTAAAATGGTGTATTTTATCGAGTTTTAGGAGGCATTAATATTGGTAATTTGTAGATATAAAAATGAAATATAGATATTATATTAATAATAAATATAAATAATGGTATATATTATATTAATTCATTAAATATAATACAAATACATAATTAATTTTAAATATTAATTTAAATATTTGTAAACATCAAAGATAATAAGATGGCGTCATTACTATTATACATGGAATATTATACATTTTATCTTAAAATAATAATTTATATTTCAAACTTTAAATGCTTCGTGACCAAAGGTAACTATTTTTTTATAAAAATTGTTAATACATATTATACTAAAATATAGATATGTATTATATTTTATATGAAGGATTAAAAATTGAATCGAACGAACCAGTCTATTGTACATTGTACAATTGAATTTATAGAATTTCTTTTAATTAAATATACTATATATATAATCATTAACCTAATGATAATAATAAACAATATTACACTATCTATTGTAAACTTGATTACTGATTTATAAAATATATACAAATACTTATAAGGTTAATATTAAATAATATAACCTTTGATAAAGCAATGAGCGAGGATGTATTCTTGACATCATAGTTAAAGTCACCTAGTTAATAGATAATTATTAATAACATCATATTTTAATTAATACATAAATATAAGATAAATAATTCTAATATTTAATATATTAAATATATTTATAATTATAATGTCATTCGTGTTGTTTTGAGAATAGTTATTACCTAATGCATCTAATATTGTAATCTAATCTAATATTGTAGCAGCAGTATAATTAATAAAGTTGTTTACTATTTTTATATAGTAGTATTTGAAATAATTTGTTATTAAAAATTAATATATATTAATTTATGTATTAAATTCGGATATTTATATATAAATGACAGTTTATTATTAGGAACACTTGTTAAAACTAGTGTATTTTAATCATTGCTATAATGTAATATACAAAATTTCATATATGATACTATAATTAAATCATAAATTAACAATAGTTATATTGAAATTATTTAAGTTAATAAATGTTAAATTATTTTGAATTATTATAGATTCTCTGAGAATGAAGAAATTTAATTTATAAAATAATAATTTAATAAATCATTTTTGATAAATAAAAACATATTTTTTTGTAAAATCTATTTAATTTAATTTAAATTAATATATATATATATATATATATATATATGATATATATTGTTTATGATGGATATAAAATATCCTAAATATAATTGGCATATATAAATAAAAATAACAAATAAATAATGAATTGTATAAGGGTAACAATGACAAGAGATGTGAACACATAATTAATTATAGATAGTTAATTACTTGGTTATTCGTTCCCATGTGTTATTCGTTATTAGTGTTTAGGATACATTTGGGATTGCGTAAAAATATGTTTGTTATTTTAGATATCATTCATGTATATTATTATTAGACCCTTACGATTGTCATATATTAAGTATAAAATAATAAAAAGTAGATCTAATAAATTTGTTCTGACAAAATAATAACATATATTTTTGTCCTGTTTTTCAAACATAACTGTATCTACAATTGTATTACACTATTAAATAGGCTTTATGTATTAGCTATATTAGCTATATATTAGGTATATAATCTGAACATTTTTATAAAGATTCACCAAAGGGAACAAGATCTAATGGATTTTAAACATAGCATACAAATGGAAAAAAAAGTCTTGAGATATAAGCTTCTAAATTATTATTTGTATTGTATGTTTACTAAATTATAAAAAATGGGTATACTAAAGAGTGGATAACTTTTGTGATTAAGTATGAAATAACAATAGTTTGTTGTACTATGAAGATAAAATTGGTCGCGCGCTCGACACCAGCATTCAATTCCAATTACAACTAGTACAATAATTACCTGAAAATGCATATAATATTTTTTAATTAAAATGGTAGATAGAAATTTTAGTATATTATTTTATAGTATTAGACCTATAATTGAAAAATAATAACTTCTGTTGATTCAGAATTTTTAAATATTAATTTATTGTCATTTAATCTGGTATCAAATTCATCTCCATTCTACTTTATATGTGTGTATTACTCCCTTTTAATGCATAATTAGAAGTTGATTTTTTTTCAAATATGTATATATACATATTAGTTATATGTGGTTTAAATTTGAAGCGAATCGTATATGTATTTAGTGAAATATCTACGATTTTGTAGTCATGTAAAAATCTGGGATGATTTTGAAAATGGGGACGATTTATTATATGACACCGACCCTTAATTATGTTAAATATTTAAATAATAATTTCATTTATCAAGTCAAATTCTTACATAAATTATTGAGATAAGTGAATTTATAAAATAAATATTTAAAGTATTATATCATAACTTTAAAGATTAATCAATATCTGTATATTATCTATATATATATAATTTTTTTATATTGCTAGCAAACATAATATTTAGTTACATGTTATTTAATTATATATAATTTTATAGATTTATATATATATATATATATATTTATAATAAAATGTCTTACTTAAAACTATTGAAAGCATTATCTAATGATTTTAAAGTGTAGTAATATTAGTAGTATAGTATATGTAGTATATTATATATTAAATATGTATAATTAAAATATATTTATTATTGTGTCAATTATTTTATATTTATTTGTAATGCTGTATGATGCGGCATAATAATAAGTATCCATAATAATTATATATATTATATATATATTATTGTACAGTATAATTATTTATATTAACTAACTAAAATTGCTTGAATTCCAAACGACCCCGTGAGAATAGAAATACTGTGTCATGATAGATAACAGATAACTTTTGCGACTAATACACCTAGGATCGATGATGACACATAGGTGGCGCTTAGCTCTCGTTAATGCGACGTTAATACGTTGTTCACTCTGTAGAAAACCAACATTTCCTGTGATGATAATGATTTATATGTTATGTTTTAGTATTATCATTTTATATTTTTATTTAATAAATTTGTAAATAAAGTTAATATTTAAAAATTTAAGAAGTTATTTTTATTGTTAAATATATTTATTGAGTTATAAATATAAACCTATTTATTTCATTTTGTATATATTAATATATGCAATAACATAATATTATGTTATAAAATTCTATATAAAATATGTAATAAATAATTGAATAATATATCTATAACAAAATAATAAAAAAGCACCATTATAAAATAGCGATTAAAAACAGCTCTTAACAAATATGAAACATAACCTGATTCATTAGATCTTACCATACTAATAATGATAACTTCTTTTTCACTTCCTTGGAATCCATCCACAGAACTTACTTTCACATCGTCATTCTTTAAAACACTTTTGATATAATTTAACTGAAATACAAATAACATATATTATAAATAATTTTAATATAATTCATTTCATTATAATTTAATTCATTTTACAAATTTTCAATTGATAAATATTGATTTTATTTTAATTTGAGTTTATTTCTTTTATATATATATATATATATATATATATATATATATATAATAATTTTAAAATGTAAATATTTATCAAATACAAATATTTGTATACCATTACCATTTGATGCGATACCCATTTTAACTATGGGTATAGGCAACCATTTTCTATAAATAAATATTTACATACAGAATATGAAAATGTGCATTTATTATAAACTCTATATATTTATCATTAAATGTATCGATATAATTTGTACAAAATTATTAATATTATATTAATTTTGTATATAATAATTTATAACAAAATTATATTGAAAAACTATAAATTAAACCACCATAATATAAAATAACATATCATTTATACATACAAATATATGAATTTATCCTATATCAAATAATATTTGATAAATGTAGTCTTCATTTTTAATATAAATTATTTATGTGTGTGTTCAAAGCACAATGTTTTCCGAAGAAGATGTTATATTCACAACTCGAGTCAGAGATACTATGTAATTTGTTATTGTGATTAAACTATGACATTGTGCATGTATGCCATATATCTAGAGAGAAATAGAGTGGTAAACAAGGTTTCTGACATGCGGAAATGGTCAATCTAAATTGGTCACCACAAAATGGCGGATTTGATCTATTTGATTTTTTATTTTGTAGCTAGAATAATATTATTAGTACCATTGGAATGTGAATAAAAAGTAATATAAGTCCAATATTTTATTTTTATGATATAATTAATAATAAAAAAGTTATGATCAAAAGAATATTATATTTGAATATTTGGTTACTTCAAGATGGCTGATTTTTTATTTCAGCATTGGCTTACGCTGCCAGGCATTGAGGCATTACCACTCTATTTCTCTCTAGCTCTATGATGTATGCCAAACATACTATATGTGCTTATATATACATACATATGGAATTAAATAAGTATAGAACATATTAATACTTATATGTGGGGTAGTTATAGTTAGAAACCTGTAGATGATAGGGAGATATCACTCCGATATCTTCAGATCTGACACCAGCATCCAGTAGCCTGTTTACATATAAAGCAACTATTTCTGCTTCATCTGAGTTTAGAGATATCAATATATATTACTATGCTGTATAACATCAGTAATTTATAATAACATATCGGTTATTTTGATTAATAATGTTATGATAAGTTTTTAATTTTATTAGTAGAGAAATTCTATGATTTAGATATTAAATATTAAAGAGTTTATATTTTAAATTAATAAAATAAACTGATGAACCAACATTATATATCATAAAGGTAATGGTTCAAATAACGGAAGATATTATAATTAAAATTATAAACAAAATTGATTATTAACTATTTACCAAATGTTTTTCTATCACTAGTATACTATAATGTAAACATATTTTAATATAATGTCATATTTAAGACTTAAGATATAAGTGTTAAAATTAACATTGAAATAGATTTATAGTAGAAAATTATTTTATAAATTAATATAAAATTTTGTAATATTAATAATATAATGTATGTTATATGAATAATAATTTATAATATATATATATATAATATATATATTTAATATTTTTGCTATTAAACCATTACTTATCATCATCGTATAATGTATTCTTATTGTATTTCACTAATAAAGTAGAAGATTATAATATATCAATATCAGAATATAACTATTAATATTTGATGGAGTATATATTTATAAACCAATATTTATAAACCATATGGTTTCAATGCATTGATAACATATTAAATTTAATAGTTTATTTAATCATATGGAATAATTGAATTAATGAAAATATATATACAAAATTATATCTATATTATTAAATTATAATCGTAAAATATAGATATTTTTTTATGAGAATATACTAAATAAAATATGAAATGAAAAATTCATTCATACATACATGGATTAGCTTTAGACATATTTTGATCTATTTCTTTAGATTTAGAGCCATCAGTTGCAATTAGAACCAAGGCCAGTTCTGTTTCATGCGTCCTCTTCACATAAGGTAGGTCACTATTATCAATTATGTAAATATCAAGTAATCAACATTATAATTATATTAATTAATACGTCTAGCTACAATTATAAATGTTTTATAAAAATAAAATATAGAAATGAACCAAATATACTATTTGTAAATAAGACAAGTGAGATATTCTTACATCTAATTAGAACAAATTCTTTTAATATATAACTAATAGAATTTTTAAATTAGCAAGAAAGCATGACATGATAATATATAATTGATGAATACTTATTATAATCGTAAATTTGGAAATTAACACTTAACAATAAATAAGTGAGATATAAATAATAAAACAATAATAAGATATTGATAATTAATTTGGAGAATATTGAATATGGCCTATATTGAATATTGATTACAATTGCAGAGTTCAAATTTATAATGTTTTACTTGTATCGTTTATACTTTAACATTATAGTAACAATCAATTTATATATATATCTAATAATATATACTACATGTTCATTTTCCATATAGTTTTATCATATACAATAGTGTTACAACAAATTTATATATATCTAATAATATATACTACATGTTCATTTTCCATATAGTTTTATCATATACAATAGTGTGTCATATTTCGAAACTAGTATTCTGAATATTAAATCATATATAGTAATGAAAACAAAGGGGGCACTATTCGATACAGACCAGTAATGATATAGCTTAAAGCTTAAATCTACACAAGATGCTTACCACAGTAGATAATCTTTAACGGAGTGATGTGCTATAAGCTTACTCTCGTAGAACTGATCCGAACTCCATTGCATTATCTTCGTATTCATTCTATACTGAATTGTTAAATGTTCATACTTTTATTTTAATATTTAGTTTATTAATATCATTCGTGATTCGTGATATTTTTATGTAAAATAAATTCCACAATTAAAGTATGTTCAAAAGTTATATGATATCTATGCACTTTAATAATATAATTTATTTAAAATGTATTTATAATAATTAGTAAACAAGTACAATAAATTATTAGTGCTATTTATAATATATATATATACAGTAAAAGCCGCTTGTATCGACAGCCATATGTATCGATATATCGGTTCTAACGACAATTTCAAATATATTTGTTGGAATTTCCATCTAATACATGTTAAAGAATATCGCGTGTATCGACAATCGGCTGTATCGACAAATCGGCTGTATCGACATTATGAAAATATTACACATTTTTACCATATATACTATAGTATGTATGATATAGAGTTGAGCATATTAATAAACTATGGACTATAGTACATATATATATGTATATTATCAAATAAGTTATGATGATATGAAGAATTAATCTTTGTATTATTGTAGATTCACTACACTATGCACATTTTTATATATATATTACCCATATACACGCATACCCATTTATATATATACATATATATATATATGCATATACCCCTATATACATATATATTAATATCATGTTTGATACTACGCAGTATTGTATACTCGTACGTAGATATTCGTATGCCAGCATTTGACGTTAAAGACGTGAAGTTAATAACTTCTAAACAAACAAATATTACTAATTATTTTACTTAATCAATAATAAAATAAAATATATATTTCAAGAATACTTTTATTTAATTTAATATATTTATTATATAATTATATATAATTTATATTAGTGTACTAATTAATAGTATTAACTTAATATACACAATTAACGATATAATAGAAATTAAAGATAGCATATATTTGATATTTGATAATACAAGTACATATTCTATTAAGTGGGCGTACTTTAAAATTAGCCACGCCTTCATCATATGTAACGACAATCGGATGTATCGACATATTTTTGGATCTCCTGGGATGTCGATACAAGCGGCTTTTACTGTATATATATATATATATATATATATATATAAATATATTAGACTGATTTGGATAGTACCCTTTTTAAATGAACAACACCTATCAATGTCTATTTGTTTAGTGATTAATCATAATGTGTAATATATAATTAAAATGTCATACAAATTAATATCCATCGCACCTGAAGCTAAAGTATACATATTTTCCTATACTTAAATGTTAATTCAATTATATTTTCAAAAATTGTATAAATAAATGTATTTATTTCAGCATCACATTTTAATTCATCAATGAATCATTATGAATAGTTCAAATTAAAGCTTATTTTCAAATAATCATACACAAAATTAAATAAGTACAACCCTCTTATTTAGTGATATCTATAGATTGCCAGGTTAACTTAAATATAATCAAATATATTTGTATAATGGTAATAACAAAACTATTTATATTCAAAAATCAAAACTAATAATATGTAATATAGTATCGAATTTGAATCCAAAAAATTGTATATTTGAAGTATAAAAATTTCATTTAGAAAATGTTAAGATATATTTTTGTATTTACATGCGGATAAGTTTAGAAATAATAAATGTTACTCCCGGGGTTGATGTAGAAAATATATAACAATTATATTCATATTCGTTATCTGTGCAAAATTTTCTATAAATTGTCCTATATAGCTCAAATGTTAAATTTTATATCAGTCTAATATATATATACAGAGCTGGGCAGTATCGCCGATACAGTATCTATTAAGGCAAAAAATCATTATCGTAGATACATTTGTATTTGTATCTATTATAAAAATTAAAAAAGTAATTGTAATTGTATCTATTAGTCATAAATAGTATCTACGATACGTATCTACTAAGAAAATTATGTAAACAAATACAAATACATTTAATTAAATAATATATAATTTGATATGATATGTATTTTATATCAATATATTATAATATCATATTATAAATTAATTTTAATATATAAATCATCAATATATTTTTAATAAAATATCTTTTATAAATATTGAAATCAATTCATTGTTAAAAATTATGATATATACATATAGTGATTTATTCTCAAAAACCATTATATACATTAATTGAAAACAAAGAAATTATGTTGATAATATATTTTATATAATAATTGATTTATAATTAAACTACTTTCTATTAAATTATATTAAATTCTATTAAATTCATAAAAAAATCTAAATAAATCATAAGTATAATAATTTAAAAAATACAAACTATTCATGTTTATCTGGTTTTCGTGATTTAAACACATGTATTCTGTATTGTCTGATTTTATATGTAAACCGATATCTCTAGCCGTATCTTCAAATTTGTTTAGTAGTTTATTTGCATCTATCAGACTATTACTTATTACAGCTATATCGTCAGCATAGTCAATATCGGTAATGTGTACATCGGGGTATTGCTTTTTCTTTTTCAAGAATGAAGCCGGGATGTAAATTGCTATCCACTGATTTTTTCAATATATAGTGGAGACATATAATGCATATAAATTGTGCAAGTTTATCTCCGTGTACTACTCCAGTATACTATAGTTATATCGAAGAAAGGTGTGTCACCATCAGGCGATCTTACCATAGAGCGAGTATTATTGTATAGCATCAATATAGCATTTACGATTTCAGTAGGTATACAATATATGATTATGATATCTTTCATATGAAAAGATATCTTTTCACGATTTATTGAATCAAAATCCTGTGAAAAGTCTATAAAGAGAAGAGTAGCTGGTAGGTTTTTAGACTTTATCCCATCTAGTATACGTCGAATGGTTATCATCTTTCCTGTCGTTGATCTCTTTGTTCGGAAACCATTTTGATTTTTTCTCAGTATAGGATATATCTCTGGTCTTATCCTATTTAATAGCATCAGGTTATATATCTTAGCTGCAATTGGAGTTAATGGGATTCCCTGATAGTTTTTATGTGATAGAAATAACTACTTTTTAGGGAAAGGAAGTAAGCATCCTTCATTTCATATGTCTATTGGTTCTTGAGAATATACACTATTGCACTATTTTAGTAAGATTTCTTGAATTCTCCTAGTTGCCATACTTGAGCTGGTATTTTATCTAAGCCAACAGCTGTTCCATTGTTTATGCTTTTCGTAGCTATCTTTAATTCATCTATTGTAAAATGCCTTTTTTGATATCTAGTTCATTTTCTATAGTCAATGTACTTTCATCGTTTGATGTGAGAATTTATGGTTTACCAATTAGTTCATTGAAATGGTTGTTCCATAGTTAAATTAGTTCTTTTCCAGTGTTTGATTTAAGTTTTGCTCTGTTTGAGTTATTTCTTCCACTAACTTCATTTACTATTTTCCAGGCTAAGGTGATTTTTTGTTACACATCGCATTTTGAATTTCACTTATTTTATTCTGAACATAATATGTTTGTTACTTCTCATACGATTGTACAATATACTTTTGAGCTTCGTTGAAATGTCTGACATTTTCTGGTGTCGGTTGATTTTATTTATGTCGCGCTGCTTGGTGTAGTATGTTACAGTTTAGATAGATATTAAATTCCCAGGGTATTTGTTTTTTCAACTTAGGTTTCTATGGGATTACTTTAGCCGCAGTTTCCTTACATACAGTTGCAATGAGAGTATACCTTTTGCTAGCAGATAGCGAAGCTGTGGTGTCATGTAGAACTTCGAATTTAGTTTTCACTTTAGTAATAAAGGTATATCGGGTTTCTGTAACTATCTTTAATCTTGCCCAATCGTAATGTTTGATTTTACTATATTTATTGTTATTAGCTCTAAGACTCAGTCTTATATTTATTGATATAATACGATGATCAGATACAACACTGATAAATGAGTTATAAGCTCTACAGTAGCTTCTATGGTATAATATATATATCTATATAGTATATTATATAGTCTATATATAGATATATATTGGATATAATTATAATGTATTTGTATCTACTAAGATGTATCTATTGAGACAATTCTGTATTTGTAATTGTATCTACTATGATTTTTTTTAAAGTAATTGTAGTAGTATCTATTATAAGAAAAAAGTGTGTAATTGTAATTGTAACTATTATATATTTTTTGAGTATCGTGTCCAGCTCTGTATATATATATATATATATATTATGTAAGTGATGTTAGAAAAAGGAGGATGGGAATATATGATTTGTCATCCCAATTTTACTTTAATGATAAATGATAAATTAAAAAAAATTATTAGTAATATTAGGTATATAATAGTATCACCCACTCATATTTGTTGGTATTTGTGTATGTCAAAAACTTTTTTATACATAAATGATTATATAATATAGCTTATATAAATATATAATATAAACTTATATAAATATGTAATATAAACCTGAGTATAAAGTACAGTAATAGCATTTGCATTTTGAATATTTTCTTTATTCATTAATAATTCCATTAACGATTCTGAATGTATCTTATTACTGAGAGGAACATAAAAATATTAATGATAGCAAAGATAATATTTATGTGTATATTTGGATAATAGATATATTATAAAATTAAAATTTAATTAGATTCTATATATGTTATGTAGTTATATTTTATATTAATATTTAAGTGCCAGGGAAATAGATGATTATTGAAATAAATATATAATTTATTAAAAATTGGAAAATATAATTAATTACCTTAATTACCTTAAAAATTATATACGATATGATACATAAAAGTAACTATAAGTGTTATAAATAAGCTGGCATAAAGAATCAGGATAAAATCTTAAAGCTACCTCTGATTATGGTGCAGGTTGTCCTCCTTGTAAATATGTTTATTTTTATGTTTCTACTAATTTACATATTAATGAAAAATCTTCATCAGAAAATTATTTATATATTGTAATAAGTTGATATTTCTTAATTTATTTATTAATTGAAATATTATAAAAATGAATTCCCAATCTTTCTTATTATTATTGTTACACCAATGTATTAATGTGATGTTAGTTCTTTTGGTTGTTTTGGCTTATTTATAGATTTTAAAAGTATTGATAAATATATTAATTTAAATACTATAGTATCATTTAATATTAGTATCAATATTATTAATAATTGTTAACTATATTATATAAAGATACACTGTATAATATCAAAAATATAAGAAAATAACAATGCCTTCAATAGTTAAATTACACTTTATACATTTAACCTAGACTGTATGCTTACAACCTTTTCTAGATTTATCAGTTATTTTATATTATTATTTTTATTTGGCCAGGTATATTTATTAAATATATGCTAAATGATAAATGAAATAAATCTTTGAATATATTTTTTTTAAATGCATTCATAATGATATAATTATATTATAATATAAAATTGTAGAACTAGTAAATACTTTGATCTTATCATATATAATATTATAAAATTTGTTATAATATATTAATAATTACATTATAAATTATAATTTGTAATAGATACAAATTCTAAACATTTGATTAGACATTACTTATTATATCAAATATCATTTTCTAATAAAGAAAAATCAAATATTATAATAAAAATTTATGATCAAATGAAAAAATAATTTTTTTTGTTGATAATAAAAAAATAAAGTTAATAAATAACAAAATAGAAATATAATAATAAAATATTTTAATATTAACACTAAATAATTAATAAAAATAAACATATCTTTCAAAATGTATAGTTTAAACTATCTAGCCACTAGATTCTAGTGGAACCTTTATTTGAAACAAAAGTTACAAACACAATTATTTTATTAAAATATTAAAATTTATATAATTTTATTTATAATGGTATATATTATGTATATATTGTAACTATAATGACTCAAATATGCATTTAAATTATTAGCCTATATATAATATTGTTATATAATACAAACATTGTGAAATGGTTGTGAATACAAACATTGGATTTAAAATAGTTGGAGGCAATTGTTTAGGGTCTCCAGCTAAAATAATTCTTCTAGATTTTAATATTGAAGTCCAGCAACAAATTTCCACAGCCTAAATGTGAATTAATATTTATTAATACATATATACATATATATATATATAAAAATGTAAAATATACAACCAACAATTAGGTAAAATTAAAGCTAATAGCAAAGAAGAACGCGTAACTAAATGGTATGCACATTTCAAGCAATTACTGGGAAACAACAATGAAGAATACGAAACAAGTAACACAGGAATCAAGACCATCAGTGGAAATAATTCTAACATAAAAACTGGACCTTTCACGCCTGAAGAATACAGCAATGTTAAAGAACGACTAACGGATGGTAAAGCAGCAGGACCCGACGGAATTGCTCCTGAAATCCTAAAATACTGCAACTTCGACGACATAATCCTTGAATTTTCAAACAAAATGCTGATACATCATGAAATTCCAAACCAATGGCTAAATTGTAACATCGTTCCTTTTCCAAAATCAGGTAATCTCGAAGACGTAGGAAACTACAGAGGAATTGCTCTTTCTGCAATAGCTGCAAAAATGACGAACAAGATGATATTAAATCGAATTCAACCTCATATAGATCCGATACTACGTCCGAATCAGAACGGATTTAGAACTGGAAGATCCACGACGTCGCATATTTTAGCACTCAGACGTTTAATCGAAGGAGTGAAAAGCCACAATCTCAAGGATATTATAATTTTCGTTGACTTCAAGAAAGCATTCGACAGCATAAACAGATTTACAATGCTACATATTCTGGAAGCCTATGGTATACCCGAAGTAATAATACAAACGATCGCCCTAACCTATAAAGATACACACGCAAAAGTAATAACACCCGACGGAGAAACTAAAAACTTTGAAATAACTAAAGGTGTCCTACAAGGTGATACTCTGGCACCATTTCTATTTGTGATAACACTGGATTACGCTATGCGACAAGCCATTGGAGGACACGAAGAGGAATTCGGATTCGAAATCACAAAGAAACAAAGTAGACGTCATTCAGCAACAATATTAACGGATCTCAGTTACGCAGATGACATAGCTCTAGTATCCCAAGAAGTCGAACAAGCTCAACTCATGCTAACAAATATTGAAATAGAAGTCGCTAAAATCGGTCTCCATATAAATGCAAAGAAAACTGAAATAATGTCCTTTAACTACAACACACCAGTCAACATCGAACTAGAAAACTGCACTGCAATAGTAAACGTCGTTAACAATTTCAAATACCTGGGTGCGTGGATGTTGAGCTCACAGAAGGACTTCGAAATTCGTAAAGCAATTTTGTGGTCAGCAATCCACAAAATGAATTCAATCTGGAAATCCAAAATGAACATAAATCTGAAAATAAGAACCTTCAAAGCGACAATCGAGCCAATATTACTATATGGAAGCGAGTGCTGGACAATAGATGCTAGTCTACGTAAGAAAATCGACGGATGCTATACCAGATTGTTAAGATTGGTGACCGATACTTCATGGAAAGAAAAGATAACCAACGTTCAACTCTATAGAGGACTACCAAAGATTACTGATGTCATTAAAGATAGAAGACTGCGACTAGCAGGTCATTGTATAAGACACAATGACGAAATAGCGCACAATCTAATATTATGGACGCCAAAGACCGGTAAAAGAAACAGAGGACGACAACCCAAAACATTTGTAGATATTCTAAAGAACGACTGTGACTGCGAAGAAGAAGACGAAATACGTTCATTGATGATGGATCGTGCTGGATGGAAGAAAATGTCAAGATCTGGTCGAGTGAGAGCTCGACTAAAGTAAGTAAGTAAGTATTAGGTTAATATAATATTATTGGAAAAATCGATATATACCACAAACAAAAATTATAATATGAATATATAATTATAATTAATAAGCCTTATATTATAAGGCATATTAAGTAAAACAATGTAAAATTTATAATATTACATAATTCTAATAAATATAATAATAATTAAATCTAATAAATTCCAATTTGATATAATAAAGTATAATACAGTATCATGATCAATTTATATAAAATATGGAAATTTCAATATTGACAATTAAATTGTTCTTACATTTTATAAAATGTTATACTTTATTATAAGTATTATATCGAAATGTGGCAAATATTCTATTTATAGATTAGACACAATTCTTTAGAACAATTGATTGAAAATTAAGATTTTCATTTTGATAAATAACATCTAAACATATATTTCTTTATCATATAAGTTCACTTTTACATATCAAATAGGGATTATTATTATTATTTTATATTTTTATAAAAAACATATATTTATACTATGCCTCATATTTTAACTCATTTTTTAATATATAATATATGTATGTTTATTTGTTATCATTTATTGTTTATCATCATTTTAGTATTCATATATTTTCTCTATTTCACAATGAAACAAGTGAGACAATATAGATATGGTAATTTGAACTAACTTGAGAGGTTTCATCAATAATAGTTACATCAAAATCGGTATTAATGATATCATCAAATGAATTGGTTAGGGTTGCTAATACAACATCTGTTTCTTCTGTCAGTTTAATATATATTTAATAATATATATATATATATATATATATATATATATGTGTGATATATATATATGTATTATAACCGTTAATTTGTTGTAGAATACATTCTTTTTTCATTTTATAATATTTTATTTTAATAAATTCTTTATTATTCTAAAATATTGAAATTACTTTAATATCTAATATTTCTAATATATCTTAACTAGTTACGTAATTGTATATATTTACCTCAACAATTATAAATATAATTAAATGGAAATAATTAATATAAATAAAATTCCTATAATAAAAAAGTAATATTAAATTAAAAATATATATAGATATATACATATTTATATATATATATATTTAATAATTAGATATATATATATTTATATATATTTACCATCATTTTCTGGATCTTATATTTAATAGTAATCTTTCTTATTTCTTTATTTGAACAGAATTCATTCCCTAATCGTGTGATTCTTAACTATATCATTATTTATGATTTATGAAATTAATGAGTCTTAAATAAATCAATAATATATATATACATATATATATACATTTATTTTACTTTTGAGAAATTATTTATGATTTATTTAAGTGTTTAAATGTTAAACAGGAATGCATATTTATGCAGCCCTTAATGTGTTAAATAAACTTTCAATATTTATATATATTATTACTATTTACAAACATAAATATATAAAAACTACTATTCTATTTATATATATATACACATGACTACTGTTCTTCCCTAATCAGATTATCTGTTCCTCAATACATTCTATTTATTTTATAAAACGCTTGGACAAAAATGTATTGGTCAACAATGTTTTTTCTATTTAAAGCAAAAATTAAAATGGTTTTTAGATGTTTGCTAATAGTTAAGGTTTTTAAATACTTAGTGAAGTAATTAATGTATTAGATTATTATATATAATTATATTTTTTATTTATTATTAAAAGTAATAATTAATATAATATTAATGTTATTTATACTATTATTAATACTATAAAATAAAAATTCAATAATCAAAATACTCATAACATTTTAAAAATACAAAAATAAATGAACAATTTTTAAAATACAAAAACCAAAAATATAGAAAAACAAAAATATACAAAAAATTCTAAATTTTGTTTAAAAAGTTAATTTATTAATTTGAATTAATTTTTGATAATTTCATATTATAAATTGATCAAATTGAATATTGCTTTTTAAGGGCATCCTAGTGTCACCAAAAATACGCCCACATTTACATGTAAATAGATAGGAAAAAGTTATTTTCACTATAAAAAGTCCACTGAATTTATTAGATGGCTGATGGCCAAAAAATTGTTTGTTACATATTAAGATTATATATATATATATATATTGTTATTGTTATTGTTATTTTTATTTGGTGGAGTCTTTTCCCATCAAGGAACTTATATGAAGTTTTCACTTATAACCATATATGGTTCTAATATCCCTTCGAAGCCGCTCTCAAGTTAGGCATCCATGGTTTTAACGAGAGCCGATCATTTATTTATACACAATTATATAAGATCACTTCTAAATAATATTTTAACACCCATTTTATAAAATATATTAATGGTCCGGACGAGGCTAGAACCCGTGTCCTACTGCTTAAAAACTAAAACGGTAATCTATAGATTACCGTTTTAGTTTTTAATATAATTATATATATTTATTTTTATCTATATAAAATTATATATTGAAAATTACGAATAATTAATAATTGTAAATTAGTAAAATAAATACGCATAAATAAAAATATATTTAACATAATACAAATAAAAAAATGGACGCTGTGTCATGAGCAGAGTTTACCTAGATTGATAGTCACGTGATTTATCTTCAATAGACATGGCACCTCGATTTAGATAACTTAATATGGCATATGATATATCATTTATATGACTATATTCGGTCATCTTATTTAACCTAAATCGAGGCACCATGTATGTTGAAGAATTTTACATGGGCGATATATAGAAATACCATTTAGGTTAAATACAAATCTATGGTATAGATATATAACCTTTATATACTATACATTTTAGAGGAAAATATTTAATATTGAACCGTGAGGAAGATTTTTAAACCAGGTATATAGCCAAAATTAATTATTATGAGTAAAATGGATTTGAAAATTACTAATTTATACTACTATTAATATTGTTAGCTCTATAAAACACTATTTTTTAATAACTTCCTTCGAAGCTGCTCTCATGTTAAGGCATCCAAGGTTTTAACGAGAGCCGATCCTTTATTTATACACAATTATATAATATTACTTCTAAAGAATATTTTAAGACCTATTTTAATGGTCCTATTTAAATAACATTCATTTTATCTATCATATAACATGAATAAATTAAATTACTAATGATATTGAATTCCAAATTACTATATCAGCATAGTATAAATGAAATGAAATTAAGTTTAATCACAATATATAATTTATCATATTAACATTTTTACTTTGTAAAAGTTTTTCTGTTATATTATCAATAGCAAGATTTGATGGGGCACAAACTAGAACCTGTAATATATAAATAAAAATAGTAATACAAATTTATTCTAAAAAAGAAAAATCAAATATTATCAATTATTATGAATTATTAATAATAATTTTATTTTATTAAATTATGAAATAAAATTGATATGCATAACTATATTTTAATTGAATTAAATAGATATTAATAATTTATACAGATTAAAGACAAAGTAAGGGGGTTAGCGCGGGTTGAAATATGATTAATATTTTAATTTAAAAAAAAATGTTATTACATATTATCCAATTATCTTATTTTATCACATTGTAAAAATTGCAACTTATTTTTAGCTAATTATATCCATAAACAGTGTTATAATAGACCATATGAATTTAAAAAATTACGAAAATGACAGGAAATTAATGAATATTATTTGTATTTTTATAAAATCTTGTCATTTATGATGTTATATTGCAATTTATTAAAATAAGTATTTATTTAAAAATATCTGTTTTGAATTCAGCAGAGATCATAGATTAAATAGCATTAAAATAAATAAACAAATCACGTGTCTATATAACTAGATATCATTGGTTGAAAAGAGACGCTTCCAACGGAAAATTAGTAAAATTATTTGATTATAAATAAGTAGAATTTATGATTATAAATAACGTATTGTCGTAACTGTAGCTAATTCACAAAGACAGATTTGACTACTTTTCCGTTGGAAGCGTAAACAAACTTTGACTCTAATTTTCTCAAGTTTTAACTTTTTCACTTTTAGGCATATTTAAAAGCCTAAAACTCCTTTAATAACGAATATTATTATCTTAATTTTTTACCATCTATGTATAACATATATATTTATAATTATTATGTATAATTGTCATGTAAAATTATAAATTCTTATTCTAACTTTATATTATGAAAATAGATATAAAATACTGATTATTCAAAAAAAAATTATTTAACTATTTTAAACTATTATATTTAAATAATTATAATTTATTATATTTAAAAAGATACAAGATAAATATAAAGTAGAATTATATCTATTAAATAAAAAAAAAATTATTTAATTATCTTTAGTAGTTATTTATAGGTTGAGATCTAGCTAGAGCTATAATTAATGATAATTGACATTGCAATTGCGAACCCGCGCTAATGCCCTTAAAGACATTTATTAAATAATTATTTAATATATTTCAATAAAAAGTAAAAAATTGGTTAAATTAATTACAAAAAATAATATAAATATATCAAATTAAAAAAATCAATATAAAGAGATAATATATGAATAATATTCTTACGTATTCTTAAAATATATTAGAGAATTTTATTTTTACCGAATATGAATACTTTAAACCTTATTTTCTTTTTTAACGAGTTGTTCAATGATTTCAATGAGGGTGGTAGTTTTACCAGTGCCAGGAGGTCCATGTATTATAGATATATCTTGTGAAGATAAGGCTTTATGTACAGCTGCTTTTTGGGTATCGCTTAAATTTCTATTATTGAATAATATAATATCTGTACAAAAGATAAAGTATTAGATAAATAAGTTTACGTTATTATGGAGAAATAACAATAATTAATTATTATTGTGACATTATATTAGTTTCTTCAGTTAAATAGGTATTAATAACAAATAAAATATAAAGTTTTTATATTTAAGTGATATGAAATTTAAAATCTTTGTTTATTTTTCTTAATTGATAACCTACAAAATCGTTTAGATCCATCAAATCACTAACAATTATTTTATTAGAATAATTTTAAAATCGCAAAAAAATTGTTGGTATTCGAAGACTTTCAAATATTAATACAAAAGTTTAGTGACTTGAACACTTTTTGACTTTAATATTATACATGTAAAATTAATAAATATTTACAACTTTATATTCAATAAAAAACATATATAATAATTTTTGTGATATATTTGTTATATATATACACTACAATAATTTATTATAAGTTGTGTATTTACAAATAAATGAAAAAAGGTATTCAATATCTTTTTACTTCTAAAGTGTTCAAAATTAAAATTTATATATTTTCTATTATTTCCATACAGTAATACAATATTGTTATAAATGTGTCTATACAAATTAATATATGCACATTTTGTTGTTTTTAATATTATCTAATGAATATATAATTTACTATTCAACATTGATATTTAAATTGAACAATAAATCACTAAATAATTAAGATATTTATATTTATGACTTGATAATAAAATTAAGGTGTGGACAATGGTTAATCAACTTTAATAGATATTCTGATTATAGATTTTCAACTAAAAAAAATATAAATATTGAACGAGAAGTATTAAAAAATAATTTGTTTCATGTGATTACATCAAGTTTAAATGGTTACAGCAAGCAGGATTATATTTAGTGTAAATTATCTTAATTATCTTAATAAAAGTACCTTATTTACTTAATATTAACAAAGTTATAAAATTTTCTATTAGTGTAGCCATTTGTTAAGGTTAAAATTATATACGTAAATAAAAATATAAAGAGAGAAGTAGAGATGAAAGCGATAGATAGGGAGAGATAGATAAAGATAGGGAGATTATGATAGAGAGATAGGTATCTTTATCAATTGAATATAAATATTGATTATTATATTAACATATTTTAAATAACAACAATATTAATATATTTGGTTATTAAATTTATTTTGATACGCTTAAGGATATAGTTTGGTAATATCTCAACTATATACTTTCGACTACATTTTTATTTAAGTAAAATCCAATTAATAAATATAGTTTACATAATTTATTAGAAAGAGAATAATAAATCTACTATTGAGGCATACTATATACACATTCACCAACAAATTAGTAAATACATCATATATATATATATATATATATATATATTATATCGCTTACCAAGTTTATACCTATATTCTGATAGTATTATTATATATTTATAGAATAACCTGAATTTGATAATTCTGGTGGAATCAACTCACTATCATTAAATCTTATATCGGTTATATGATTTGAAGTACCTTTCAGTTTGTCTAATATCCTGTATTATTTTAATTTTATAAATGATTATATATTAGTATATACATTGATATACATTACAATAATGTATTATATAATATTTATGTAATTATTTATGATAATGAACATATATATATATTGAGCATCTACCTATGGTAAGTACAAATAGGCCTAAACATTATCATATATATTTATTAAGACCCTTCTTTTACTTCCTCCTATCAACAACTTCAACCCTGATATCAATTCAATAAATGTTTTAATCCTGTACACTTTAGTGTTGATCTTCTCCTCCCTTCTGTTGTTCTGCCTCTTTGATCCGGAGCTACTTTTCCTCTCTCACTCACCACTCTTCTCCATTCAATAGTTCTGCCTCTCTGATCCTGAGCTATTTTCCTCTCTCACTCACCACTCTTCTCCCTTCAATAGTTCAGCCTCTTTGATCCGGAGATTCTTTTCCTCTATCACTCATCACTCTTCTTGTCCCTTCAATAGTTCTGCCTCTCTGATCCTGCGCTACTTTTCCTCTCTCACTCACCACTATTCTTTTTACTTCAATAGTTCTGTTTCCAATCCTTTAAACTAAATACTCAGAGCCTTATACCTATACTTTTTTTCCACTGAAACTATGGTACCCACCTCTATCAGACAGATTGAGTTTTATTAATAATCTATTTTATTATATGTTTATAATATAATATTATTAAATATTAATTAATAAATAATATGACATGCTTAATATTTAATATATATAGTATATAATATATTCGTAACATGAATATCAATAAAAAATAATACATTCTAAGATTCCAACTCTTGACGAAAATTATTATAAAAATGATACAATTCAATTTAAATTTTGTTATAATGAAAGAATTAGATAATTTTTTTACTTGGTTTATTAAAAAAGCGAAATTTTGTTTTTGTTTTTTTACGAACAAAATGATAAAACCATCAACCCTGATAATAGGAATTAGTATTATTCAAAACTGATTCCCTTATTTTTACACTTTATAATTGAATCATGTATAAACGTATTGGCATTATTAAGACTACTTTAAATCTAGATTGTTAATTGTAAATATATTATTTAAATATATATATATATATATATATATATATGTATGTATATTAATTATTGCATATGATGAGGGAATAATACTAATATCTAGCTAAGATAAAATAGTGTGTAGAAATATCTATTACCAATAAATCTAATCGGACGCAGTAATAATGAAGTTACGTACTTGTTTAGTCTATTAAAAGAGATTTCGTTGAATTTCTTAATCAATTTATATTCAGTTTTGGATGCTTCTAGAGATCGACTTGCGTTCAAGTATATGATGATAGAAGTCGGTGAAACATTGGCTATCATGCCGCAATTCAGAGATTCCTTACCCAATAGGGTATCTTTTGAACTGAACTCAAATAATTCTCCTGTAGGTGTGTTGGATTTCATTGTTTTAATAAACAATTCGATATGCTTCGTGTTTAAATGTTGTATTAATTGATATGGGTTTCTGACTTATAGCAATAGCATATAAAGTAGGTATATCTATTTGATATGATTATAATGTTTTTTGGATTTATATGATTTTAATGTTAACTAATTTAACGTATAATATTCATTTAGATAAAGAAACTTAGTTGATACTTTGTAAAATTATTTAGTATAAACAATAATATATAATATATTTTGTCTAAATAACTATTAAAAACATAGTTAATTATAGTTGTTAAACTTAATTATACATATTTTAAATATTGTTATAATATTTCTTGAAAATATAAATTATTTATCGATTATTTTCTTTATTTCATTGCTAAATAAATGTCATCACTATATTTACGATGATATATTTACGAAATAATTATAATCAAAATATTGATTTAGCAAATGAAATAGATATTTATATAAATTCTATACATAAGAACTACAACCTCATAATTATTATATAATGGTATAGATATTTCAACATGGGGAATAAGATATTTTTAAAGGTTGAACCCAATAATTAAAACTATATTTAATGAAAACACTTACAAAGTCTTCATATATTATTAATGAAAGAAGACTATATAAATAAGGAAAAATGCAGAGTAACATTATTAGTTATTATAATGTCATGCACATATTTAAGTATTGTTAGTAGTGAGAATACAAATTTAAAAGTTCATAGAAGTCATATAAATAGTTTTGTCAATACAACTATTATAAATAAACAAAATAGTTGTTGAAAAGCTGTTAAATAGTGAATAATGCTATGTAATATATACATATATATATATATATATATATATATATATATATATATATTTAAATTTGTGTATATTATTATAATCATAGATGATGAAAGGAATATATAGTGAAATTTAAATATATAATATTTGTTTATTATAAATTGTAATATTTAGTCTTATATACAGATAGATTAATATATTTAAGTGTATGTTATGTAAACATAATATAATTAATATATAGGTATGATCTAATTGAATCAAAGCATTATTATCATCAATGCTCATAGGTTATTACTAGTATACAGAAGTGATGACCACAGAGTGATATAATAACACGATAACTATGATTAAGATTACTATTCATAGTGAATTCATTACTATTTATAGTGAATGTAATTAATTTTATTCTAATTCATCAAAATCTGAAAACTTACATTATATACAGTCAACTCTCAATATCCCAGATTCTATATCTATCAGAAACATGCTAACTCAGACTTTTACGAATGCTAGATTGATTGTAAAGATATATATTTACATATATGTAAGCATAATTTGATATCTTAGAAACTCTATATATCAGATATATATTCAGTCATTTGCATTATAAGATATCGGTGTTGACTGTATATATTAACATATATACCTGGATGAAATTTGTGGGCTGGAATAGTTTCGCCGACAGTACTTTTCATATGATACTCGTTATTCTGTAAATCATTAATCGATATGCTGTCTATATACAGGTCGGTAACGCAGGTTCCAGCTTTTATGAGATCTTGTATTGTAATGTCGTACTTCAATGGCCTGTTTAAAAGTAGAATGCATTTAAATATTATATATGGAATAGAGTCAATAATATTCAACATATATTTTATTATGGTTATTACTTTCTATTAATAGATAACTGTATATTTATAATTAAATATACCACTATTCTATAACAATCATATGTATGTATATACAGCAAAAACAGTTTATATCAACATCCTAGGGAAGAATTACCAATGTTTGTTTTAGAAATAGTTTGTTATATATGATAAGGGGTGTGGCTTATTTTAGTGGACAAGCCTATTTTTTACTTTCATGACGTTAGCATAAATATTTTACATCAAACATTACGAATACATATTTATATTGGTTTTGTATTAGTTTAACTTTTTTTTATAAACATAGGTTAACCACCTTAAATTTCTTCACTTTTGTCTATACTATCATTATGTAATTGTAATTTAGAATGTCTTATTTCTATCATAATTGTAATTTTTACTTATTTATGATGTATTATTCTTTTTTTTATAAATTTAAAATACCTATTCTTCCGGTATTATCACTTGCAATGGAAAACGGCAAGAAATCTGTGTAAATTAAGAATAATGATAATAATATGGCTAATTATTCTTTAAAAAATGTATCCTTTTTTTATCTTTTACAGGTAAAAAAGTGTATGTGTATCGGGCAGGGTTGGGTTTAATAAATAAACTTTATCAAATACAAATACAAATACATTTTTCTTAAAGAATCAAATACAAATACAAATATTTATATAATTTTGTATACAAATACAAATACATTTTATCAAATACAAATACAAAATACAAATAATAACAAATCAAATATTAAAATATAAATCATAAAATAATAACCCCTATCCCTATACTAGATTGCATAATAATTAATTAAAATTTATTTAAAATATATTTTATTTATTAAGAAAATCATTAAAATAAAAAACTGTAAACAATAAACTGGTTAATTAGGATATTACAAGTTATAATTTATAAAACCTATACATTTTCTATATAGAATATAAATTTAAATTCATAAATTTACTTATTAAGTATTCATAAAATTCTTTGAAAATTATTGTTTTATTATATAATTTTTGTTATTTAATAAATGTATTCCCATATAGGATGTATTCTTTAATATAATTTAATATAATATTAATGGTATTATTTTTGTTATTTTTTTTACATTCATAAATCAATAATTTTTTTTAAATTCAACATTCTATTTAATTATTAACATATTTTTAAAAGTGTATTAGAAACTTTATTTGATCAAATACACTAAATACGACAATCAAATACAAATACAAATCAGTATTTGACCCCATCATGGTATCGGGGTGACCATATGTGAATACATTTTATAATAATTGCAATTAAGTGTAATGTAGAATGCATTCAAATTTTACTGGAATACTTTTCAATGAGGACATTGATTAACAAATACAATATGTAGTGGCTATTAAACATATTAATATAAGTAATAAAAGTATCTTAATTTATCGTAATTAGTCAAATTTATAAAAAAATAAAGAACACACATTATATACATGTACACATTTTAAATCTTAATAATATGTCTACATGTAAGTTATATATGATTGGATACATCTATATGAGGTAATGTCATCTATAGAATGTGCAGTGGAATGATTATACCACCATAATATTACTAATACAAATAGAATTCAATGTCAATACATAGAGAAAATAGTTATATAATAGTCTATTATATTATTAATAGATGATATATTATTTTAAGTTTGTTGATAAACATCATCACACAATGGTAGTAGATTAGCATTAGGAAAGCATGCCTAACCTATGACCTACTAATCTTATAAGAACATAATCACTCTATTGTTTATACAGTTGTTCTACTTTGTTTATGGTTTTCGTGTGTACGTATGTTTTCGATATTCACGTATTAAATACTTATTATTATTATAATTAATTTTCTTATTTTATTTTTCTTATTATTATATCATCAATATATGATATTTTTGTTATAATAACGATATTCTTAATATAAGCTACTTATATATATATATATATATATATATGAATTAAAATATAGCTTCTGAATATCCTTCTATATATTATATTCAATATTTGGAAAATAATTATTCATTCATTCATCATATGTATATATATATATTATGATTTCCAGTCGTATCAAAAAGAGTTTTCATATCATATATACAAGTAAAAGTTGATCAGTAATAATTGAAATTTATTTCGTAACACTTAAATGGTTATATGTTATTATCGATGGAATAATAAAAAAAACTGATAATTATAAGCATATGTAAGCATATGTAAACATAGAATATTTAACTTATAAATGTGATAGATGAGCTTGTTAAGGAATCTTGCATACATTTAGTAGACACAGATTAACATATCATCCAGACCAATCAAATAGGTCTTAAACTAATATTTAGAAGTGATCTTATATAATTGTGTATTTGAAATTGTCATCTCTAGTTTAAATCCGTATAACTTAAAATCAGAGCGGATCCGAAGAGACATTAGAGCCATATGGTTATATGTAAAAACTTCATCTACATTCCTGGATGGGATGAAAGAATTCCACCAAAATATAAATAACAATAATTACAAAAAGTGGCAGTTTATCATTAATCTATTTATAATAATATAATATTATTTAACAGAATACAATATCATAATTACATAATATGTAATACATATACACATAGCATATAACATTTACTTTATATGCTCAAATGAGTTTTACATATGGTAATAATACATTTTTATTCGGTATGAATTGACTTAGTACAAAATGACTGTTTACCTATACTGTTAAGCCAGGCATGAGTTATAATCATAGATTTATAGTTTACATATAGTAAACTATAAATCTATGGTTATAATGTTAACCCAGGATTTCAACTACACTATATTCATTATAAATGTGCATATGTACAGTTAAATACCACCGATGATAAAATATGTTGTTTTGTTATTTTTAATTGTTCATTTCCGATTAATTAACAAATATATATAGAACCTTACATAATCATGTTAATCATATTAATATTAATAGTAGCGTTATAATACATATTAATATATTATATTATAGTATAATACTGTGTGATAACAATAGAAAATTGAAAATATTATTTTGGAGCCACTGAGACAAGTTAACCACGGATATTTCTCAAAGTTCAAGTCGGGAGTCGATCATTTGTTACTCAAATGCAACGTTTACGCTATATTGCATATTCTAAAATATTCTGAAGGAGTCACAGCTATATCGATAGAATATAATATGTATTAAATACACCCATACAGATCTTGTAAATACGTAGTGATATTATATATGGTTGTGCTTATTAAATATGCATATGGATAATATTATCAGATTTATGCGATGCAAGGTTAATTATAGAAGTAATGTTACTACTTATCAGAGAGAATTACTCTTTTTTACACGAATTTATTAACATGATAAGTTTCATTATAAATAAGAGTAATAAATAAATAATTATGTTATAATAGTATGACTGATATAATATTAAATATCATACATATACATATACACATATACACATATACTTATCATACATGTGAATATGTACATATATGTATATATATATATATATATATATATATATATATATATATATATTATATATATATAATATATATATATATATATATATATATATATATATATATCAATGGTGCACCTATATATGACTTACATAAAATAGCCGTAGAGATTTGTATATATAGCTGTATTATACACTCACATTAATATGGTTTATAAAGTAGCTCTTCGCTCATTTATTTTCACTCAGGTGTTTATGGAGTGATGTTTGAATGCAGCGACTCATAGTCGCATACATTTTGATCATTTGTAGCACTAGCAAAGCGATGTTTGCAATTAATTAATGTGAATACATAATATACGTTCATCGATACGGCTATATATACAACTCTATATGGCTGTTTTCTGTAAACTATGTTATGGCAGTTTTAAGTAAAAATCAATCTAATAGTGAATAATTTTATTGTATATTTTAGAAAGTAAAGTTTTACTTCTTTTTATGTTTTAATCATATATATATATATATATATGTAAGTATGTAGGATTTGTATAGTATACATGATATAATTATGTATAATCCTATATAAAGGATTAAGTAAAACATAACAAATAAATAAAACTTTACACTCTATAATTATTATAATAATATACAATAAAATCATGTAGGCTATATATCATCTATATGTATAACATGAATGTAAAGAAAGTTATATATATCTGTCTTTATATCACTGATATATATATATATATATATATATATATATATATATATATATATATAATATAGTTTATAAAACCTATAGGTCTTATAAGACCTAGTTCCTATGTGCATATGTATAATAAATATATGTGACATACACTGTATGTCACACAGTATGTATGATTGTATATTAAATATAATATTCATATGCATATATTTAATATAATATTAATATAATAATTATATAATATATTAATGTATATTATACAACTATTTTAACAAAGTTGTAACAACCTATTATAATTGGCAATATTATTATAATAATTATAATTATATTTAATATAATTATATTCATATGTATTATAATATTACTCTACATATAATATATGATATATGTACAAAATCTGTATGAATTATGTAATACATATTATATTATATCGATATAGATGTTTAAATATGAATTTTTATAATATGAAATATAGCTTAACAGTTTAATTTAAGTGACACACATAATCATCGCCCAATTTGAAAAATATCCGCAGTCAAGATTTATTGAATATCGGGTGTACTAAAATCATATTATTATAATAAATATACTAACAGAAATTTATCAATTTCATACTCTTTTTCTTTAGCGATATACATTATTGACTTATTTATAAAATCTTCCATCACAATTTATATAATTAACACTTCTATCTTATAATTAAAGTCAAGCTTTATCGAATATTTAATATAATATTAAATTATTAAAAAATTAAATGTGTCATATCATTACGCAATTATATAATGATATTAAGTAGTATACACATATATAATTATACATATGCTCATTTAATTAACGAAACAATATGTATTGTTAATAACAATTAAATATTAGTAAATAAAAGTTTATCAAATGAATTCCCGTTTATCAGATGAATCATTCATGGTTGACCTCACTTATATTTGCATAATACGTTTCATTGGTTGTTACAATATTATGAATATCTATATATTGTCAAGGACATTGTCCTTGATATTGTTATGGGTTATGGCATGGCCTCCTTTAGCTTCCTGAAGCTAAAGGAGGCCATGGTTATGGGCATAGACATCTGGGGGGCGAAGCCTTATTAATTAATTAATATTAAAGTAGGCTAATGTCATTAATTAATATAAAATAATAATATAATTTCTACTACACATATATATATATATATACACACAATTACAACTAATTGAATTCTATAGGAACATTATGAGGTCAATGAATAGTCATATGTTCGCTGATGTTGCTTATATTGATATGGAAAAAGAATTTGACAAGGTATCACATACTAAATTATTACATAAGATATATAATCTTGGTATATGTGGGAATGTGTATTCCTGGTTTGAATCATATCTCAAAAATAGGTTACAAATAGTTAAGGTTAATGATCAATATAGTGATTTTACTAATGTAACTTCAGGAGTACCACAGGGTTCTGTGATAGGTCCTCTCCTCTTTCTGATTTATATAAATGATCTACCTACTATTTTTAAACCACAAATAATCACCTCACTTTTTGCAGATGATGCTAACATATAAATTATCTATACATCTATAGATGATCGGAAGGTTCAGCAATCCGGGCTATTTGAACTATCATCCTGGATGTGTAAATGGGACCTTGAACTTGCCATTCAAAAATGTTCAATTATGACATTTGGGAATACCCAGCTAACAGTAAGAGCAGCATAATAGCAGCATAACAGCATATGCTAGAGCCTCACATGTTTACATTATGCTATTATGCTGCTATTAAATGTATATTATGCTGCTATTATGCTGATATTAATTTGTCACGCTATTATGCTGCTGTTATGCTGCTATTATGCTGCTATTAATGTTAAAAGTATATTATGCTGTTATTATGTTGCTATTATTATAATAGCAGCATAATATACTTTTAAAATTAATAGCAGCATAATAGCAGCATAATATACATTTAATAGCAGCATAATAGCACAATGTAAACATTTGAGGCTCTAGCATATGCTGTTATGCTGCTATTATGCTGAAATTACTGTTTGCTGGGTATCAATACACATTCGTATACTATAAATAATATTCAATTAAATAGTCTAACAGAGTTTAAAGATCTTGGAATAATTGTTAACACTAAACTGACATTTGACACTCATATACACCACATGTGCACTGCACATTGTGCAGTAAAGCTTTTAATATTCTGAATATTATATTTAGATTCTTTATTATTAATGACTATTGTTACCTAACAAAAGCCTTTATAACATATGTTAGACCTTTATTAGAATATAATTCTTGTATTTGGAACCCTTCTAATATATATGTAGGCCTACAAAATAAAATTGAAAAATTCCAAAGGATATTCACTAAAAGGCTTTTCTATGCCATATACAAATTATGAAAATAGGTTATTATTTTTAAACTTAACTTCATTATATCACCGCAGGTTTCGGGCTGATCTGATTCTTGCCTATACAATTATAAATGGTCTAGTTGATGTTGATTGCTCGGGGCTAATAGCAGCATAATAGCACAATGTAAACATTTGAGGCTATTACATATACTGTTATGCTGCTATTATGCGGCTATTACTGTTTGTTGGGTACATACATATATCTGTATACATAGATGTATATACATACCTACATATATATATATATATATATATATATATATATATATATATATATATATACAAAATAAACTTTATAAAATAGAATGAATTATTATGTATTAATATTAGTTAGGTAGATTAGTAAGTAGGAGTCTATTTTTAAACCTACTATTACTGCAATATAAATAACACATTTATTTATATAGTAGATTCCTACCGATATAATATTTATAGTAGAACAGTATACTAGTATACAACTAGTATAAACAGCTGTTTAGATTACTAATAGATCTCTATGTTTTTACTGTAGGAGCTCCTAGTATACAAATATTTGATTATATATACTCAAAATATTTATATTTTGATTATATATACTAAGCTTCTCAAAATATTTGGTATACTAGTATAGGAGTAGAAGCTCCTACGGTAGAAACATATAGATCTACTAGTAATATATATAGTAGAACCACAACGTATTACGCATTAGCCAGTACTAGTAGTAGTAGTAGTAGTAACTAAAATAGTAGTAGTAGCCTACTAATACTACTACTACTACTACTACTACTACTACTACTACTACTACTACTACTACTACTACTACTACTACTACTACTACTACTACTAATAATACTACTACTACTACTACTACTACTACTACTACTACTACTACTACTACTACTACTACTACTACTACTACTACTACTACTACTACTACTACTACTACTACTACTACTACTACTACTACTACTACTACTACTACTACTACTACTACTACTACTACTACTACTACTACTACTACTACTACTACTACTACTACTACTACTACTACTACTACTACTACTACTACTACTACTACTACTACTACTACTACTACTACTACTACTACTACTACTACTACTACTACTACTACTACTACTACTACTACTACTACTACTACTACTACTACTACTACTACTACTACTACTACTACTACTACTACTACTACTACTACTACTACTACTACTACTACTACTACTACTACTACTACTACTACTACTACTACTACTACTACTACTACTACTACTACTACTACTACTACTACTACTACTACTACTACTACTACTACTACTACTACTACTACTACTACTACTACTACTACTACTACTACTACTACTACTACTACTACTACTACTACTACTACTACTACTACTACTACTACTACTACTACTACTACTACTACTACTACTACTACTACTACTACTACTACTACTACTACTACTACTACTACTACTACTACTACTACTACTACTACTACTACTACTACTACTACTACTACTACTACTACTACTACTACTACTACTACTACTACTACTACTACTACTACTACTACTACTACTACTAAATCAAATCAAATCAAAACGTTTTATTTAAACACTCATTTCATAACACATTAGTGTTCTGATAAGTGTATGAAAGACAACAACTAGAAATAAATAAATTAATAAACAATTTAATCTCTATCGATTAAATACTGTTTAACACGTATTTTGAACGCAACAGGGTTTATAACAAGACGACAATTCAGTGGTAAAGCATTCCATTTAGTTGGAGCAATATAAGAATATGCCCGTTTCGCGGTACGTTTCAGCTTTGGTATAGTGACTTTAAGTTGTCGAGTATCAATATTAGATCGTAATGATCTATTATGAACTACGAATTTTAGATGTGATCTAATATACATACACAGTAAAAACTAAACGTTCATTAGACACATTCAGAGTCTAATGAACGTTTAATATTATAAAATTTAACCCAAACGTTCATGAAATATAGTTGTGTAATGAACGTTTATAAATGGTGTATAAACGTTCTTTAGACATTTCAGAGTCCAATGAACCTTTAATATTATAAAATTTAACATAAACGTTCATGAAATATAGTTGTGTAATGAACGTTTATCAACGGTATATAAACGTTCTTTAGACATTTGAATTCCAATGAACCTTTAGATATATTATTAAATACAGAATTATTTTAAAAAAATTCTTGCCAATAATATTAATTTTCGCCTAGATTATTTATTTATATATAGATACAATATCATATTTTACTTTTTCTTTATTTTGTTAAATTGATTTAATTTAGCACTAATGGAATTAAGTATGAATTATTATTTTATTTCTATATTTAAGTTGATATTATGATTTAATAAATAAAGTTACTATTTTAAAATAATAAATTCTTTAAGTATCTATGTTATTTTGATATCATCATAATTTCATTTATGTATCAACTTAATTATAATAATCAACAATAATTATAATCATAATTATATTGATAATTAAGATACTATAAATTTGAAATAATGTTATAATGATTTATCAATATTAAATATTGAAACATTGTATTTAATATTAAAAATATTATTAATGTTAAATTCATGTATTAAATATAACATATATGTAATTATATAATATTGTAATATATAAGTCATTACAAGTTAAATACTAATATGAACGTATCTCCGCTAATACATATATAATTATAAGCATATTAATAATATAAAATATTCAGAATATAGAGTCTAATGAACGTTTTTGCATAAACGTTCATTATAATATAGAGTCTAATGAACGTTTATACAAAAACGTTCATTAGAATATAGAGTCTAATGAACGTTTATACACAAACGTTCATTAGAATATAGAGTCTAATGAACGTTTATGCAAAAACGTTCATTAGAATATAGAGTCTAATGAACGTTTATGCAAACACGTTCATTATAAACTGGAGTCTAATGAACGTTATAAAAGGTTCGCTATTTGGACCACCCAATGAACGTTTAAATTGAGTCTAATGAACGTTTAGTTTTTACTGTGTAGGCTGATTATGGGTCAACGTTCGATGAGTGATATTCAGTATTCTTTGTTCAGCACGGTCTGATGCATTCAAGATTCTGCTTTCTTTCATTTTCAGAGTAATACTTGAGTGGTCGTGTCTTGGTTGTCGATAGATATTCCTAACTGCCGATCTAATAATTCTATCGATAGGAAGTAAAGTAGATTTCGGTAGACCAATTAGAGGCGAATTACAGTAATCTAAAGAGGAGAACACCAATGAATTTGTTAGAATTGTTGTAGCTCTTTTATTTAAGTAATGACCTATCTTGCGTATTTTGTACAGTTCGTAGTTAGCTTTTTTACACATGCTACTTACATGTCGATTCATATTTACGTTGTCATCGATTATGACCCCTAAGTATCTGATTGACGTGCTTGGGGTTATTTCATTATTATTGATGAATATCTGTGGAAAGTTGGAATAGTTACTGGGAATATTCAACAATTCAGATTTATCAGTATTTAGCGATAGTTTATTATCGGTAAGCCAGGCGTAAATAGCATTAGCACAATTCGATAATTCATTATCAAATTCAGAATTATATTTTGATAATTCAGTATATAATAGAATGTCATCTGCATATAAATGGTACTTAACATGCTTAAACTGTCTGATAACATTAGAAAGTGGTATAATATATATGATAAATAGTAGTGGCCCAAGTACAGATCCTTGAGGAACACCTGTATCAAATGAGTTATAATTAGAATATTCCTTTCCTATTTTTACTGTAAACGTACGGTTAGATACAAAGGACATCATCCAATCTAGAGCTGTATTTATTATTCCTATTTCAATCAATCTATGTTTTAGAATATCGTGGTCTAGAGTGTCAAAAGCTGCTGAAAGGTCGAGAAGAAGTAGTTGTGTATGATTATTATTATCAAGGGATGTAATAATAATATACTACTACCACTACTACTACTACTACTACTACTACTACTACTACTACTACTACTACTACTACTACTACTACTACTACTACTACTACTACTACTACTACTACTACTACTACTACTACTACTACTACTACTACTACTACTACTACTACTACTACTACTACTACTACTACTACTACTACTACTACTACTACTACTACTACTACTACTACTACTACTACTACTACTACTACTACTACTACTACTACTACTACTACTACTACTACTACTACTACTACTACTACTACTACTACTACTACTACTACTACTACTACTACTACTACTACTACTACTACTACTACTGCTGCTGCTGCTGCTGCTGCTGCTGCTGCTGCTGCTGCTGCTGCTGCTGCTGCTGCTGCTGCTGCTGCTGCTGCTGCTGCTGCTGCTGCTGCTGCTGCTGCTGCTGCTGCTGCTGCTGCTGCTGCTGCTGCTGCTACTACTACTACTACTACTACTACTACTACTACTACTACTACTACTACTACTACTACTACTACTACTACTACTACTACTACTACTACTACTACTACTACTACTACTACTACTACTACTACTACTACTACTACTACTACTACTACTACTACTACTACTACTACTACTACTACTACTACTACTACTACTACTACTACTACTACTACTACTACTACTACTACTACTACTACTACTACTACTACTACTACTACTACTACTACTACTACTACTACTACTACTACTACTACTACTACTACTACTACTACTACTACTACTACTACTACTACTACTACTACTACTACTACTACTACTACTACTACTACTACTACTACTACTACTACTACTACTACTACTACTACTACTACTACTACTACTACTACTACTACTACTACTACTACTACTACTACTACTACTACTACTACTACTACTACTACTACTACTACTACTACTACTACTACTACTACTACTACTACTACTACTACTACTACTACTACTACTACTACTACTACTACTACTACTACTACTACTACTACTACTACTACTACTACTACTACTACTACTACTACTACTACTACTACTACTACTACTACTACTACTACTACTACTACTACTACTACTACTACTACTACTACTACTACTACTACTACTACTACTACTACTACTACTACTACTACTACTACTACTACTACTACTACTACTACTACTACTACTACTACTACTACTACTACTACTACTACTACTACTACTACTACTACTACTACTACTACTACTACTACTACTACTACTACTACTACTACTACTACTACTACTACTACTACTACTACTACTACTACTACTACTACTACTACTACTACTACTACTACTACTACTACTACTACTACTACTACTACTACTACTACTACTACTACTACTACTACTACTACTACTACTACTACTACTACTACTACTACTACTACTACTACTACTACTACTACTACTACTACTACTACTACTACTACTACTACTACTACTACTACTACTACTACTACTACTACTACTACTACTACTACTACTACTACTACTACTACTACTACTACTACTACTACTACTACTACTACTACTACTACTACTACTACTACTACTACTACTACTACTACTACTACTACTACTACTACTACTACTACTACTACTACTACTACTACTACTACTACTACTACTACTACTACTACTACTACTACTACTACTACTACTACTACTACTACTACTACTACTACTACTACTACTACTACTACTACTACTACTACTACTACTACTACTACTACTACTACTACTACTACTACTACTACTACTACTACTACCACTACTACTACTACTACTACTACTACTACTACTACTACTACTACTACTACTACTACTACTACTACTACTACTACTACTACTACTACTACTACTACTACTACTACTACTACTACTACTACTACTAACATCAGAATTTTGCATTTTACATGTAATATTTTTACATTAGATTTATTATAATAACTTTTATACATTGTTATAATATGCTATCTAATTAATTAAACTACGATTATATCCGACTATAATCATCTCCCGTGGATCTCCCGTGGGATTATGCTCAATAGGTAGTCGGTTCTGCCTACTACTCGAAGGAGGTTAGACTACCGTCTACGTAATCGGTGTATTCTGTGTTTCTGCCTGATAATCTAATAAAACAGATGAGTCCTGCTATGAATGTAAGATGTCTCTGGAAACAAGCGATATCACCTCTCCAGATGGTTTCCTAGAATGTAAATGCGGTCTACTTATTAACTACGCATGTCTGTTTAACGCAAACGAAATTAACTGTGCATGGAGCAACACAGTTCCATCTAAGATATCAATAGCATTGATGAACTCGCCCTGCTTCTTATACACGTGCCTACAATGCCGTAATAGTGAACCATCACCGGTAAGTGCCTCGCCATCTATTGAAGATAAAATTAATAATATTGCTATTTTACTATCCAGCCATACTAATATAATTAATGAATTAAAAAGTAGCATAAGCTCTTCATTATCTAACAACACTGTAAATAATGATAATGCCAAAACCTGCTTAGAAAACGATAACACCATAACCTATGCTAATGTGACAAGTAGAAATATAAGTAGTTCGAATGCTGTTGTTTATAATAGGGATGCATTAAATATTCCTTTATTTTCGGCCATTATTAAACAAATTGACAGTAGTAATCTAAATACTAACTACATTAAGGATTTATTAAAAATATTAAACATTGATTTAAATACCATTTCTAAAGTACACTTTAATAATAAAGTATGTATAATTAATTTCACTACTGTGTTTGCAAAATCAGAATTTTTAAATCTTAACTCGACTATTAAAACTTTAGATAATAAATTTAATAAATTATTTATTCATGACAATTTATCCGCTGATGTTAGAAGAAATGGTAATATATTTTATCATGCTATTAAATCTAAGCTAATTTTAAACTATAAATGTACATTAAATTTAAAAACTAATACTTATGAACTAATACCATATAATGATACAAATAAACTTGATTGGAACTGTTCTCCATATTTACCGTCCATAAATGAATTGAACACATGGAGTAAATCATACGATACATATATCACATCAATCAAAAATAAATCAAATAATAAATCTAATTGACTATCGGTATGTAGCAATGAAAACATTACTTCCCTCATTAATTGTCGGTCACTAGTTGCTAATATTGATATCATCACACAATATATAATAGAATCTAAATCATCAATAATCGCACTCACAGAAACTTGGCTCCATATATTAGATGATGTTACTCCTTCTTATTTTGAACCATTACATTTTAATTTTATACATAGTCCTAGATGTGATGGTAGAAATGGTGGTGGTGTTGCTTTACTTTTAAATAATAACTATACTATACTTTCTCAAATTCGAATTAATATGACTCTATGTGATGTACTTCTTGTAAAATTTAAAACATCCCAATCTCAAATAATAACTGTTCTCACTATATATAGACCTCCAAATAATAACCATATAATATTTTTTAAAGAATTTTCGGATCTAATACATCAACACATTAGCCCTTTCCTTATAATTCTTGGTGACTTTAATTTTCATTTTAATTCTACATCATATCCCCATAATAAATTCAAAGATATCTGTAATGAATTATGTTTATCTCAACATGTTACTGAAACTACACATATTTCTGGAAATGTACTCGATCTTATTTTTACTCATAATAATTCTATTCTATTAGCTAAACAACCAACTAATTCTACACTATTAACTGATCATTATGCTATTAAATGTACATTAAATATAAACAAATATATAAGTTCTAAATTATTATCCTATCGACATTTACGTAATATAGACTTAACTAAATTTTCTCTTGATATTCTATCTAATCTTGACATAAATAATTTTACTATAACTGCACTTAATAATACACTTTCTAATCTTCTAGAAACATATGCACCACTTAATAACCGAACAATTAAAATATACTCTATAACACCATGGTTTAATCATATATGTCATACTTATAAAAAAAATACTAACATATTAAACAAAATATATAATAAAAATAAAAATACAATTAATCATGATAATTTCTTATTTGCTAGATCTCAATACCGTAAACAAATGAAATCTCAAAAAACAATGTACTATAATAATAAAATTAATTTATATAAAAATGATTCTAAAAAACTTTTTAAACTTACTAATCAATTAATGGGAAGGAACAAAAGAAAAACTTTTCCTCCTCAAAAAAATAATCTACTAGTTAATAAATTCTCAAATTTCTTTGATAATAAAATTTCCAACATATGTGATAATATCTCGAAAAGTAAATCTGTACATAAATCTATCAATATAAATTGTTTTGATACATGTTCATTTCCCAATAATAATTTTAATAATTTCATAACTCCAACACATACTGAAATATATAATTTGATAATTACCGCCAAATGTACTTCACCAAATGATCCATTACCTCTCTCTATTACTAAAAAAATTATTAACACTTTAACACCTCTATATCATAAAATTATTAATATTTCACTAACTACTGGCATTATACCACCTGAATTAACACATGCTATAATAACTCCCATTTTAAAAAATGCATCTTTAGATGATTCTATTTTATCTAATTATCGACCTCTATCTCAATTACCATTACTCTCAAAGATTCTAGAAAAAGTTATCTATAAACAGCTCATATCTTATCTTGACTATAATGATTTATTTGATAATTACCAGAGTGCATACCGTAAACATCATAGTACTGAAACTTCCATTATTGCACTTACTGATAGCCTTCACCATTCACTTGACAACCACAAATCTTTGCAATTATTATTTATTGATATGACTGCTGCATTTGATACCATTGACTTTACTATATTACTATCTAGACTTTCCAATATTGGTATTACTGGAACTGCTTTCAATTGGTTTAAATCTTTCATTACTACTAGAACATACTCTGTTAAAATTAATTCTTCATTTTCTCAACCCTATCCACTAAATTTCGGTGTCCCACAAGGTTCTGTCCTTTCTCCAATTCTATTTTCTATATATCTACGACCTTTATCAAAATTACTCCAATCATATACTTTACTAAAATATAATATATATGCAGATGATATTGTATTACACACATTTGCAACTAACTCTACACAAAATAATTATTTTCAAGACTGTATTAATTCTACTACTAACTGGCTTACTAATAATAACTTACTAATAAATTCAAATAAAACTAAACTAATTAATATTTCTAGAACTCGCACTGCATTTCCAAATATCTATATCGGTACAGATAATATTACTCCTATTACTAGTACAAAGTATCTTGGAATAACTATTTCACAAGATCTATCGACTGAAATACATGTAAAAGATATACTTAAGTCTGCATCATATAATGTTTACAATTTAAAAAAAATTCGCCCTTTCATTTCACTAAATACAGCTAAAATATTATCTACTTCACTAATTATTTCTAAACTAAATTACTGCAACTCTTTTCTTTATAAAATTAATACTACATTACTAAAAAAATGTGATTCCATTATAAATATGTGCATTCGAATTATATTTAAAATTCCTTATACTGATTATTCTACAAGTATTTCTGAACTTCGTTCTAAAATCAATTGGCATAATACTAAGCAATCTATTATATATAAAATACTCACTATAACGCATAAAGCTATAGTATTTAAGAAACCTATGTATATATATAAAAATGCACAGTTATCTATTAATAACTCGCAATTGAGATCTAATTCTACAATTAACCTTGAACTACCTAAAATTAATTCTTCAATATATGGCGAGCTATCTTATCGGTGGTATGCCCCTTACCTTTGGAACAAACTTCCATCCAACATTAAGAATATGATTAACCATTATACGTTCAAGAAACATTTACATCGTTATATATTAAATAACTATTGATTGTAATAATTGTATAATAATATTCTAAAGTTTATAACATATACGAAAGTATTGTATGTATCTGTATATTTGTGTATATTTATTTATATACGTTTATATATTTATATACACATATATGTATGTATATATTTATCATGTTATGTTTTTAAATGCTAAAAACAATTAGTAATATTTGTTCTGTTTAATTTATTCGTTCACACTCTAAGAATGTTTATAAAACATTAATGCAGTGTATAATAAACTATTTACATTTACATTTACTACTACTACTACTACTACTACTACTACTACTACTACTACTACTACTACTACTACTACTACTACTACTACTACTACTACTACTACTACTACTACTACTACTACTACTACTACTACTACTACTACTACTACTACTACTACTACTACTACTACTACTACTACTACTACTACTACTACTACTACTACTACTACTACTACTACTACTACTACTACTACTACTACTACTACTACTACTACTACTACTACTACTACTACTACTACTACTACTACTACTACTACTACTACTACTACTACTACTACTACTACTACTACTACTACTACTACTACTACTACTACTACTACTACTACTACTACTACTACTACTACTACTACTACTACTACTACTACTACTACTACTACTACTACTACTACTACTACTACTACTACTACTACTACTACTACTACTACTACTACTACTACTACTACTACTACTACTACTACTACTACTACTACTACTACTACTACTACTACTACTACTACTACTACTACTACTACTACTACTACTACTACTACTACTACTACTACTACTACTACTACTACTACTACTACTACTACTACTACTACTACTACTACTACTACTACTACTACTACTACTACTACTACTACTACTACTACTACTACTACTACTACTACTACTACTACTACTACTACTACTACTACTACTACTACTACTACTACTACTACTACTACTACTACTACTACTACTACTACTACTACTACTACTACTACTACTACTACTACTACTACTACTACTACTACTACTACTACTACTACTACTACTACTACTACTACTACTACTACTACTACTACTACTACTACTACTACTACTACTACTACTACTACTACTACTACTACTACTACTACTACTACTACTACTACTACTACTACTACTACTACTACTACTACTACTACTACTACTACTACTACTACTACTACTACTACTACTACTACTACTACTACTACTACTACTACTACTACTACTACTACTACTACTACTACTACTACTACTACTACTACTACTACTACTACTACTACTACTACTACTACTACTACTACTACTACTACTACTACTACTACTACTACTACTACTACTACTACTACTACTACTACTACTACTACTACTACTACTACTACTACTACTACTACTACTACTACTACTACTACTACTACTACTACTACTACTACTACTACTACTACTACTACTATTACTACTACTACTACTACTACTACTACTACTACTACTACTTCTCCTACTACTACTACTACTACTACTACTACTACTACTACTACTACTACTACTACTACTACTACTACTACTACTACTACTACTACTACTACTACTACTACTACTACTACTACTACTACTACTACTACTACTACTACTACTACTACTACTACTACTACTACTACTACTACTACTACTACTACTACTACTACTACTACTACTACTACTACTACTACTACTACTACTACTACTACTACTACTACTACTACTACTACTACTACTACTACTACTACTACTACTACTACTACTACTACTACTACTACTACTACTACTACTACTACTACTACTACTACTACTACTACTACTACTACTACTACTACTACTACTACTACTACTACTACTACTACTACTACTACTACTACTACTACTACTACTACTACTACTACTACTACTACTACTACTACTACTACTACTACTACTACTACTACTACTACTACTACTACTACTACTACTACTACTACTACTACTACTACTACTACTACTACTACTACTACTACTACTACTACTACTACTACTACTACTACTACTACTACTACTACTACTACTACTACTACTACTACTACTACTACTACTACTACTACTACTACTACTACTACTACTACTACTACTACTACTACTACTACTACTACTACTACTACTACTACTACTACTACTACTACTACTACTACTACTACTACTACTACTACTACTACTACTACTACTACTACTACTACTACTACTACTACTACTACTACTACTACTACTACTACTACTACTACTACTACTACTACTACTACTACTACTACTACTACTACTACTACTACTACTACTACTACTACTACTACTACTACTACTACTACTACTACTACTACTACTACTACTACTACTACTACTACTACTACTACTACTACTACTACTACTACTACTACTACTACTACTACTACTACTACTACTACTACTACTACTACTACTACTACTACTACTACTACTACTACTACTACTACTACTACTACTACTACTACTACTAACCTGTAACCTGTAACCTAATGTTTTAGGCACTGCCATCAACTTCATCAGAAATTTTCGGCCGTGCATTAAATGTTGACTAGTTGTTATTAGGATAAGCCAAAGAGAAAATATATGTCTTAAGCTTATTTTTGAATAACGTGGTTGATTGAATAGAACGAATGTTATAAGGAAGTCTATTCCAGGCTATAGGTGCAGAGATTGAGAAGGCTCTCTTTTGTTTTATGGATACATTACGCAAATCTGGTATGACTAGAGTATACTTGAGGCAAAGTCGTATTGGGCGTGATGATGTATAGGGAGTAAGTAGAGTATGTAAGTAGTCAGGTTGGCTGTGATGAGTGGCATGATGGGTTAGCATACATATTTTATATATTATTCTGTATTTAATTGGGAGCCAGTGTAATATTTTCATGTAAGGTGATATGTGTGTTCTAGAGAATTTATTTATATTGTATATGAGTCTGACTGCTGAATTTTGCAAAAGTTGTAGTTTATGTAGTAAATAATCCGGTATACCATTAATAATCGAATTACAGTAATCTAATTTAGGTAGAATAAGAGATGTTATAAGTAGTTTAGCAATTTCAGTGGATATTGAAGGTCTAATAATGTTTATAGTGTATAATATAAAATTTACGGATTTAATTATATTGGAGATCTGATGTGTAAATGATAATGTGGTGTCTAATATAATTCCTAGATTACGGGCTGATCTGGAGTAAGGTATACAATCATTACCAATATATATATTTGGAATAGTGGACTTATTTGATAAAGAAATATGGAGTGCAATGGTTTTTGAGCTATTCAGTGAGAGAGAGTTTGAGTTTAGCCATGTTCGTATATCCTCAAGGCAGTTGTTGAGTATAGGTATATCTTTAGTAGGGTCTTTTAAAATCATATATACTTGTAGGTCATCTGCATAGGAATGGTAGCCAATATTTGGATATTTATTAAAAATATCAAATATTGGGATCATGTATATATTGAAGAGTATTGGTCCGAGAACAGATCCCTGCGGTACACCATGATGGATTGACCGAGGTGTGGATGTCAGAGAATCAATCTGAATAGAAAAAGATCTATTTTGAAGATATGATTTGAACCATTCAAGAGCGGTTCCATTTATACCTATAGACTGAAGTCTTAACATTAAAGTGCTATGATCTAAGGTATCGAATGCTGCTGAAAGATCTAATAGTATGATCACAGAGCTATGTTTATTATAGGATGCACGCTGAAGGGAATTAATAATATAGACAAGAGCTGTTTCGGTATTTTTCTTTTTAGTATAAGCACTCTGAAATTTATTGAGGATTTTGTTACTGAGTATATAGTCATTAAGTTGAATAGCTACAACTCTTTCAAGTACTTTAGAAATATACGAGAGATGTGATATCGGCCGGTAGCTCGCGAGCAGTGATTTATCCAAGTCAGGTTTTTTAATAGTAGGAGTAACATTAGCTAACTTCATACACGAAGGTACTGAGCCAGATATGATTGATTCTTCGATTATTTCCTTATAGTACATAACAATATAAGGTATCAGCTTATGTAAGAGGGTGACAGGAATGGGGTCAAGGGAACATGTTGATTTCACAGACAGGAGAAGCTTCTCAACAAGCGAAGTAGATGGAAGGTTCAGTAATGAAAGAGAATATGGAGGGATATTTGGTACATATGATAAAGGGGAGGGAAGAGATGTAATAATGTCATTTACTTTAGCGGTAAAGAATATATCAAAGTTATTAATATTATCTAATATAGAAGTATCTGGAAGAATACGTCGATTAAGGCGTCCTAGTAGTGTATTGGATATTTTAAATATTTTCTTATAGTCTTTTCCTGCGTTAGTAAGTAGATGAGTATAATAATTTTCTTTCGTTGTTTTGAGTAAACTACGATATTGCTGTCTGCATAGTAAAAATATGTTAAAGTCGGTAGTAGATTTAGATCTACGCCAGCATTTTTCGGCTTTTCGTAGTTTTCGTTTTTCAGTGACAAGATTATTATTAAACCATTTTGAGTTATCACGTACTATAATCGTCTTTTGTTTAATAGGTGCATGAACATCAAGAGTAGAGGAAAGAATATAGTCAAAATGGGATAAAGTTTTGTATATATACTTCATAAGAAGTCTTCCATGTTTTGAAATCATATTCTGTAATATTTATGGGATTACAGGACCAATCTATTTTTGAGTTCTTAGTTTGACGTAGTTCAAATGTATTATTATAATTATTATAGGTGCACCTAGTGCCAGTTGGTGTTAAACTTTCTTTTATGGCATGATATATAACTCTACCTCTGAATATTTCATTGCCTGAGCGTTGTTCTCGTATATAAAGATGGGAGAATCGGGGGTCTTTTTTAATATGGTTCACATTGGAATGAAATGTGTATAGAGAGTTAGGTGAGTTGAAGTATATTACACATATTGAGTTTATAAATTTGTATGAGGTCAGAGATTTTGTAGACATATTTAAATATGAAAGTATTTTATATACGAAGTTAATATTTCTTTCATCTTCATTCAGATGTTCAATAACAAGAGAATTAGATGGAGTAGTATTAATTACAGGTATAGTAGTATTAACTTTGTTTATGGGCATGTATGGGCTATTTCGTACAGCTGAAGAGTATGATATATTTAAAGGATGAGTAGGTGGTGGAAAGTGTTGTTTTGGGGGGTTATAGGGTATTGTAGGGGTGAATGTAGGTGGTATTATGTGTTTATATATCGTACTGGTATTATTTACTAGTTTACATATATTATTTAATATCTTATCTTGTTTATCAAGACGGATAAGGATATCCTTTGTGGAGGATTCGATATTGTTTATTTAACCTTTAAATGTATTTAAAGGTAGAGGGCAACTTGGTTGAATAGAGTTACCAATGCATGTATTACATCTAAATAAGAAAGATGGTGACTCAAGTATTGATGTAACATGCTTGATTACAGGGTTGCTAGATACCCATGCATTAGGTGTACTACCATAAGGGTGAAGACACTCATAATGTACGCTAGTATTGCATATACATGTAACATATTTATCATGTTCATTAACTTTATTACAGTGAACACATAATTTGTTATCCATGGTTAGGTATTATATATTAATTGATGTGTGTTTATAAATCAGTGTATGCTAATATACATGTACTGAATGATACACATATAAAGTAATATTATATACAGTGTAAGATAAACACAAATGTATATGAGTGTATATGAATGTATATTAATGTGTATGAATGTATATGAATGTATGTGAATGTATATAATGTATATGAATGTATATATAATGTATATGAATAATGTAAGAATATAATAATAGTGCAATGATGGTATGAATAGAGATTATGAATTGAAATAATAGAACAAATAAAAATGTAAACAACAATATAATGGAAATGTTATGCTCCAGTGATTTTGAGAAATTTTTAAATATGAATGATATAAAGTTGAAATAAACCAAAAAGTAGTGAATGAAAAAAATAAATAATGAGTAAATAATGTGTGTTATATGTTTATAGGTGTGATGATTATATTATATTCGTGGATGACTTATCTGAATATCGGATTAGGCAGGCTAAATTAATTTGAATTTAAATTGATGTTTAGCAGAATAATGATAAACAGGAAGTGTACTACTACTACAGGAAGTGTACTACTACTACTACTACTACTACTACTACTACTACTACTACTACTACTACTACTACTACTACTACTACTACTACTACTACTACTACTACTACTACTACTACTACTACTACTACTACTACTACTACTACTACTACTACTACTACTACTACTACTACTACTACTACTACTACTACTACTACTACTACTACTACTACTACTACTACTACTACTACTACTACTACTACTACTACTACTACTACTACTACTACTACTACTACTACTACTACTACTACTACTACTACTACTACTACTACTACTACTACTACTACTACTACTACTACTACTACTACTACTACTACTACTACTACTACTACTACTACTACTACTACTACTACTACTACTACTACTACTACTACTACTACTACTACTACTACTACTACTACTACTACTACTACTACTACTACTACTACTACTACTACTACTACTACTACTACTACTACTACTACTACTACTACTACTACTACTACTACTACTACTACTACTACTACTACTACTACTACTACTACTACTACTACTACTACTACTACTACTACTACTACTACTACTACTACTACTACTACTACTACTACTACTACTACTACTACTACTACTACTACTACTACTACTACTACTACTACTACTACTACTACTACTACTACTACTACTACTACTACTACTACTACTACTACTACTACTACTACTACTACTACTACTACTACTACTACTACTACTACTACTACTACTACTACTACTACTACTACTACTACTACTACTACTACTACTACTACTACTACTACTAGTACTACTACTAGTACTACTACTACTACTACTACTACTACTACTACTACTACTACTACTACTACTACTACTACTACTACTACTACTACTACTACTACTACTACTACTACTACTACTACTACTACTACTACTACTACTACTACTACTACTACTACTACTACTACTACTACTACTACTACTACTACTACTACTACTACTACTACTACTACTACTACTACTACTACTACTACTACTACTACTACTACTACTACTACTACTACTACTACTACTACTACTACTACTACTACTACTACTACTACTACTACTACTACTACTACTACTACTACTACTACTACTACTACTACTACTACTACTACTACTACTACTACTACTACTACTACTACTACTACTACTACTACTACTACTACTACTACTACTACTACTACTACTACTACTACTACTACTACTACTACTACTACTACTACTACTACTACTACTACTACTACTACTACTACTACTACTACTACTACTACTACTACTACTACTACTACTACTACTACTACTACTACTACTACTACTACTACTACTACTACTACTACTACTACTACTACTACTACTACTACTACTACTACTACTACTACTACTACTACTACTACTACTACTACTACTACTACTACTACTACTACTACTACTACTACTACTACTACTACTACTACTACTACTACTACTACTACTACTACTACTACTACTACTACTACTACTACTACTACTACTACTACTACTACTACTACTACTACTACTACTACTACTACTACTACTACTACTACTACTACTACTACTACTACTACTACTACTACTACTACTACTACTACTACTACTACTACTACTACTACTACTACTACTACTACTACTACTACTACTACTACTACTACTACTACTACTACTACTACTACTACTACTACTACTACTACTACTACTACTACTACTACTACTACTACTACTACTACTACTACTACTACTACTACTACTACTACTACTACTACTACTACTACTACTACTACTACTACTACTACTACTACTACTACTACTACTACTACTACTACTACTACTACTACTACTACTACTACTACTACTACTACTACTACTACTACTACTACTACTACTACTACTACTACTACTACTACTACTACTACTACTACTACTACTACTACTACTACTACTACTACTACTACTACTACTACTACTACTACTACTACTACTACTACTACTACTACTACTACTACTACTACTACTACTACTACTACTACTACTACTACTACTACTACTACTACTACTACTACTACTACTACTACTACTACTACTACTACTACTACTACTACTACTACTACTACTACTACTACTACTACTACTACTACTACTACTACTACTACTACTACTACTACTACTACTACTACTACTACTACTACTACTACTACTACTACTACTACTACTACTACTACTACTACTACTACTACTACTACTACTACTACTACTACTACTACTACTACTACTACTACTACTACTACTACTACTACTACTACTACTACTACTACTACTACTACTACTACTACTACTACTACTACTACTACTACTACTACTACTACTACTACTACTACTACTACTACTACTACTACTACTACTACTACTACTACTACTACTACTACTACTTCGATCACTGTCTCTCATAGCGAACGGTCGTGTTTTTCTATTGTCTAAATTTCTATTGTTTAATATTACATCAGAATTTTGCATTTTACATGTAATATTTTTACATTAGATTTATTATAATAACTTTTATACATTGTTATAATATGCTATCTAATTAATTAAACTACGATTATATCCGACTATAATCATCTCCCGTGGATCTCCCGTGGGATTATGCTCAATAGGTAGTCGGTTCTGCCTACTACTCGAAGGAGGTTAGACTACCGTCTACGTAATCGGTGTATTCTGTGTTTCTGCCTGATAATCTAATAAAACAGATGAGTTCCTGCTATGAATGTAAGATGTCTCTGGAAACAAGCGATATCACCTCTCCGGATGGTTTCCTAGAATGTAAATGCGGTCTACTTATTCACTACGCATGTCTGTTTAACGCAAACGAAATTAACTGTGCATGGAGCAACAAAGTTCCATCTAAGATATCAATAGCATTGATGAACTCGCCCTGCTTCTTATACACGTGCCTACAATGCCGTAATAGTGAACCATCACCGGTAAGTGCCTCGCCATCTATTGAAGATAAAATTAATAATATTGCTATTTTACTATCCAGCCATACTAATATAATTAATGAATTAAAAAGTAGCATAAGCTCTTCATTATCTAACAACACTGTAAATAATGATAATGCCAAAACCTGCTTAGAAAACGATAACACCATAACCTATGCTAATGTGACAAGTAGAAATATAAGTAGTTCGAATGCTGTTGTTTATAATAGGGATGCATTAAATATTCCTTTATTTTCGGCCATTATTAAACAAATTGACAGTAGTAATCTAAATACTAACTACATTAAGGATTTATTAAAAATATTAAACATTGATTTAAATACCATTTCTAAAGTACACTTTAATAATAAAGTATGTATAATTAATTTCACTACTGTGTTTGCAAAATCAGAATTTTTAAATCTTAACTCGACTATTAAAACTTTAGATAATAAATTTAATAAATTATTTATTCATGACAATTTATCCGCTGATGTTAGAAGAAATGGTAATATATTTTATCATGCTATTAAATCTAAGCTAATTTTAAACTATAAATGTACATTAAATTTAAAAACTAATACTTATGAACTAAGACCATATAATGATACAAATAAACTTGATTGGAACTGTTCTCCATATTTACCGTCCATAAATGAATTGAACACATGGAGTAAATCATACGATACTGAATTGAACACATGGAGTAAATCATACGATACATATATCACATCAATCAAAAATAAATCAAATAATAAATCTAATTGACTATCGGTATGTAGCAATGAAAACATTACTTCCCTCATTAATTGTCGGTCACTAGTTGCTAATATTGATATCATCACACAATATATAATAGAATCTAAATCATCAATAATCGCACTCACAGAAACTTGGCTCCATATATTAGATGATGATTACTCCTTCTTATTTTGAACCATTACATTTTAATTTTATACATAGTCCTAGATGTGATGGTAGAAATGGTGGTGGTGTTGCTTTACTTTTAAATAATAACTATACTATACTTTCTCAAATTCGAATTAATATGACTCTATGTGATGTACTTCTTGTAAAATTTAAAACATCCCAATCTCAAATAATAACTGTTCTCACTATATATAGACCTCCAAATAATAACCATATAATATTTTTTAAAGAATTTTCGGATCTAATACATCAACACATTAGCCCTTTCCTTATAATTCTTGGTGACTTTAATTTTCATTTTAATTCTACATCATATCCCCATAATAAATTCAAAGATATCTGTAATGAATTATGTTTATCTCAACATGTTACTGAAACTACACATATTTCTGGAAATGTACTCGATCTTATTTTTACTCATAATAATTCTATACTATTAGCTAAACAACCAACTAATTCTACACTATTAACTGATCATTATGCTATTAAATGTACATTAAATATAAAAAAATATATAAGTTCTAAATTATTATCCTATCGACATTTACGTAATATAGACTTAACTAAATTTTCTCTTGATATTCTATCTAATCTTGACATAAATAATTTTACTATAACTGCACTTAATAATACACTTTCTAATCTTCTAGACACATATGCACCACTTAATAACCGAACAATTAAAATATACTCTATAACACCATGGTTTAATCATATATGTCATACTTATAAAAAAAATACTAACATATTAAACAAAATATATAATAAAAATAAAAATACAATTAATCATGATAATTTCTTATTTGCTAGATCTCAATACCGTAAACAAATGAAATCTCAAAAAACAATGTACTATAATAATAAAATTAATTTATATAAAAATGATTCTAAAAAACTTTTTAAACTTACTAATCAATTAATGGGAAGGAACAAAAGAAAAACTTTTCCTCCTCAAAAAAATAATCTACTAGTTAATAAATTCTCAAATTTCTTTGATAATAAAATTTCCAACATATGTGATAATATCTCGAAAAGTAAATCTGTAAATAAACCTATCAATATAAATTGTTTTGATACATGTTCATTTCCCAATAATAATTTTAATAATTTCATAACTCCAACACATACTGAAATATATAATTTGATAATTACCGCCAAATGTACTTCACCAAATGATCCATTACCTCTCTCTATTACTAAAAAAATTATTAACACTTTAACACCTCTATATCATAAAATTATTAATATTTCACTAACTACTGGCATTATACCACCTGAATTAACACATGCTATAATAACTCCCATTTTAAAAAATGCATCTTTAGATGATTCTATTTTATCTAATTATCGACCTCTATCTCAATTACCATTACTCTCAAAGATTCTAGAAAAAGTTATCTATAAACAGCTCATATCTTATCTTGACTATAATGATTTATTTGATAATTACCAGAGTGCATACCGTAAACATCATAGTACTGAAACTTCCATTATTGCACTTACTGATAGCCTTCACCATTCACTTGACAACCACAAATCTTTGCAATTATTATTTATTGATATGACTGCTGCATTTGATACCATTGACTTTACTATATTACTATCTAGACTTTCCAATATTGGTATTACTGGAACTGCTTTCAATTGGTTTAAATCTTTCATTACTACTAGAACATACTCTGTTAAAATTAATTCTTCATTTTCTCAACCCTATCCACTAAATTTCGGTGTCCCACAAGGTTCTGTCCTTTCTCCAATTCTATTTTCTATATATCTACGACCTTTATCAAAATTACTCCAATCATATACTTTACTAAAATATAATATATATGCAGATGATATTGTATTACACACATTTGCAACTAACTCTACACAAAATAATTATTTTCAAGACTGTATTAATTCTACTACTAACTGGCTTACTAATAATAACTTACTAATAAATTCAAATAAAACTAAACTAATTAATATTTCTAGAACTCGCACTGCATTTCCAAATATCTATATCGGTACAGATAATATTACTCCTATTACTAGTACAAAGTATCTTGGAATAACTATTTCACAAGATCTATCGACTGAAATACATGTAAAAGATATACTTAAGTCTGCATCATATAATGTTTACAATTTAAAAAAAATTCGCCCTTTCATTTCACTAAATACAGCTAAAATATTATCTACTTCACTAATTATTTCTAAACTAAATTACTGCAACTCTTTTCTTTATAAAATTAATACTACATTACTAAAAAAATGTGATTCCATTATAAATATGTGCATTCGAATTATATTTAAAATTCCTTATACTGATTATTCTACAAGTATTTCTGAACTTCGTTCTAAAATCAATTGGCATAATACTAAGCAATCTATTATATATAAAATACTCACTATAACGCATAAAGCTATAGTATTTAAGAAACCTATGTATATATATAAAAATGCACAGTTATCTATTAATAACTCGCAATTGAGATCTAATTCTACAATTAACCTTGAACTACCTAAAATTAATTCTTCAATATATGGCGAGCTATCTTATCGGTGGTATGCCCCTTACCTTTGGAACAAACTTCCATCCAACATTAAGAATATGATTAACCATTATACGTTCAAGAAACATTTACATCGTTATATATTAAATAACTATTGATTGTAATAATTGTATAATAATATTCTAAAGTTTATAACATATACGAAAGTATTGTATGTATCTGTATATTTGTGTATATTTATTTATATACGTTTATATATTTATATACACATATATGTATGTATATATTTATCATGTTATGTTTTTAAATGCTAAAAACAATTAGTAATATTTGTTCTGTTTAATTTATTCGTTCACACTCTAAGAATGTTTATAAAACATTAATGCAGTGTATAATAAACTATTTACATTTATTTACATTACTACTACTACTACTACTCCTACTACTACTACTACTACTACTACTACTACTACTACTACTACTACTCCTACTACTACTAAATCAAATCAAATCAAAATGGTTTATTTA